>JANEYF010005034.1:0-221832 GCA_029963845.1 Rhamnusium bicolor | reverse complement strand
CGTTCAGTTACGTATTTACTCCATTATTTTGTTCTGTAAGTGTAGTTGACTGTAGATATTCATTATTTCCACGATGTTATTGTCTACGCTTGCTGAAATATTCACATTTTTTAATTTGTCCACTGAGCTCTTGCTATCTGTGAAGATAATAAAATTTGATTTCTGGTGCTGGAGAGCATACTCCATTGCCTTCTTTATCGCTATAAGTTCTGCAGTATACACTGATGCAATTTTTGGAAGTTTGAATTCTACGATATAAGCTCGTTTGAGTGATAAAACGCGCAACCTGTGTTATTGTTTATTTTGGATCCATCTGTAAAGATATATTCAAAGTTACTCCATTTCTTTTTTATTTCATTTTCAAAATATCTATTTCTTAGGTGTTCTGGTATATTGTCTAATCTTAAAAAAATTTGTGGTAATATTTAGCTGGTGAATTTCATAATCTATTGCAAAATATGGTAATTGTTTATGTTTGTAAAGAAACTCTGTAAACTGAGAGATTCTAGTGTAACTTTCAACCAATAGTGGTAGTTTCTTGGTATGCCAGTATGGCGCCGTTAATCCCAAAATAGTGATTTTATGTAGGTTTTCGATACATCTGCTGGTTTTAGAATACCATTTGGCTGTACATTTGTCACTTATGAGTTGTCTTCTCAGTTCCAGCGGTGGTTCTCCGGATTCAATTTCCATAGCGCATATGGGGGTACTTTTTAGGAACCCTAGGCATATTCGAAGGCATTTATTTCTGACTACATCGACTTTTTTCAGGTGCGTGTCGGCAGCGTTACCATAGAAAATACTACCATAGTCGAGGATGGACAGTACCAATGATTTGTAGAATATAAGGGCAATATTGGGGTGACAGAATGGTTGAAATTAAAAATAACATTATTGAGTCAATTGTATTGAACATAATGTGCATATTATCTTTTTTTGTAATCCAAGTTTCAGCGTTTTGGCAAATAGCCAGGAAAATAATTGTTTAAAAGGATATATGTTATACTTATCTGTGATAAGATTTGTAAAAGTTAGTAAATAATAATTAACAAAAAAATTTTTCAGTTAATATTATTTTTTTCATTCCACTCTATATTTTAACTTTTACCAAGAAGAGGAACTTAATTTGTTTTTAAAAAATAAAACTTTATTGTCTTACATATAATTATTGATACATGCATGGAAATTGTCAAACAAATACAAAAATGCATACCATTAAATTACAATACGAAAATTAAAATGTATCATAAAATATGCATATACTGAATACAGTAAATTATAATAAGAATCATAAATACAGAACAGATACACGATAAATTTGAAAAAATTAAAATTTTAAAAATGTTATAATGAATTGAATTGAAAGGGTCGCTGCTGAAGGGAGTTCCTAATTGCTTAACGATTTCCCTGGAGATAGTGGCCAAGGTTATCACTGCACTCAAATCTGATCTCTACTGGTTCTTTGGTTTTTTTTATAATCAGCCTAATGAGAATTTACATTGTGTTTTATATGGGAGTAATATAATACACACATATATTTTACTTTAACACGTTAAGACAAAGAATTTGGGAAAATTTCTTACAGGGCCATTTGTGTTTCGGACTGTTAAAGCTAATAATGTAGATTGGTAATCATAAAACTGCTCAAATATTCACCATTTATTAGTTTTTGGTAAACAGTGCCGGTCATGGGTGACCACGGCCTGAGGGAAGCCCTGAGGAAAAGAGACACAACATTTTGGAAAAAAAGAAGGAAGAGCCGTGAAGACGAGAAAATATTGCCGAGGATGTTATCAGAAGAAACAAGAGGAAAGAACAGACAAAAACAAAGTGAAAAAAGTAACAACTTATTGCAAGGACTGGAAGGTCAACCCAGTTTTGTTTGAATTGTTTTACTTCATATCACAAATAATAGTTTTATCCGTTTTTTTATAAAACACATACATGATATATTTATATAATAAAGATTTATTAACCTAAGAAATTATAATTTTTTTATTTAATTTACGTAATTAAAAATGTATGAAATTCTGGATTGTGAAACTCCGTCGGCCAAGCGTCGTGTGTGAAAGCGGCCGTAAGCTTGTACAAATCGGTTGGGTGACCTCGCCAGCGGTAAAGTCACACTCGGTACTGGTGACCGCTATAGCCGTTAACGTGTTAACCATATACTTACTAGCATACTGTTCAAGTCAAATATGATTATGATGATAGAATGTAATGACTCAATGTATCATCATTTTAGAGAACAAAATTGGCGCCAAAAACTACTGTCATAGGGAACCAAAAATAGTGCTTCATAAAAATACTGAGCCGTATTACATCGTTATCTCGCAATCCTATTTGAATTAAACTGTACATAGTGTTTGTTACAAAGTACAGAATAGTAATACAATGCACATGCATTTCTTACCTATTGGAATATTAAAAAACATGTATGCTAAAATAATTAATTATAATCTGTCTATTATTGACACTCGATTAAAAAATTGTCTCATCTGCACATTGTAAAAATTATTTTTCTTAAAAAATTTTAATCTAATTTCCAAATTGTCTATTTTGTAACATCGGACAATATTTTCTACTATTACTGGATGCATCAAATAATATTAAAAATAGATTTATTTACTGTATATAAATTACAATGAACATATTTGAAACTACAACATAAATGGGAACATGCACATAGTAAAATAATAGCTGTATCAATAGGGATTGTAAATAAATCAGGTAGACCCAATAGAATACTAAGTAGATGCTTGTATGTGGGAATAATCTTACGACTTATCCTTCCACAAATAGGGTACACCACACTGACTATTTTAGCACAGGGAGAGTAATCATTACCAGTATGGCAAAGATGTCATTATGGCTACCTACTTGTTGGTTTTTAGGATCACTTCATAAAAATAATTAAAATCATTTTTAGGCTATGCAAAAATAAATTAATTTTAAACATAAAAGGACCATTTTTCAAAATATAAAAGGTAGTAAATCTGTTAAGTAATAATTTTTTCATTTTTTTTTTGTTAATTTCCGGCTATGTTTGGCAGAAGATAAGGCTGTCGATTTTCTTTTAAGTTTGTATTCGTGTCGTTTCATATTAAGAGACTTAATTCTTACAAACACTCTTTGTCGACAAAAAAATTTTATTAGTTCATGAGATATTTGCATCTCATTGACTTTTTTTGTAATGTAATTAATGGTTCGTTTCACAATGTGTTTCCCCCTGCCTGAAATTTTCCTTGTGAAACTTATTAAAATATTTTTCCATTTTCTCGACTTATTGTGCCCATTTGTCTGAGGGTTGAATTAAGCCTCCAAAAGATAAACTCTCAATCCAGGAAGGTATGCTGTATGAATGCAAGTCTATGACTTCTTTACTTTCGTATGTGTATTGGCCAAGATAGGGATGGTCCTTCAGATGCTTTTTGGCCAAGTAACGTGCGATATAAAGTAATCCATATTTTTCTGAGGCCGTTCTACTTACACTTGACATGCCCGATGATGTACTACTCGAGCTAGAGCTACTATCAGCTACATGTTCTAATATGTTCTCTGGCTTCTCTATGGGTATATTCCCAATTTTTGCATGTTTCATGGCACTTGCTAGCAAATATTCTTCTTTCTCGGTTCCTATAGGAGTCACAACATTGGAGTGTGTATGAACCATACCTGGATTCTTCCCCCAAAAGTATCATCCTAATTCTATATATTGCATTGAGACTTGAGGGGTGATCATGAAGGCCGCCTCTTGTCCTTAACTAAAAAAAAAAGCAAAAGATGAGCATTTTCTCAGATACAATATGCCATACCTGTGAAAAAAAATTTTCAAGGCAATCTTGATTGAGGCGATGGGTTAGAATGGATGGCTAAAAAAAGTTATAAATTTATATTCTATTATTCTTAAATAGGGGTGTATGCAAATTGTAAATTTTACAAAAAAAATCATATTACCTACCACTTTTTTTCAATTTTTTAGGTAGTGACCCCAACAACCGAGCTTGCATTGCATCTTCATAATCGTCGGCTTTAAAATGCTTACTACATATCCTTTTGCTGTCTGTATTAAATTGATCTGCTCGGTTTGCATCTTCTTACCCATTCTTGTCTCAGCTGGGGATCTTTGGGAAAGGTAAAAAACATAACACTTTCTCCAGTTTGTTTTATCTTTGTGGAGGTACTTGTACAAGTAGCCACACTACAGGTACTTCCAGGCATCTAAACAAAGCAATACAATGATTATTTATTTAGAGGATATATGGTGAAACTGTTCGAAAATATCCATGTCGCCGGCTAATTATAATAATTCGGTCATTTTATAAAAAGGCAAAGTGTAAAATAAGGATTAAATGGAGATTTTTTCAAAATGTGACTGATATTGTTAGGCATTTTATAAAATGCCGAGGACCTATCAGCCTAATTACAAAACTTTTTAATTTCCTTTTGTTTCAGAATATGATTGGTTTTATCCAATCATTGTGTAACAGACTAGATTTTAGCATTCTTTAATGTTGTTTATTGATTCGATAAAATATGGAAGTATAATGTTATTTGTCATATATTATTTTAACTTTCAAAGTTCTCAGAAACAAATAAGAACTAATATGAACTTTAAACAATAGTCGTACCGAAAAACCAAATACCTAGGTACTTCTTTTCATTTGCATTACGACTGAATTTATAATTAACCTATATATCCTCACAACTGCAAATTTATAATTAATTTTAAATTTAAATTAAACACACCTCATTTAATTAATCTTAAATTAACTCTTTTTATTTCAATCAAGTAAGACATTCATCAGATATTTCAAACTTTATAATAGTTAACTTACCCTGAAAACAATATAAATTAAATACACCTATAAAAATGTCTTTTGGAACGTACTTTATAAAACAATCAAAACACAGAGCACTAATGTTTTTATAATACACAGATTGTTCTTTTTTTACATAAATATAACAATTTGACTTCAAAAAAATGTGATATAAATCGCAAAACACCAGAGATACTGTTCATAACCACAAAACAATACAAGGACGCTCGATGACGCGCAACATGGCCGTGCGCTAAAAGTTACCAGGCAACCTTCTTTAGTTTATAAATCTTGGTTGCGGCTAGACACCTTTATGCCGAATGATATCCTAATAGACAATGTCCAGCAAGAAATCGTCTTGAAAATTAATTCCGAAGTGAGCCCAACAATGATCCATAAGAAAATTTCATTCTTGACGAAGGAACGGAAATGAATGTTTTGGCTCGAGTAGAAGTTAATAAGACTGTGTCTTTAAGGCAAATTGGGTTTGAATTGGAAATCTGTCACCAAACAGTAAGCCGAATTTTGCACAAATACCGCTATAAATCTGTTAGATACCAACTGCACCAGCACTTGTACGAAAATGATTTCAAACGTAGGATGGAATATTGTATTTGGATTTTGCAGAATAACATGCAGCCAAACAATGATTTTTTGAGAATGATTTTATTTTCGGACGAATCTAGGTTTATAAATTTGGGATTATTTACTCGACAAAATACAAAATATTGGTCACAAGAAAATCAAAATTTATTACGGGAGGGTAACTTTCAAGTGCGGTGCGGTTCGGTTTCAATGTTTGGCTTGGAATAATCGGTAGTAGAATCATTAGTCCAATAATATTTGAAGGACCCCTGACCGGTGCCAGATACTTGCGACTTCTGCAAAATGAAATTGAGGACAGTTTAGCTGAATTACCTTTCTACTTACTACAGGGAATGTATTTTCAACAAGATGGTGCTCCCATAATTCAAGGATAGTAATTGATTACCTTCAACGGAGATTCGGAGAAAACGTAATTTCGACGAATGGTTTTATGAGATGGCCTCCAAGGTCACCTGATTTAACACCCCTTGATTTCTTTGTTTGGGGTAATTTAAAAAATATTGTCTACGCAACCGCTGTTACAACCCGTGAAGACCTGGAGCTACGAGTAAGACGCGTAATTAATAGCATTGTGGCCCAGCAATTGGCGAACATTCTTCGAGAAACGGATATGCGAGTTCAGAAGTGCATTGACGTTATGGACAGCATTTTGAACAACTGTTGTAATGTTTTGTGTTAATTTTTTGTATTCCAAAGTCACCTTATGTATAACAAGGTAATTAGAACAAAATAGATTCGATAAATTCATTAACAAGTAATATGGTTGTTTCAAATAATTCCAAAGACATACAATTTAATAATACTTCACTCTCCTTAACACCAGTCACAAATGATGAAGTTAGGGATATCATTAGATAGCCGCCAAGGATTCAGCAGGTTTCGATCATGTCTCTAGTTCATTATTACTCAGTGTAATTGATTACAAATGTGGTCCATGAAGTGTACTAATCAAAACATCTTTTTGTGAAGACACATTTCCCAGTGTTCTCAAAAAAGCGACAATGGTACCAATCCATAAAAAAAATCTCTTATTTCTAATTATAGAGGGGTGGTACTTCTGTCCATCTTCTCCAAAATTATATATATATATATATATATATATATATATATATATATATATATATATATATATATATATATATATATATATATATATATATATATATATAAAACAGAGAATGAATTTGACGCGGGTTTAATTACATTACAGTAAAAAACAATAAGAATTAACGGGTACGCCCGCATAAAGAAAAAAATTTGCACGGTGGAAAATGCAAAAATTGCAAATGGCAGAAAGATGCAAACCGTGGACACGTGTTTCTGACTAATTGGTCTTCATCAGCACGGTGTAGCTGAGTTAAAATGATGGATAAAACTCCAAAAAGACACTAAAAAGAAAACCACTGACAGGGAGCCAGTCGCACCTTTGTGGCTTCCACTTGGATGACTCCGGTATGGGAGCATCGTCCAAGCATCGCACACGCGGGCAACTATACCAACCTGCGTGGGATTCCGGACCCAGGAGAATGAATTTGACGCGGGTTTAATTACATTACAGTAAAAAACAATAAGAATTAACGGGTACGCCCGCATAAAGAAAAAAAAAATTTGAATTACACCTTCAAATCATGATAGATCAATAGCCAATGTCATTTGCCAATTCCAATGCAGGTCGGGGTATTTGCCCGCTGAGTGGTTGTTTCCTTCAAATCATATTTAATAACATTAGTTTAGTCCACCTGGGCTAGGGGTCGCCGCTCTCGGTACTTGCTGTGTCACAAGTCGCTATCAGCCACAGAGACATCTATGATGTCGGTCGGATAGTAGCATTCAGACCATATGAGAAGTTTCATACCTCTCACCACTATTCACTTTACCGTAGTTAGTATATAACTAGCAGGTTGGCCACTATCATTTGTCTGTTCAATGACCTATGACATACTGAGGAGAACAAATGAGTTCGAAACCGGTCTATGTCTGGTTAGGAATTGACAAATGACATTGGCTATCGATCTATCATGATTTGAAGGTGTAATTCAATGCAGGTCGGGTATTTGCCTGCCGAGTAGTTGTTTCCTTCAAATCATATTTAATAATATATATACATATATATATATATATATATGTATATATATATGTATATATATATATATACATATATATATATATATATATATATATATATATATATATATATATATATATATATATATATATATATATATATATATATATATATATATATATATATATATATATATATATAGTGGTGAGAGGTATGAAACTTCTCATATGGTCTGAATGCTACTATCCGATTGACATCCTCGATGTCTCTGTGGCGGATAGCGACTTGCATCACAGCAAGTACCGAGAGCGGCGACCCCTAGCCCAGGTGGACTAAACTAATGTGATTAAATATGATTTGAAGGAAACAACTACTCAGCGGGCAAATACCCCGACCTGCATTGAATTACACCTTCAAATCATGATAGATCGGTATTTGCCCGCTGAGTAGTTGTTTCTTTCAAATCATATTTAATCATATATATATATATATATATATATATATATATATATATATATATATATATATATATATATATATATATATATATATATATATATATATATATATATATATTAAATTCCGTTTTCCGGGTAAACTCCCGCGTAGGTGATAGGCCCCGGGAGGGACCGTGGTTGTCTGAACGACGTTTCGGCAGAATCTCATCTGCCATCTTCAGATTCTAACAGATAACTGCTTACTGCGGGCTTCTGGTAACTCGAACTGAAATTTCAGTTCGAGTTACCAGAAGCCGCAGTAAGCAGTTATCTGTTAGAACCTGAAGATGGCAGATGAGATTCTGCCGTAACGTCGTTCAGACAACCACGGTCCCTCTCGGGGCCTATCACCTACGCGGGAGTTTACCCGGAAAACGAATTTAACATTCACCACCCGCGAAAACCTGAAAAACAACATATATATATATATATATATATATATATATATATATATATATATATATATATATATATATATATATATATATATATATATATATATAGAAAATCCACCGCGAATTACAAATTTTAGTTGTGAGATGAAAAATCACACTACTTTAGCAGCCTATAACTCAAAATCTATTAGATCTATCAAAAATATGGTAGACTTTTTTATAGAATACCGTTTTGCTAAAAAAACTCGAAAAATCGCAAAAATGCACATGAAGCCCCTTTAGGAGGGAGAATTTTTAGTTTTAAATTTTTACCTACATTCTGAACATATCACCACAGTTTCAAAACATTTATAATTTATTCTTCTATTCCCTATTTTTCAAATTGTTTATTTGATATTCTTAACTTACTTTACAATGAGTAACATTATTTTATCACTATTGATAAAAAGTGATATTCATTTTAAGACGTATAAAAAGAAAAATAGGAGGGCTATGGCAACAGACGTCTTTTTTTTTTCATTTTCTTTTGCTCTTATGTTGAATCATCCCGTATAATTGTGTAAAATTTATCAAAGTTAATTGTGCATGTCCACCATTTATTGTCGGTGATTCAACACCATTTATTTTTTTGAGAGAAATAAAATCAGAATTTATATAGTGATTTTATTATGGTCTTGTTCATTAAGCAAAAAAAAATGGTGCTGACATTTAAAATTTATGTGATATGGCCAATTTTAATTTTGAAGACAAAATATTAACGAAAAAAAAGCCTGAAAAAATTCAACAGTTTATTGGAAAAGTATATAAATTATTCAATATTATACAATTTAATTATCTATACAAGAAAAATTTGTACAATAAAATATTAGAATCTTAAATGAATTAAAATAGATTCTAATTGTTTTAATAGTCTTTTAAACCAAATAAAATCCTTGGTTTATAAGAACATCAAATTAGTAATGGGAAAATAACAAAAAAAAATAAATAAATAACAAAAATTCTGGACTATCAAAACCACTTTTATATAATAAAAAAACACGTTGGTTTCAAATACAAAAAATATATTGTGATAGTAAATACAGTGATCGTATTATTTTTTGAAACTTTTATATTTTTAAGGAACATATTTACAAATTGGGTCACTGTACATAACATTTCAATAGATATTCTATTAATTAATTGGCATTTACACTTTTGTCCTATATTTCTGTGATTTTGATGAAAAATGTGCTGAATTATTTAATATAAATAAGCAAATGACAGATCTCACTTGTTAAACAAATTATTTAGTCCTCAATGGTTTATTATGTCTGTAATAAATTAAGAAGCTAGTACTAGTTTGATACATCATTTATCACTTTTGATGGTACTATTTGTTAAAATGTCAGATTCAAAAATACAACAGAACTATTCCTATCTTAATTTCAAAATTTTTTTTTATTTTGGTTCGTCTTAAAAATTAAGAACAGCAGACAAACCAAATTTTCATGTACAATTTTATTAAAATTAATAAATCGGAACTTGTTTAACTTGGTATTTTATTTTATCTTGTTCATTAATAAATATAAAAACTGTCGATTATGATTTCAACAAAACAATGTTAAAATCAAATCTGATTTTGTTAAATGATTTAACAATTATATAATTTTATATCTTATACAAACTGCTCATTACTGCTAGCTGAGAGATCAAGCAGCCGCCATGCCGCCCGAGGATCGGGTTCTGAAGGGTCCCTACATAATACCCAAACATAGTTCACCCTCATAATTTTATTAGGATCCCCCTCGACTACATTCCCTGAAGGATCTTTCACAGACATTACCTGTTGAGAAGTAAATGAAATAATAAGAACAGGACCTTGATCCATAACTTTTCCCATTACAAGATCAACATTGTCTATATCTAAAATTTTAGACTCTATTTTATAACCTTTTTTATAAGCTTCTTTAATAGGAATGGCAAATAAATTATGAGGACCTTCGTGACACCAATCCTTCAAAATGTCTAAATCCCCTCTAGTCATTGCTTCTAATATATTAGGAATAATGTCAGTTTCACATTGTTTTAAGAATCTTTTAGTATCAAAAGAATTGTCAATTTTACAAATTTCCGTTAATGTTTCAGATAGTTCTGTTTTTTGAAACAGCCCACCCACAATATCAGTTACTTTATCTGTAAGCGCTCTCGATGCACGAATAATAGGATTTTCACTTTCATCAAACTTTAATTTCCAATCCATCACTTTGTGAACATAGGGATTATTGTCTTTGAAATTTTGCCAAGACTGATAGAATTTAGAATCTTTATGCAATTCCACTCCTGTAGCATCTACATTGGGTTCGTAATACTTCTGATGTTGCACGGCACTCGTTTCCGTTCGTTTTCTCAACTTCGTAGGACTTACATATACTCTACCTGGAAATTGACAAAAAAACTATAATTTCTAAATTGGTTTATTCTGTAGAAAGTAATAAGGAATTATATTACGTTACAAGTAACAGTAGTTTCTATAATATTCTTCTGCATACACCTGGTGAAATTGTGTCAAAAATTAAGAACATGAAAAACGAGAAGTACTGGTTCGAGGAAATTCTAATTAGTGTTTTAAAGGCTTGTGCACATTATATCACAGAACCTTTGTCATTTAATAAATTTGTCACGAAACAGGTATTTTTCCGATTTTAAAATTGCAATAGTCAAACCATTATTCAACAAAGGAGACCTTAACTCCTTAGAGAATTATCGACCCATAAGCCTGCTTCTGAAAAATATTTGAATATATTGTATTGAAAAAATTAATTTCCTTCTTTACTAAATGTTTTTTTTTTTTTCAGAAAACCAACATGGTTTCCTAAATTAATACTGCGTTGCAAGAGTTAAAGGATGGAAATATATCCTGTGAAATTTTTTTGGACCTTTCTAAGGCATTTACAAGTTACATAAATATGGGATCAGAGGAAATGTTCACAGTTGGTTTCGTACATATTTAACAGGACGAAAACAGTTAGTCGAACTTGAACAAGAACATCGAAAAGAAAGAGTCCGATCAAATGTCCTAGAATTGTCCGTGGGAGTATTTTTGGTCTCTACTATTCATAATTTTTATAAACGATATTTCAAATATTGTATCACATAAAAATTAATAGCTTATTATAAACTGCTGATGATACAAATTTGTTAATTAAAGGACAAGATTTTATGGAAATTTTTAAAACAGGCAATTTGTTACTGAAGTCTATTAAACAATGGTTTTTGGAAAACAAACTAATACTAAATGAAGAGAAAACAAAGTTGGGCATGTAAATAATGCGAACAAAAATACAAAAATATGGTATGGTCTAAAACGAAGTTTATAAATTACAGATAACATTACCATCTTACCTCTATAAATTATTATCAATAAAATAAGTTACCAGTAATCAAACATCCCTAGTAAAAAGTAACTACGAATAGGAGTGCAATGGATATAGCGAGTTATAACATAATTAATGTTTGTGAAAAACCAGCACAGTTAACGTTTTGTAAATGTATAATTTATTGTAGTTACTTATTCTTCTCAAAAATTAATTTTGATTATTCTGAAGGAAGCAACACCGAGCCTTTACTTTCTCATCTATATAGACTACTGTGAAAAAAATTGAGTTCCAGATTATGATGAAAATAGAAAAATTATCCGAATTGGCATGCTTTCTGTGTGTCTAACACTAATATTCATAGTCGGCCGCCAGCGGGGGATCCACCGAAATTCCAAAATTTTCGTTTCGTTATTCAGCGAGCGGCTGGCGGCAGACTATAAATACCAGTGTGTGTTGCTGACTATTGTTGTATTATTATTTTCTCAAACACATCTCAGTGTAGAAATCTCAAACTTTACATATACTATATAGGGGGGGTTCAGGGAAGAACCCTATTAATACCAGTGTAATTGGTGTACCAGGAAGGACATGCGCAAGGGATCTAAAAAAAATTGCGTCAAATAAAAAAATGAAAAGAAATGCGCCAAAAAGACCTCTTGAAAATTTGTCATCAGATTATCCGCTATTGACAAAAAACAGTCTAAAATTAATTTCATTCAATTGAAAAAAGTAGTGGGTCGTCAATATTTTCTCATGATATCCAATTTGAAATGAGTGAAATATAAATTATTTTATTTTATTTCGCTTGTCTGGTTTATTTTGTTATGTTGTGTATCTTATTTATTTTATTTATCAAGTTTATCATCTATATGCTATCTATCTTATTTTATTTTGTTCATTCTAATTATTTTTCTATAAATAAATAAAATAAATGAAAACTACATTTTTAATTAAAATAATTTATTTCTTTCATGTCAAATTGAATATAATGATGAAAAAGTACTGTTGAGAGTACCTAGAATGATTTTGATGTTAATAAATAACAAATTATGTGTTATTTCTGTATTCCAATATTGGTAGGTGTTTCCTTTTTATGCATTTTTCAATTAAAACAAATTAATTATTTATATCATATCCTCAATTTATAACACCCATGATTTTATCAGAACTGAAACGTAATTATTGCATTACTGTTTGTGAAACTGATTTCCAAGAGATTTTACTTTGTTTTTGATTGACACTGAAGTACTGTTATACATAACACAACTAGCGGTAAACCAACTGAAGTTTAATTGCCTCAAGAGTACATTAATCTGGTGGGATCGGAACATAGTTTTGATAACGAGAATCATTTTTGATGTATATGTACATGTTTATTTCCAGTAATAAAATAATTAATGGAAAACAGTAGTATCTTTATTTCCTCAAATTATCTTTAGATCACTGAGAACAAGAATATTCTTATATATTATGGAGATTAGAAAATACCTTAAAATTAAAAAAAATCTACAGTAGAATCTTTTGCAACAGAATATAATCTGGGAGCAAATTCTGTTAAAAACATTTCAACGCTATTCCATCAGATTCGTCTATAAATCAAAATTAGCGATGAAATGATTATGATTAAGATTAATCATAAACTGGCTTTCCCAATTAATTGTAACCACTAATTATTGATATATTTATAATTATTTGTTGTAGCTTTAATGGACCTTCCCATATTTCAAAAACATTGTCATCGAGTATTTATCATATAAACCATCCTCCATTTATCTGAAGAGGCTGTTTTTCAACAGCAGAACTTATTTAAAGCTTTAAACAAAACCGGTTGAGTCTCCAGAACTTACAACATTATGTTTCTTAAATGGTTTTTATTTGGCAATTTTATTATCACTAGTGGGAATCGTTTCATCACTAATTAGAAGATTAGGAATTTTCAGATATTCTGTCAGATGGAATGCTAGTTTAATATTTATAAAATTTACATTTAAATTTTGATGTGAAGAGCTTTTTACCAATATTGAGCTTAGCAATATTTTATGAAGCCGAAAATGGGGGAGAATTGCAAGATTACTATTACACAATTTTATTCAAATGTTGTGTAAATGAGCTGTGAATTGATTACACCATGATAGGTAGATATTTATTTACTTTTTCATATGAGATAAATAGCTATTTCTATGAACATATAATCATAAAAACCAGTAACTGTCAATACAACTAAATAATCTGATGCAATTAAATGAAATATGCGCCTACCACTTGAACACAAAGAAAAATGTATTAACATTAAATTAAAAAAACAATAGATTCAGTACACTGCATTACATTAATGAGCAAAAAACTGCCATTTCTCTATGCATAGTGATTTTTTATTGTTTTATAAAAGCCAACAAGGAAAAATGCGCCTACCACTTGGGCACAATATAAAATTTATTAACATTGAATTTAAAAAAACGATACATTGTCACTGCATTGCATTAATGAGCAAAAAAAACCTACCTTCCATACTTGTAGTATCAATTTCTTTCTTAACTGCCTTAGTTGCCTCAGATATGCTTTGAAAGGCTCCTGTTTTACTTATTTCTTGGGCTTTTTCACTAATTCTATGTGTCTTTTTACCTACTTCTTCGGTAAATTTGCCAGCTTTTTTTGCAATATCTGATTTACTAGCTTCATCTAAAACACCTTGTACTTTTTCTTTAATTGAGCTTAGACCTTCTTTAAAAACTTCGCTCCCTTTACTTGCCTCTTTTTCTACAGATTCGAATTTTTGTCTAGCTGCTTTTAAAGCATCACTCTGTTCTAATTTTTCTGCCTCTTCCCGAAATTTTTTTCAATGATTCTTTCATTTCTTTATTCTTCGCCACTTCCTCTCGAAAGTTATCGTAAAGCCTCGAAAAGGAAAGATGGTCGCCTTTGAGGCTCCTTAGAGTATAACCGGACCTAAAATATTTTATATATAAAACTAGTTTAAAAAACTTAAAAAAATTAACTTACTCCATTTGCGATGATACAACGAGCTGATGAAAAATAAATTCGGTGCATTTTCTGAAAGTAAATATCACCTTTTGTGAACTTTAAACATAACCTTCAAATTTGCAATTATAATTCTATATTAAAATTACACACCTACCAGATGCCTTCAATTAAGTTGGACTAGATTCAATTTTTAAAATACTAGGGTAATAAAAATTACAAGAAATATAAATATTATGTAAAAATCATGATTCCATTTGACATCTAACATGACCGGAAAGAACTTACACGAAGTTAGCAGCAAAACAACTCTCACCCGCTGCGAATGGAGTTTTTATTTCAAAAGAAGATGAAGAGCCTGTGTTGGCAGACTTATCGTAATTACAGTGTTATACCACTGATCATTAATCAGACGACAAAAATGACTAGTAACTGATATCTATGGCGTCATCTTCGACGCTGCTCAATTTTGTATCTGGGTTAAGCCCCCCCATACACCTGCGACCAAATTGCACAACAGAGGGTGTTGTGCAAACAATTGTATAATGTATGGTGTTGTTTGACGTGCTGCGCAACTAGTTGCAGAAATTCAAACTTGGTTGAAATTAATTGCACAACGAGTGGCGTTGCGCAACTATTGCATCTCAACTGAAGTTCTTTGAGGAGATTTGCGTGGTTAAAACGAGATCATTTCTTCAACCACTCTTTCATCCACACTCTCTGCTTCCTTTTTCTTTTTTTAACACCAACATCCGACGCAACAGCAATTATTATAGCTAAACAGGCTGCATCGTCAGACGGCATGTTTCCGTAGGTATACGACAAAAGCAACTGAAGTTTGTATAAAATTGCGCAGTGTATGGGTGACCTTGTTCGCACAACGATCTGTTGTGCAACATTAATTTTTTTTCAGCACATTTGGTCAGGCACTATCTGCTGGTGGATTGTAATTGGAACATATCTGGTTGGTGTATTGTTTACAATAATTTTAAGTCGGCAGCTTGACTCTTCAGGTTTGAATTGATGCTTCATCCAAATATTCAATTAATTGGGGCGAATTTCAAATTGCCTGCGTACTAACAATTTTTATTAAAGTCGTTGAGGAAGATTTTTCAAAAAATTTTAGAAGTTATTAAATAATTTAATTATTTATCAAACTAATTTGCACAAGTAATATAAAAATAACAGATGCACTTTACTATATAACCTAATTTATTATCTGTGGCATTGTTTCCTTTAGTTTGCGCAATTTGTTCGCAGGTGTATGGGGGGCTTAAAGTGCAGACCAACCAAAAACCTGTGACTTAATTACATGACGATAATAGATGTAATGAAGCAATATAATGTTTAAACTATATTGACCCTATTTGTCACTGGCGACAAGTTTCGCTTCCCTGTATGAGCCCTACTAAAAACGTATTGCGGCGATACATCGCCACCAACTGTTAAGGTACATTTACAACCAATTCGCTACAGGCACAATTTACTGACGGATTGTGAATTGTGCCGAGATAAAATTTAGGTAATTTATTATGAGTTGGAAGCTGCCATCTGTTGAAATTTTTTAATTTTACGTGTAAGCAAATTCAGTTTGATTAAATAATTACAATTATATTAACATAACTCTCAAAACATCATATTTTCTAATACTAAAAGATCTAATCTTCCAATTTCAAATCACAGACCGACTTTAAATATAAACAATAAATTTGTGTTGTCGTAGTACGCATGCGCAATTTGAAATTCGTGCCGCAATTGAATTGAATATTTGCGATTTGCAAGCATCCAATTGAAACCTGGTGCAATTCAAGGTCGTGCCGACTTAAAATTTTATTGTAAACAAATATATTCACCCAGATATGCTTAAAACCCAATTTAAAATCCACCAGCAGATTGTGCCCATACCGAATTGGTTGTAAATGTACCCTTACTTTGTTAATGAAGTTGAATAAATTTAACTACACAGCGATACAGACAAATGAAAGAGGAATTCAATTCAGTGAGCAAAATTCAATTTTGGCATTTTACATTTAACAATGAGCACGAGAAATGCGCTACAATACTAGTAATTGTTAGTGTTGGGCGATTATGAATGATATAATAGAAATATTTCGATTATGGCCACCGAGAGATCATTCGATTTGAAAGGATTATGATTATTATGAGTGTGTTTTAATTTAAGAATGACTCCAAATGAATTTGTAGATTGTTAATAATAATATTCGTTAAATTTTTTATATAATTTACATTATTTTATTTATTATTATTATTCCTACTGATATAATAACCCATATTGTTCCTTTACCACACGTAAGAAACAAGTATATCTATGTTATATATCCTTATTCTAATTTTAATATTCTTTAGTTTTGCAAATATAAATTTTCCAAAATTTCAGTTAAAAAGTGATATTGAAAAGCCACACAAAGTAAATGTAATAGTATGTGTTATTAATGTATCGAAACAATTGTTAATCCTGTCCATCATCCATAATTGATCGTTCCAATGATTATTTCATATAATTCAAACGAAATATGACAACTACTAATTTTGAGCTTCATTCATAATCGATTAATCGAATGATCATTCGAATATCCAGCGATTATTTCGATTCATTCGATTATTGTAATATATATATATATATATATATATATATATATATATATATATATATATATATATATATATATATATATATATATATATATATATATATATATATATATATATATATATATATATATATATATATATATATATATATATATATATATATATATATATATATATATATATCGATAATGCCCGACGCTATAGTTAATTGTAAAGTATAGAATAAGGATAAAAATTACCACGCCCTCCGCCAACTGAGAAGTGTGGTTCGTATCCCCATGTAATTTGATTTCTTGACCGTTTCTATCCTTATTTATACTTGTATCGGCATTGTGGTTTCTTAAAGGTAAGATACTAAAAATGAAAAATGCTCAATTTGTATTATTTATTGTTTGATTTGTATTAGCTGCATGGTGCATGCGAGGTGTCGCTGGTGACATGTTTCAGTTCTGTGAAGCCGGCTTTCTTGCAGAGAATTAAACGTGTCGCTGACGACAGCCTCTTAACCAATACAGATTAATGTATTCCCATCATTCCTACAATGTGTCGCTTTGCTGTGTAATTCAATTTTTTCTAACTTCAAAAACAAAGTGCGTATCGGCTCGGTGGTGTGATGAAGACTGGCGCGTGCTTTCATCCAATCCAAAATCGATGAGGTCGTATATAGCTGATGAATGGACCTGCTTACGTCACCGCATCTTTCGAAAGGGAGCGTTAGTTCAATATATCTACGATGTGAGCACGTAAAAAAATGTCTACCTCATGTGGGAGTTCGACAAAATTTCCAAATTAGGGATACCAGTGCTTAGAGAAGCACTGATGGGCTTATCTACTAGCGTCGGTGATTGACCATGGTAGCGGAAATAGACCGACGTTAAATAAGCGATTAAACAAACAGAACATAGTAAGGCACAAGTTGGAGATGTGTCATCACGACATATTTTAATTCTCCAGTCTGAAGCGTAGAATTTAAACAAACTATGTCTCAAGTGCGTACTCTCAATTTTAATTTGAATGAAACCTACTCAGAATTTTAACAATCTGGCAACATTGAAATAACAGCCTTTGTTTACTTTCTCGTGTTTTTGTTGAATTTGCGCCGTTAATAAATTCTTTGTTTTTGTTTGAAGTTTCAATAAGGATATTCGTACATTTCTTGTGCTAGATATTAAAAATATCGTGCCTTTTTAAAGATGAATTCAGAAGTTGATATAAACGCAAGTGATTTTCAAATTCTGTTAAGGAAGTACATTCAAAAGTTAGGTGAAATAATCGAACAATTAAATGATTTACTCAAGACCATAACAAGTCACCACAAGTCGTGTAATATTGCAAAAACGGCTGGTACGTTTGTAAGTGGTACTGGAGTTGTAATGGTAGTTGGTTCTGTATTACTTTCCCCAATTACCGGTGGTGGTTCTTTAATTGTTGGAGCTAGTGGGGCAGTAATGTCACTTACTGGTGGCCTTTCGAATGTTGTCACTGATTATGTGGATTATAGAACATCTAATTTGATTATGAACAATATCCAGTCAATCATAGAGACCAAACAAGATTTTGATGAAACCCTTAATAAACAATTAAAACATCTTGGAATGATTATTGAAAAACTAATCGAAAGTGGTGTTGATAAAGATAGAGCTATAGTAATAGCCATTAAAGGTAAATAAATAATACTAAAACAAAAACATAATTCAGCTTGCATTTGCAAGGGTTGAAGATAAATTTTAAACAAATAACAAATTGGCCTGATTGGCTAGTTTAGTTCATAATAGATGGCACAGGTATCATTAGAAGTAACTTAAAAAATATATAATAAATTAAGTTCGTGTTAGGTTTTTCAGCTCCTAAGTGAACTCGATTGATGGGGAAAGGTCATTGAACATGCATATTTTGTATAAATTTTAATAATATTTGTGTTAGCCTCCTGGTGGTTGAAGACAACTCAGTATCATCACCTGGTGGTTGAAGACAATTTAGATGCTGCAAATTTTTGTACAGGATTGGTTTTTGTTTTGAATTGAAAATTGAATGTATCGATACTGAGAGTATCGATACATTCTTTTGCAATATTTGGATGGATCGATACCTTGGTGTCCAACCCGTATCGATATTCTACGTCATATCGTAGGATATCTCATCAATTGTGTCATTTCTTTTTTTCTTTGAGTTATTTTACAGATTGGAAATGTAGATTACACAAATTTACGAATCAACTGATGTCTGATGCAAGTTTTTACAACATGCTGGACAGCGATCTTGATACCACGCCTGTGTGAATCTGGGTGTTAAAAACTCATTCATAAATTCGGCGTGTAATGACGTCACACCTCGACAAGTATGGTATGATTACCATTCTGAAATTACTTCAAGACGATGCCTTTCATCTTATTTTAAATTGGGATGAATATTACCTGACATGCATGTTGTCAACTGTTGACGGTTTTGCTTCTTGCCCATTCAGATACTCGGGGTAGAAATGATGTGACATAATCAGGTGATGTCACACCCTACTTAGAATGTCGCTCCAGGTATCAAAACGCACGCCTGATGTTTATGAGTTCAAGTTCCTATGGTCCGTTTTTCTGCAAAGATTAATCAGGTTCATATAGCTAAATTATGTTCTGAAATTAATAATAGAGGCATCATTCTAGGTCTCGCCATGGCAATCAAATAGAAATTGTAGAATTCTGTCACACATTTTCTTGAATCGACATACAGTATTACCCATCATACAATAAACTAGAGATGATATTGCGGAGACTCAACACCATCTTTACTTTTTTGCTTACGTCATGTGGTTAGTAAACGTCAGGTGATAGATGTTTTAACCTTCTAGAAATAGTTTTTTTCCATTTTCTCAATGTTTTTTTCTTATTGTTTTTTTATGTGGTGTGCAGTGTATGGGTGTAAAGCGGCACATAAATAAGGATAAGGATGCAGCATCTAAATAAAGAATCGACTGAAGATTTTTACTTTGTCAGAGTATCTTTTTAATTTATTACATTGCGATTGACACTGGTAGATGGGAGTTATGTTGACTCGTTAGTACCCTACTTTCATGTAGAGATTTATGATTCTGAAATCCTCTTTGTTGTTGTGGCATATACCTACTTTGCACTAAAGAAGGCAAAAACCAGAAACCATTGTGCGAATGTCAAACGCTGCGGCCTCGTGAAGGATTTCCATTTATTTGGTTAAAATTGTTACTAGTGGACAATAGCAATTAAAGCTTGATCATCTCTGTTTGTGTAATACAAATTTATAAATCAACAAGAAGTCTGTGGCAACTTCATTTATTGTTCAATTAAATAAAGTTAGAGGTTTACAAATTTGTACCTTATTTAGGTATTATTTTTAGTATTTATTACTGTGTAACTAAAATTTATTTGTCCCGCTTTCAAAATATGACAATATATTTACTTATAATAATGTCAATTACTTTGATTAAATTTTAAGGTTCTCTAATAAACCGGATGAATTGTATGCAAAATAAAGTTCTTATTCGATAAAAACCCCCATAAATTTTCGTTTTTATGTAGGGTATTATTAAATGTTTATTATTGTCTGCTTGGTAAAGAATGTGATTTCTGAATTCCATTCACAATTAAGCGTAAATGAACTAAATGAATTAGTGCATGGCAAATTTTTGTGATTGTTAATTGAGAGAGATTATATTCCTAGTATATGGTTTCGCAGTAAACTGGCGACTTATCGGCAATACCTTGCCCGCTGGCCTTCTTTCGCCGGCTGGACAGTATTATCGGCTCTTATTAACGTGTTTTATTTTAATATTGGTGATAAAAAGTAAAAAAAAAATCCTACATTTTCATTATTTTGCCTCATTTATCACAGACTTCATTTGAATAAAGTGGACGTTTACTAACCGTGTGAATTCATGTATAGAACCAAATGAAAATGAGGCCGTCTAGTATCATATCTTATTTATTTGTATCATGAGTATTACTCGGTGAACTAGATTTAGTTTACTATGTTTCTACTTCTAATACGTCTGTTACAGTAAGGCCCATTCCCAAAGGAGCATTTAAGCGAACAATGCTCTCAACCAATTAAAGAGCTCTGATTAGTTGAGAACATTTGTCTGCCTGTCGTCCGCCAAAACGTTTGTTTGAAGATTAGACGTAAAAGATAAATTTTAATGATATCAATATTGTTCTATTAGAAGTTGTGAATAGCAAAATGAATAAAAACATCGATATATCGACATTGATGTTTTGCAAATATAGATATTTTTATATGTGAGATTTTATTTATTTATTTTTTTTTCATATAAACAAAAAAAATGACGTTATTACAGGATAACAAAAAGTTATTCTCTATTAATTTTTTTCAGATGACAGTTTTTAAGTTCGGTTTATTATGTAAAAATAATAATACAAAAAAAAAAACAAATTAAAATAAAACAATTTCCTTAAGAAGAAGGTAACAATAATAACAAAATAAACCTTTTATATTTATATTTTAGAGAACGCATTATAATTTTTCAAGATCTTTACAGTTTACATAAATAATTGTGTCGTGGCTAGTTGAGTTCTGATATCAGTGGATAGATGTCTAACATTTCTAACTTAATTGCAATCTACAAAGTTTAGTGGTAAAGCCAATCAAGTGGATGAAAACATCGGTCAACATCAACCAATTTCCGAAGTTGACACATCGATGTATTGCCATCCAGACATCAATGTTTATGGTCTGATGTTTCCAAAACATCGATACATCATTGCCATCGCTAAATATATTTGATATGATTTCAAATTTTATACCTAATATACCAATTTGATATTTTCAATTATTGAACTAAATGCTCATAAAAATTGTACACAGTTTTGATACAGATTAAGACGTGTAATTAACAATTTAGTTTTATAAATTTACATATTCTCTTGAATTTGAAAGTGTTGTGTTGAATTTTTTTATTTTATAGGTATTGCTGATGGTTGCATCAACTTAACTGAAGAACCGAACATGAAGATGATGAATGCTTTAAGCACTATCGTTAAATTACACCATATTGAAAGTGCAGCTTTAGAAACTCTTCCATTAATAGGCAAAACAATGCACATATCAGAAAAAAGTTTTCAGTTCATATATAATTTTTTCGGCCTCTCTGGTCACTCTGCGGCAGCTGTTTTTAAAATAATTGGGAGAATATCCAGTGTTATTTCAATCACTTTCACGTTAGTTGATATTGCTTTCTTAGTTAGAGATTGGACTACTGAACATCCTACCGTGGAGGTGGTTCTAGAGACTGTGATGAAATTACAAGAAGAAAAGGAGATTTTAAATGATCTTTTGGAAGTTATTGATGCTTCTAAAGATAAAGTAGAACTTGTGTTGGATAAAGTTTTAGAGGATATTGAAAATCTAGAGCAGAATTTTGAGAGTGATTTTGTTTTTGTTCCTAGGGAGGTGGAAAATTATTAAATATTTCATAATTTTAAATTTTACATGAACAGCTAAAAACTAAATATGAAGTTATGATGGAGAAACAAAGTGACAGTCGAGAAATAAAATTAATGTACTTATTTTATAAGTAAACTAGCAAAGCAAATAAGCAATAATGCACGTTGTGAAATTGTAACGTTCCTCACCTTAGCTATCAAGATACTGTTGTTGGTAACAGTGGCAGCTGGTGAATTTAAGTTATGCCATATGTCAATATTGGAGCATGGAATCTAAACAATGCTTTAAGGCAGAAAAAGAATTCATTTAAAATCTGAGAAAAAAGGTTGCAAAAATGCGCAATATCCCCAGATTTTGTCAAGACCATAAGTAGAATATTTGCAAGATATATTTTTTCATAAGCAGGACAAAAATTTATCGACTTTTTTTTTATTATTCTTGAAGTTAGATTTTTTGTAAAGTTATATAACATTTTGAAATATACACAAGAAACTGGTTAAGTTTAAAAACCCCCATTTTAGGTGAGACTTCGCCATCATCCTTTTGTATTTAATTTATTTTTTTGTAGATATTATGCTTAACTGTATTTAACTGTACTGGATGAATAAAGACACTTTATATTATTATTATTATTAAACATTTAAAGGTTCGAAAATAAAAAGTTGATACATTTTTTTATGATTATGAAAAAAAAATTACTAATGGTCTAGTAGTAATCTGGCGGCCCAATTCTTGACCTCCTTCTTTATATTGCACATTCGCTAAAATCAAATGACATTGAACGAGGACTTTGGAATTTTGCAATTCTTGACTCGTATTCGTTATCGAATTGGTAATACATTATAATTAGAGTTGGCAAATCGGTCCGCAAGTCACGGGCGGTACCAGGTAGAGAAATACCCAAATACGTAAGTAAGACTTAACTATTTTAACAAAGACTAACATTTGATTTTAGTCTATTGTTATGCCTCATGGTGTGTACAACGTAATTTATTCCTCTCCGTTGTATTGTTGAAACTTTTATTTGTTATATTTTATTCTTGATATTAATTTAATAATAAAGTATGTCAGACCTGCCCAAGGGTAAAAAACGACCATACGCTGACAAAGTGTATAAATTGATCAGTGAATTCCCGGATTTATTCTACAATGGTGCTATAATAATTTGTAAAGTGTGCGAGACAGACCTGATGTGCTGAGAAAAACGTGATTGTAAGCGGCACGTAAATTCTGTGCAACGTAAACAAAAAAAAAAATGGCGTGCCTTCGACAACACAGTTTATGTTCGATTTATTCTTAATGCTGATTACCTGTGATGTTCCACTACACATACTCGATAAACAACCATTTCAGGAATTCTGGAATAAATATAATCCCAAGATGACGTTACCAAGTCGCACGTTGCGTAACTATGTACCAACTGTAAGCAAAGACATTGTAAATAAGATCAAATGTGTCCTAAAAATACACAGCTGTGGTTATGTGTTGACGAGACGACAGATTGTAAAATAAATTCTACTTTAAATGTTATAGTATGTGTACTGGACCCTCTTAAACCGACATTTCCATTATTACTAGCTAGCAAAAGACTAACTGAGTACTGGCCAAACAATTACGCGGGTGGTGCTGGAGACGTTAGAAAAATTGTACCCGTCAAAAAGTCAAGTGTTGCTGTTTGTGACCGATGGTGCCGCGACAATGCGTTTGATTTGCTGTTCTCTTCAAGAACACGGTTCTAGGTTGGTACATGTTATATGTAGATGCATGCTTTACACCTTGTGGCAGAAACTATTCGATAAGGTTTTCCAGAATAGCAAGTACAAAAAAGTTTCTTAAATTTCGTAAACATCTTCGCGCATTTCATAGCAAGTGTCCCGGTATTCCCGAACGACCACAGCCGATTCTTACACGTTGGGGAACATGGTTGAAGGCAGCTTTTTATTATGCTGAATATTTACAACAAATAAAAGCTGTGATACTACAATTTAATCCAGACGAGGCTGCAGCCATTAAAGAAAGCCAGACAAAATTCGAAGATGTTTTTGTTGAAACGGCTGAAAAAAACTATTCACAAGAACTATAAAGAATTACATGACACCATACAAAACTTACAAAACAGTGCGTTGTCGTTAACGGAGTCACCGCAAATAGTGGACGAAGTAAATCGACTGCTACACTCTACTTATAGGTGACGCAAAAAATGAGCCCGTTGGAGAAAAGTTCGCAAGTGTGTTAAAGCAAGACACCGGTTTTACCAGATTAAGACAAATTTGTAATGGCACTGATGGTGCATCTGCAGATCTGTGAAGTGCATCAAAGACTATTTTAAGTATGCCTGTATTACATCAATAAATGTCGAACGGTTGTTCTCAAAATATAAGCATAATTTTTCACCACAGTGAACATTACTCTTGGAGACAACCATAAAAACATACATGATGCTGCAAAGTTTTTACAGATCTTTTCCAGTTTGTGATAACCAAGCTAGTTAAGAGGGTAAGTTGTGCATACATTGTTATAAATTGTAACGGTTTCTTTTATTACACTTATTATAATGCATACGCCTATCCTGCGGCCATTTTTGCCAACTCTAGTTAAATGATCGATTGGTAAATAGACAACATCGTAAATTTGATGTTATCAATTTCAGGGCATAAATAATTTTGAAATTTTTGTTGTCAGTTTCATTGTTATATGCGGGTTTTTAAATGGAAAAAAAAAGGGAAATTGAATTGGAAAGGCAACAAAAATGTTAGTAGAATACCTACTTAAAGAATAAAACGGTTTTATTAAATGGTTTTCCAGACAATTGGAATGCCTTTGCCATGACAAAATTTACACCTCACCTTAGGTATGTACATAACAAAATGAAAGTGTAATTTTGAACGTAAACAGTAAATAGAAGAGAAAAAATAAGACAAGTTACAAAATATGCCCAAAGTGACCTCCTAGTTGTAAATTACAAATTCTGACTCTATGAAGAAATGAGTCACTTACATTTTGCAACATGTTAGGTGTGATTGTGTTGAACGCTAGTTGAATTCTTTGCTGCATGTCTTCTCTTGTAGTTGGTGATGTTCTGTACACTAATCTTTTAATGTACCCCACAAAAAAAAGTCCAATATTGTCAAATTTGGCAATCTTGGTGGCCATTGAATTGGTCCTCCTTGACCTATCCAATTGTCACCAAATGTAACATTTAAAAAGTTTCTTACGGCAATACTATAATGGGGTGGAGCTCCGTCGTGCCAGAACCACAACCTCTGTAAGACATTTTGAGGACACCCGTTTAACAATCCTCCCAGTACATTTTGTAAAAAATCGAGGTACATATTCCCAGTCAAGTGACCATTAAGGAAATGTAGTCCAATTACATATTCACCTACTATCCCTGCCCACACATTGAGTGACCATCGGTGTTAATTATCTACAGTTCTCGTAAAATGAGGGTTCGTGGTATCATAGTGTAAGTTATGTCTATTAACACAACCATTTTTATGAAATGTGGTCTCATCAGTGAATAGCATGAAATCAAAAAATTGCGGCTGTTGGTATTGGCACAGTTAAGGGTTGGTTGGTGATAAATAACTGACACATGATTTCACGAATATTTTATTTGGAAAGCAACACACAACCTTTTAGATTGCTTATAGTTCCTTAAATGAGGGACCAAGAATTTTTTTGGAACATCCTGTAGTGATACTGTTAAAGTAATAAACACAAATTTTACTATTCAGCATTTTCTGTACTCTTGACAAAGGTCTAAGATTCCAAAATATGTGAAGAGTTTTTAATGAATTGTGACTCATTTGAAATGTGAATTTTCTTTACATATTTAAAATAAAATTGAAAGCAAATCATTTATCTTGATATTTGAAACCTGTTATTTTCCAGTGAGGGACAACTGTCCTAGATATGACATAACCCAAATTCACCAGCCACCACTGGTTAGTGTATTTTTAACTTTTACTTAATAAATGCTAATATTTTATCGAAGTGCTATTAAAATTTAAAAAAGCCAATTTGTGATATTGCGTGATTTAATACTGTTTTATACTTTGATAGTTTGTAATATATTTAATAAAGGAATTTGAAAAATTTTTGATTCTCAATTTATTTTTGTTCCTTTGCACAAAACCAGAATATCATCTAGTGTGTTTCAAGTCCACTTATACTTGTGCAGTTTGCAGAACAAATGTGCGACAATGGGACTGTTTCTTAAACTGATGTTAGGCGCATAAAGCCGATTCGCTTTGTGAGCTGTCAAGATAAATTTTAATGTTTAAAGTACCTCAAGTCAGGACCGTTATTTTTTGTTATATAACAATTCCCTAAATTATAACTAGTCGCTTAACAATGTTTGCTGGTATGACAGTAACTTTACAAGCCATTACAATGGTGAATATTCAATCACTTGTCCAAACAATTCAAGTTGTCGGTGTTTAGGTGCAGAGTAGTGATGAGTAGTTGATATTAGCAGAGGCTAAGGGTGTAGGGTTGATTTAAATAAATTAAGCGATTGATTTGTCCGTTTTTATTGCTGACAACTTATTGAGAGATTAAATGAATGAATATAGTTTTGTTTCTTACTATGTACACAATTACACATTCATACTGTTTTATATTTAGAAATAATTTTTAAAGAATTTTTAACTTGTGTAAATGTGTACATGTGAAAATTATTCATTATTTTGACTACCTAATGGCTGCGTGTATAACTGATTCAAAAGAAGATCAATAATATATATGATCGAAACTGGTCAATTATAATTCACATATCTGATATTGTCCAAATTATTATCCGCTAATTTTGTCGTCATAAATTTCTAATCCAAGTTTCAATCTAACTTGGAGAAACTTCTCAGGGGCTTCTTAATAAACGGATCAGCTAGCTGTTGAAATATAAATTAATGTTACTAATTATTTTTCAATTTGTTCATGTGAGAAGTGATATTTTATGTCAATATGTTTTGTTCTTTTATGATTAGTTGGATTACTGGCTATTGACATACAACTCTGATTGTCTTCATAAATTGGATCATTTAATTTAAAATTAATACTATTAAAAAGTGCTTTAAGCCAAATGACTTCTTTCACATCCTCACTTATGTTAATTTGAGTGTACGTAAGCCATTCATATATCTTAAAATACTTTTAAGATGTTTCCAAAGTTCAGTGTTATTCTGACATTGAATTTACTCAGAACAGTAATTGCTGCACACATATCAGGACGTGTACACAATATTGCGTGCATTAAACATCCAATAAAATTTTCACATGGTGGTTCATAGTATTCATCAGCATTAACTGCATTATAATCCATTTTCATTGGCAAAAAAAAATTATAAAACATAAATAGTTATGTGCAATATTGTAATATAAACTGTAATATTTCTTCTTTCATAAATTTTTTTTTATCTACACCTTCCGAATTTCATAACAATATCTGTTATTTGCGGAGAAATATGGGAAAACAAATTAAAATTTCAAAACTCTCTATCTCAAAAACTAAGCATTTTTAGCAATAAGTTTATACGAGTTGATCTACTTTTACAGTTCAACAAATTAAATTTTTCTAACACTGATTTCAAATATGAAGCTTGGTCAAGTGTTCTTATATTATTAGTTCGTTTAATTTTAATACTTAGAAAGAATTTTATTTCTTGTAAATCAATCATTTGAAATTTTTCATGAAATATGATTTAAAACTAATACTTTTCATACATCTAGTAGCTATGACAAGGTTATCAACGTATATTATATAAATATTTTTATTAATGTGGCCATTATCTAGGAAATATAAGCATCGATCGACTTCGAATTTTAAAAATTAAGTTCTTTCAATGTCTCGTTGAACTTTTCAAACCAGCACCTAGCTGCTTGTTTTAAACCATAGAGTGCTTTATTTAATTTACAGACATAGGTGTCTTTTGCTGGTACACCATCAGGAACTGCCATACATATTTCACCTTTTAGGACTCATTTAAAAAGGTAATTTTTACATCTATGTGATGTACTGCTAAATCAAATTCATTGGCAAAAGCTAATATGAGCCTAAAAGTTGAATTTCTAGCCATGGGTGCAAAGGTTTCTTTGAAATCGATTAAATATTGTTGACTAAAACCTTTTGCCACTAGATGTGCCTTATATCGTATAGGATTACTGTATCATCATTTTTATTGGCAAACATCCATCTACAACCTAATATATTTTTATTTGGAGGTTTTGTTTTGGTGTCAGAGATCAGGTTTTATTAAGTTTAAGCGAATTTAATTCATCCTTTATTATTTGCTCCTACTTAAGATGATCCTTACTTATTTTGATTTCATTATAATTTTTAGGTATAATTATATTTATTGCACTGGCATACATTAATTGCGTATATAATTCATTGAGATCATCGTTATAAGGAGCCTAGGACGTTTTTAAAGTCAATCGCATTTTCTTATTTCTAGTTTATTATTTTCACTAGCAGATAAGGATTCATTAATTTGCACATCTAATTCATTATCTGCTTTGGTTAAGAATGATTTATTTCACCATGTCACCAGGTTATCTGCTTTGGTTAAGACAGATTTATTAGAGTTTATTAATTTCTGGTGACACAGAATTTTACGTTGTCCCAACTTTATCTGCCTTGGTTAGATCAGATTTGTTAAGTTGTGGGACTACTAATTTTTCTGCTGACTCCTGAGTTAGAGTTATTAGTTGGTGTCAGAGTGATCTCTTTATTATATTTCAAGGGTGGCCGAGATATTTTATGATTTATTTCATCAATTATTACATCTCGAGCTTTAATAAAATTCTCGGTTTCATTGACCCATACCATAACTGTTAGCTTCATTGCCAACAAGAATACCTTTTATATGATTTTTAATCAAATTTGCCATTTCATGCTTTATTATGATTATACACGGTGGAAACAAAATTTTTTAAATTTTAAATACCTACTTTATTATAGGTTTCTTACCATATCACATTTTGTACGGAATTTTGTTTATTTGTAAAGCCTTGGGTGAATCTGCTGTAACTATCAATACGAGCCATTTCGGTAATTGTTCTGTTCATCTGTTCTGCCACTGAACATTATATAAGCCATACACTGTGGTGTATGGCTTATAATAAGATGGTATGTTATGGCCTTTTGTACACAAAAACTTTGAATCCATTTTGATAACTACTCTCCCCCATTGTCACAATAAAGATTAGCAATTTTAGAATTAAAATGCACTTTTGGCCACAAAATTGAAAAGTATTAAGGACATCAGATTTGTCATTAAATAGACAACGGTATAATATGTAGTCATTAATAAATGATACAAAATAATTTTTATTATCCATATGGCTGGTGGTGCAATTTTACCACAAACATCCAAATGAATGATAAACAAGGGTCTTTTGACACGGCCTTTTATTTTTGTTTTTGCAAATGGCAATCATGTCTGTTTCCCATAGATACAGTTCTCACATAATTGTAGGTACAAGATTTTTAATACATTGGCATATCCTCAACCATATTGATTTTTTAATTTTTGAAATTTTTCTTTACTGATATGCCTTAGGGGCTGATGCCATAAATTGTAGTTTGTATCATTCATGTTTTAACTTTATCAGGCAATTAGGGGTGTGAAATATCACGCCTATTAGATTATTAAAAGACGTACCTGATAAAATGGTTTGATTATCACTTTTAATTTCTACCCCTTTTGAATCAAAAATGACTGTCATCCCATTTTCTTGTAGTGTGTAGATGGACAACAGGTTGTATGAAACTTCCTGAGTAGAGGATATTTTCTAGGCATTCATGGATTCCAAAATTGGTGGTTACTTTAATTATCCCTCTCTTTGTGGCATACATGGATGTTCTAGTTTTCACAAAGGAAATTTGAATTGATGGCTTAAGTTCTTTGCACGCAATAAAAACATCTGGATTATTCACCATATGCTCTGTAGCACCAGAGTCCAAAATAAAAAGTATTTCATTTCCTCTGATACTGGTAGGTACTAAAATTTTCTGCTTCCAACATAAACACAATCATCACAATTTGAGTTTGTAATATTTCCATTTGTTACAATATCAGCAGTAATAATAATAATAATAATAATAACTTGACTTTATTTATCTTCTAAACAATTTATAAAAAGTATATTTTCATGGGAATGGCGACGTTCAACAGTGTTGCTCTTCCACATAACCAGTAATGGATTGAAGAGTCCTTGATCATTTTTGTTTATTTTCAAACATTTTCTTAATGGTTATTACAACCACAGTGATCATAATGTTTATTCTCCCACTTGTAAGCTTGTTGTTTGAATTTTAAATTCTTGCTATGGGCATTGGTAAATTTTCCTTTTTTGTTCTTGTTTATTATTGTTTTCTGATTTTGAAATTTATTTGTATTTAATATTGATGAGGACGATGCTGTTGCACGTATAGCTTTCATTTTTGTTGAATTAATTGCTTCTGTTCTTAGCTTCACTTCCTGATCCAAGAGGCTTCACAAAAGCGATTTTTAAATTGTTTTCGCTTAAAGTTTCAAGCACCGTTATTACTCCATCATAGATATTTAGTAAGGTCATGAGGCGTGATAATTTATTAATTTCCTCAAGTTTTGCTCCGGCGGCAATAAGTTCTGCAATGAGTTCAAATCTGGTAAAGTGAGCTGATAGTGGGATATCACCTTCTAATTTTGAGGTTTAATAATTTTTTCCGACCAGCCAACAAAGTGGCAAAACTTTTTCTTTCATATTTTTCTAGACTACATATTTGTCTTGCGAGATTTTGGTCTTGGGCGAAATTTACTTAGGTATTCAATTATTACACTACGGGCTGTTAAATTTAGTTTTAACTACTCGGGAGTACGTTCCGACTGGAGGTTCTTCATCGACAACTTTTAACACACCACTTAGAAGCGCTTTTGTACAAAATGTCCAAATCCAAATTTCATACTTTTCACCATTAAATGGTTTAATGTTTCGTTTTTGATAGTGATGCATTCTGACTTACTAAAACTAATTTATACTAACAATATTTTTACCTTTTTTTTTGTTTAGCCTAATATAAGGAAGTATAGTAATTGTGATTTTTTTCGACCTCGAGATTTTGATTGATATATACGTTTTGAACCCTCCTGAATCCATTCTGACTATTTCTTAAATGATGTCTGTCGGTTCGTGTGTGTGTGTGCGTGCGTGCACGTGTGTGTGGATGCGTGTGTGTGTGGATGCGTGTGTGTGTGGGGGGGGGGTGTGTGTGTGCGTGTGTGTGTGCGGATGTGTATGTGTGTGTGCATGTGTGTGTATGTGTGTATCCGCGATAACTCAAAAAATACTAATGGGAGAATTCCCAAACTTGAAAATTAAGATTTTCAACAACACTTTAGGTGACACTTAAATTTGGTGAATGTGGTACCACCAGAAGAGACAATGAATGGAAGAAAAAAGGTGCAATTTCGGGAAAAAAAATTAAAACTTTTTTGTATTTGACTTTACAGAAAAATATATTTTCCAAGTAGGTACTTAAGTAAAGCTGATGCAAACTGAATTTTGTACATATTTGAGGTTAGGATAAATTTGGAAGTTTGACATTAGAAATGTCTAACTTAGTTACAAAAATGTTAATGTCAATAAGAAATTATTAAAATATGACATGAGTTATTATTGACAGTATCGAAGGACGCTGATAATTAATTATTTAAAAATTTTAATGAAACATTTCAAGATACGCTTTTAAAATTTTATTAATGTAAGTGGAGAATTAAATAGAATGATTTTTTACATCAGGATATACTGGTATAAGAAAGTTATGTGCTGGCCACATCAGATATTTTATCACAGACAACTTATTGACAGCAAGGAGATTAAACGATTGCTTGGTCATAATAACTCATAGAAGATAAAGGTAAGGGCAACCAGTTCAGCACAATTTAAATATCTTATGTAAATAACTAATAAAGGATGCATTTTTATTTTTTATTCCAATAATTGACCGATCTAGATATTTTCGTGACTGACCGAATCATCGTCATTAAACCGGTCATTTTTAAAAATGAAAAAAAATGCCATTGGATGTTATAACACGCACGCCTATGGGGATGTGCACATACTGTGAGTGATGGTAGCATGGAATCGCGAGTGAAAGTAGAGTTGGACAAGAATAGAAGAAACATATGTGTGCGGTGGCCGCATACCATAAAAAATGTTGCCGAACGCTTAAAAAAAATTGGCTGTTTTGAGAGCCGACAGGTTTTTCTGTCCGGAAAAACGATAATTTAACACCGCAGGCTGTTGTGGTGTGCAAAAATTGATGACAGGTTATTGTGGAGAACAAAGGAAGATGCATTTGTGCTGAGATGCCGTAGTTATGCAGTTTGGTTTCCTGAAGGATAGAAAAGAGACCCTGGTGTCAGGAGTTGTCATCTGCATTGAAACTAGTTTTTACTACGGTGTATTTTACATAAGACTTTTTTTTCTAGTTGGTTATCTTGGCTAGGTAGTTATTTTCAATCCATTTAATGTTGATTTTATTTGAATATATAAAAAAAGTAGTTTGTAATTTGTCTATTTGCTAGCAATGAAAAGAACCCACTGAATTACCCTGAAAGAGCTTACATGCTCATTACGTTTAGCACTCAACTAGAGGACTAGCAGTAAATTAAATTATAAATAATTTTATAGACAAGTGATAATTTGTAATTTTAGATTTATATAAATAGTTATTTTTGTGGTGAGATTTATTTACATTATTGATACACACGTTTTAGATTAACTATTTTATTGAATTTAGATAATTGCTTTGTATGCATGGTTTTATTTTACTACTGGGACATGTTTTGTTTAAATTCATGTAAAATTTGTTAGTGGAAATATATACGCGCACTTTTCCTGGAATTGTGAAAAAAAAGACAATTTTCTTTTTATTAAATATTAAATAAATAAATTCATATCTCTCGCAACTACTGTTAACTAGAGAAAAAGCGAATAAAATCGATAAAAAGGTTACAGAAAAAGTTGAGCAGACATTGGCAAAGCTGTCAGATGCTCTAGCAAGTTTAAGTGCAAATAATGCACAGTTAAGTGACACAATTGTTAAGGTGAACACATCTATAGAAAATAACTTTACCTACACGGACATAAATCAATCTAACCAAAATAAAGAAATTGATAAGGATTCTTCTGAAATCTGTTATCAAGAAACTAATAGGAACTACGTTATGTTATGGAAAGATCTGGGTGGAACTAATCTGCACTTCTCACCTGGAGGGTCAATTCACCTTTTTATGAAAAATTTAATGATGCCTGTGCCTGATAATAAAAGAATTTCTTTAGCAGTTAACTGCTTACGTAGTTCGGCGCAAGATTGGGAGGTCCTTAAGGAGGAATCTGTTTCTAATTTTAGAGAATGTTTTTACAACATTATTGGGGAGTAGAAGAACACAGAACCTTTAATGACATTAAATTCGATATTTATGAACGAGGTTTTAGAGCCGACTATTTTTTGAATATGATCTCGAATCGTATTCAGAAATATCTTTCTCAGCCACTCAGTGATGAAGAAATCATTTCACTAATTATGAATCACTTCTCAACTAAGATCGGCATGGAATATCAAACTGTCAAGCACAAACTTTTGACGATATTGAGACCTGCGTAAAATTGATGGCACCCATAATAAATCAAATAGGCGTAGTGAAAATGAAATCCACGGAGACAGGTGTGCACTTGTTTTATGAAATATTAATAATATTATCATTATACTGATAGGAGAAATGATAATCAAAATAATTCGAATGATAAGTCCATTAATAGTGGTCCGAAAAAAATATGGCAGCATACACTAGAGGAAGAGCTAGCAACGTATTTCGAGTTATCATTTTAACAGTCATGAAAATTTAGGTATTAAATTTAATCTAAAAGATACCTGCTGAATAATAAAAGTCGATTCTTGCAGCCCCCTGTGGCCGGGGTATACTACCCCAAAATTACTAAGAGGGTGAGAAATAAGATTAAATTTATTTAAAGTAAAAGTCATAAAATTTCAGGTTACTTTTGATAGTATTTTTTATTCATAAAAATTATTGCAAAAACATTTCCCCCCCTCCTAAATGTTTACAGAACGCTGTAAATGTTTATTTAAAAAAATACCATTTTTATTTCAAAAGCCATGAAATTTTAACAATAATAAAATATATATAGGATAGGTAATATAAGAAGCCAGAACAAAATTCCATCACTGTCTACCAGAGCGAAAAATGTTCCCATGTTTGTGCAAGCAAGAGTTATACAGCAGCCTGCGGGTTAGAGAGAGAGCTCATATTGGGTGACTAGTTTTATTATTGTCTGAGGCGCCACGCCGGCCCGCTGCGTTCATTCTATGTAATGATCTCGCTCTTGCATATTATACATTCGGACGTATGAGCGAGGCACAAAGACCAGGTCGTTTTGAAGGCCACTGTGAAAAATTTCGAGATTTGGTGTTTCAAAAGATTCAAAATCTCAGTAGTCATGTACGAATAAGTTTGAAATGCAGTAGAGTGTATTTATTTGTGCATTGATTTTGCTTTTGGAGTAGATATTTTATACTTGTTACAAATAATTTTTTTTCTTTATTACTAATTAATTGTCAGTAGTGGTGTACAAAATACTTTTGAAGTGCAGTAGAGTGTATTTATTCATGCATTGATTTTGCGGTTTGAGTATCTTATACTTTAGACATATGCTATAAAAATTTGAATGTTGTTATATCTAATTATATTGCTAGACGTACCAAAAATGATTTGTGCAATTTGTAAAAAAAAAAACTGATAAAATGTTACTTTTTAGTGAAGAAAAATTAAATAAGTGTAAGACAATATTACACGTCCGTAAAAACAACAATTTAAAATATAGTAACATGGTTTAATTGTATTGATAGTGATAGTGGTTGTCATGTGAAGTGTTACCAAAATTTCACTGCAGTAATGAACAAATATTTGAATGAAGAAAGTCTTGTGATTGTGACTTCACCAAATCATCTGTTGTCACCTCAGTCATCGACTTCGGGAACATCTCAGTTAACAGACAAAATGGAGCAAGATGAAATGAACGATGAAGGAAATGAGCACGAAATTAATGACGAAAATGATGAGCTTGAAATAAACGATGAAGAATTCAATGCTGAATGCTTTTTCCATGGAAAGAAGAGAAAACAACATCGTGGTAAAGAACAAAAAATATATTCTGATGAAAAGTACTGTAACAGATCTTATTGAAAAATACAGTGCAGGATGTAATGCAGATAACCCGCAGGCCACTATATAACTGTCTCGCTCGCACTAACATGGGAACGTTTTTCGCTCTGGCAGACAGTGATGGAATTTTGTTCTGGCTTCTTATATTACCTTATCCTACATAGATTTTATTTATTCTGTTAAAATTTCAAGACTTTTGAAATGTTTTTTTTTTTTAATAAACATATACAGTGTTGTCAACATTTAGGAGAGGGGGAAATGTTTTGGCAATAATTTTTTTGAATAAAAAATACTATAGAAAGTAACCTGAAATTTCAAGAAATAAATTGAATCTTATTTCTCACCCTTAGTAATTTTGGGGAGTATACCCCAGTCGCAGGGGGATGCCAGAATCGACTTTTATTGTTCAGCAGGTATATAAGATTCAGTACCTAAATTTTCACAACTGTTGAAATGATAACTCGAAACATGTTGCTGGCTCTTGATCTACACGTTTGTTTAGATGCCTGATTTGTGAACAATCAGACGAAAAAAGATCATGTGATTCCACCAAACCCTACGGAATTACTGCATGACTTTACAGAAGATCAGTGTTTAAGTATGGTTGATTTAACGACGAGTTATTGGCAAATCGGTATTAAGAATGAACATCAAAAATATACAGGATTTTCCTACGACGGAGTCACCTATGTTTTTAAAGTACCCCCCTTTCGGATTGTCTACATCTGTCAGTTCGTTTATACAAGGCTTGAACAAAATTCTCAGGTCGGAAGTAGAAGGATATGTGCTGCCTTATGTTGACGATCTTTTGATATATTCAAAAAATGCAAGTAACCATTTAGGACATTTGAAAGCAGTTTTTAAAAAAATTTTCCGCAAGGATAATGGTAAAATTTAAAAAAAGTCGCATTTTGCGCGGGCTAGATTAAATTTTATAGAACATGTACTTACTCCATAGGGACTTATTATGGATCCCAACTGAATATCAATCATTCAGGATTTTCCTACTCCCCCTAATATTAAACAATTAAACTCATTTTTAGGGACTGTAAATTGTGATAGACGGTTTTGTGATGTTTGCGGATTTAACTGTTCCGTTACTTAAATTTTTAAAGAAAGGTAACCAAGTGTTGGTTTGAACCCAGCCATGATCTTCTGCCGAGAATCATCCGATTAAAAAATTTTTCCTTCTGTATCATGGTCCTGCCGTAGTAGTTTTCGGTCAGGGTCTAAATTCATATGTTACAAGATGGTGATAGTACTCCGTTGGGTACTCATAATATTGTAAACCTTAATCCGTTTCAGAACCTTTTAGAATTTAGGCTCTGTGCTTCGAGTACTAAATATTGCCAAATATGTAAATTTTGTTCTTATGTTATGTGACACCCCATCCCCACCCCAGCACATACTTTATTTTTGCATTTCTGTATTTATTTTTCATATTCATTCGTTTATCTTCGATAAGTTTTACCTTGTCATGAAGTGACAGGTAATAATTAATTGGCATTTTTTGTGATCGTCTAAGTGGTAGGACCCAAATTTATGGTGTGATTATCATTTTTCAGAATCTTTTATAAAGTTTGGTATTATTTAGTTTATTTAATGAGATTTTAGTTTATACAAAGTTAAAGAAAACAATAATAATGAAATTGAAAAGAAAATACCATTACTAATTTTAATAACATAAGTCCTGTTTAGCCTATGCACTCCCTCGCGACCCCCTCCCCTCTTCCGCGCACCACTACCGTGTCTTCCCTCTTTAATCACGCACCCTCAACTCTGGAGTTCCTACGCTTTCTGCTGACCCTCTGGTTCTCCTTCTCCCCATTGCTGTCTCCCATCTGTTCCGCCGGCATTGCTGTTTTTGTTTGTAGGGCAGTTGGCGCTGGATGTAACGCTTTCTTTCTCTCTCGAAAGTTCTTTCTATTTTTTCTTGACCACGGTCATGGGGGTTGGAATATTAAGAATGCCGCACGTTCTATTATCTCTTTGAGTCTGGCCACGACTTGGGCCTTAATAAGAAGGACTCTGGGTAGCTTCATATTATGAATGGGGTGTCGTCCAACATGTAAATTTTATGCTCGTATAAGTGCTTCAAGCCAAGTTGTCAAGGAACATGGTGGATAATGTGCCTTCTCAGTCATTAACAGAGAGCATTTGTTTACTTTAGTTTCAATGATGTCCACGGGGTCCTTTGTTAGGATCGTTTGAATTAGAGACACGAGTTCATTTCCTTCCGGTTTAACGCTGCCGAGTGTGTGCTTGGCTGTAAAAGGAAGTCTCGATCACCTTTCCCGTCAGGGTAGTTATGGATAATCGTTGTCGGAAAGAATCCATGTTGGGCCACAGCCAGTCAGGTCCAATAATGCAGGGTTTGATAAGCCCTGGCACAATAAAGCAATACAGGTTGAAATCCTGCTCAGCAATTTGTACTTTGAGCATGTATAGTAACACATTTGCTCTTCATGCCAAACGCCCCTGGGATTAGCAGGGCGCACAGCGGCAGCATCGGCGGCTGGGTCTGCCTAATTTGGCTGTCATATTATGTCTTCAGAGAGGCAGGTAATTTCGTTGCCGGTGTCTAACAAGGTACTGATGCGGGTTTCCCCTCAGCATATCTCACCGGGACCGTTTATTAGGGCTAGGGCCCGCGTGTGCTGTATACACGACAGGCGAGGTGGTGGTTGATGACGGGGATAAGATGTACTCCTGCTGATTAAGGAAATCGACAGCGCCAGAGATGGTTTTAATTCCCCCTAGTTGCTATAACAACTATATTTGGCAGAAAATGTTTGATTAGGTTGGCCACTAGAGTCGCTCCGGTATTAGGTTCGTTACCAGGCGAGCCAGCCCTATGTAGTGGGCGAAATGATTTTCCATACTGCGACCATTTCTCCGGGACCAGTGGTGGGTCATTTTTGTTTGTTTTGGCGGAGTTTATCCTGCTTTTCCTCAGACCAGTAACTGATAGGGAAGTCAGTCTTAAAGTCTTCAACATTTTCCCATATCTTATAAATTTAGGCCCAATCTTGAGCATCCCCTTGTTGTCGACCACATTGAGCTTTTTTTCTTCTGGCATGTTAATTTTGTGGAAGTATGACTCGAGTTCATTTAGATATTTTATGGGGTGTTTATTTCGGCATCACGGGACTTGATACGGGACAAAAGTCTCATGCGGGACTGGTACAGCAGTGAGGTGTCAGGTTAGGATCCCGGAGTGTGGCAAGCTGTTTGACTTGTAGAAGGTTTCCGGTGGCGGTTTGGCGCTTGCGATGCATGGCTACCAGACTCTTGCCCTGTTGTTCTTTCCAGGTCTCCCATACTGAGTACTCAGCATCCAGGGCCGGCAGTGGCGCGGCGCTGCCCTCCGTGGTTGCTGGGTTGTTGATATCGAGGGAGTCGTCCATACCTAGTAAAACATAAGCGGTATCAGGTTCAAAATATAAATATACAAAAACAAACAAAACTAAGGTTTGCTACACCACAAAAGTATTCTCATCGGTATCTCTAATCGACCAATTTTAAAAGTTCATCATTAAAGTTCCTCCAGAATTATCACAAACTAATAAAATAAGCAAAATATTACCGACATCGGGAATCAAAACCGATGTCTCCTGATTGTAAAAACCAGATATCCTAACCGCTGTAAGATATCGGAGATATTCTCTAGAACAAAACTGTTGCCCCCAGTTAACCCCTAAAGTAGTTGGTACCCCCAGCCAGGCACAGGATTTTATCCTGGAGCCAGCTATTTAATTAACTTTTACAAAAATTGATTAAACATCCTTCAACAGGATTGTGTGATAACCTTGAGGAAAATATTGTGTGCAAATCCTAATTTACATAATAATTACCACAGAATATTTTCAGTGTGTGAAAATTGAACGAAACAAAAATAATAATACCAATTTACGACTCTATATCCTGGCCATGGCACCAGTGTGACCCCCCCTCGCACGTACTTACATACTTTATTTTTATATTTCTGTATTTATTTTACATATTCATTCATTTACCTTTGATACGTTTTACCTTGTCATGAAGCGGCAGGTAATACATAATTAATTGGCCTTTTTCGTGATCGTCTAGTGGTAGGACCCAAATTTGTGATTTGATTGTAACTTTTCAGATTCATTTATAAAGTTTGCTATTCATTAGTTTCTTTAATGAGATTTAGTTTGATTGACTACTTTTATAACTTATTAACTTTAATCTGCACTATACCGACATATGTTTTAAAAATGAGAATTATATGTAAGATTTGACTATTATTATTACTAATTTGCTTAGATTTCACTTTTGTACTTGAAAATAGAAATAAGCCAAGAAAACTGAATAACGTTTAACAGATTTATTTCTGCAAATAGACAACGGTCTACAAGAAATACATTAAAAATTACCTAGTTAAATCTGCAATGTAATAAAATGTATTTACACGCAGTGGAAACTTCCGCTTTGTAATGTGAATGGTGTATGTAAAACCTTACATATGTGTAAAAGAGAAACTTCACTTGCGACGGACGGTCGCAGATAACCATATTTAGAATTGACGCACTGACACGATGCCTCTGTACAAAGTACTCTAGAAACAAATAACGCTGCAAATATTCGATGGGACAATTGTCCAATTTGTTAGGCTTGATGAATGCATCCCACCTTTATGGTTTAAACCAAGAGAAAACGGACCGCCTCGTAGTGTTTTTAAAGTGTTGACAAGCGTCAATTGTATCCAGGGAACGCGTACATAGGCGGTGGCCATAAAACATTAAACAGAAAACCGCTGGGATAATCATTACAGAACCTCTTGTCGAGAGACAAGGTTCTGAGGTTACCAACCCAGAAGGCAGAATGAAATAGCATATTGGGTTATCTACCTCTGGCTCGACCTAACTAACACCTGATCGCTCCAGCCTTCATACAAGAAGTGATGTTTTATAATGTTACATTGTAGATCCAACCGGAATATATTTATTATTCACATGATATGATCCTTAAACCTGATCTGCAATTAGTATTTAAATATGAACGATGGTTGTAAATCTTGACATCTGACATTCATTTAGTTAATATTGCATTTATTAATTACTTAAACAAAATGTGTTTGTACCTTTATGAAAACTTACAGCTGTTAATCATTTGGTACCACCATGCAAAACCCACGAAAATAACGAATCGCAAGCATATAGAGTCGTACTTTGATTAACGTTGCCATTTTACTCGTAACAAATAGAAACTAATTGGATGTAATGTAATTTAGTAAACTCATGTACGGAGAGAATGGCAACGTGATATAAAAACTATTTAATGTCATCCTCACCTAGTCGAGGACACACGGAGAGTTCCGCAGGGTCAGCTCTCTTGATTTCTTGAGTAGCCATTGTGTTACTGGTACTCATGTCGAAGGTGGGCATCTTCGGTGGTTACACTCTAGTAAAACGCCGTGTAGAGGTTCTCGGCCACGGAGTTTTCCTGCACCAAACGTGCGGAACGCTAATTAAGCGTGGTTCTCTATCTTTGGCTTCTTGGCCTCAAAGAGCCAAAAATCTGGCCACGAACCCACGCCGTCGCGCGTATTTGTAACATTTCCCGCGAGATAGTTCGCTGCTCAAGTCTGTAAGTGCGACGCAGATAGCAAAACGCTGGCCATGTAGTTGTGCTCGTAGAACAGGACCCTAACCCATGGTACTTAGGGTGCAAAGTGACATAATGCTACTTCGCGCCCTGTCAACTTTCGACTCTATTCTTCGTAAAGTTTCTATACCCTACGTGTTTGTGGTTGTTTATTTATCTTATAAATTCTCGGCTAATGCCTTGAGACTTGTATAGTTTTGTCAACGTATTAAAATATTTTAATAAATTCTGTGTGTTCTTTTACAAGAAGAATAATTTAGAATCTATAGTTTACCGCTATCAAATAAATACGTTTTTCTGCCAAAATTATAAGAAAATGATTTAAAATGTTTGGGTAATGATTAATTTAGAATTCAGTGCTGTTAATGCTTGAAAATGATTTAGTTCTATACGAAATTATTTGCGATGAAACAGCCCAGAGCTGATATGCTTCAGTTAGTTTTGTTCAATTTAGAAGGGGGGCAACACGCACGCCTATGGGATGTTATGCGGACATACTGTGAGAGTGGCGATAGCACGGAACCGCGAGTAAGTGGAGTTGGACAGGAGCTGAAGAAGCGTATGGGTGCGGTTGCTCCATACCGTATAGGGTGGTGCCCAACGCTTAAAAAAATTGGCTAATATTTTGAGAGCCAATTGGTTTTTCTGCCCGGAAAGGTGAGATTTTGACACTGTAGGCTGTTATGGTGTGCCAAAATTGATAATAGGCTATTATGGAGAACAAAGGAGGGTACCTTTGTTTGTGCTGAGGTGCCGGAGTTGTGCGGTTTGGCTTCCTGAAGGATAGAAGAGACATCCCGGCGTCGGGAGTCGTCATTTGCATTGAAAATAATTTTTACTACAGTGTATTTGCGGTAACTGAATAGGACAACAGTGAGTAGACTTTCTTATTCAAATTGTGTACATCAGACTTTTTTCTAGTTTAAGTTACCTTAGTTAGATAGTTATTTTCAACTCATTTAATGCCAAATTGATTTGAATTAAAAAAAAAGTAGTCTGTAATTTGCGCTTATTTGCCAGCAACAAATAACCCATTGAATTACCATGAAAGAGCTTACATGCTCGTTACAATGTGTCATAATTTTCTCATCAAACTTGTGGGTAATACTTGTATAAATGGGGCTTATGTTGAAGGAAATTATGCAAGTTAAGTTTTTTTGGCATTTTATTTGTTCGTGTGCCCATCGTCTAAACTGAGATCATCTAAATATTTCATCATCACAGATGTTCTCGTAAGTAGGTTTTGTTACAAATTTATCCAACGTAACAGTTCTACTCTCTTTGAGAATTAATACTTGCTTCACATTTTTGAGACATTTTTGGCAATTTTTTATTATGCATTTTGTCATGCAGTGGCGGCTGGTAAAATTTAGGTTGTCATATCTTAGTACTGAAGCATGGGGCCCAAGCAATACTTTAAGGCATAACTATCAAAACTAGATGCAAAAGTTTTGCAAAGAAAAAAATAGTGAATGAACAAAAAAAGTTGAAAAAATTGTGCCTCGCCAGGTTATTTTTTAAACAGTTTGTAAAATATTTGCAGAACACTTTTTTCAGAATCAGGAGGAAAATATAACATTTCATATTTCATAAAAAAATACAGATTTTTTATAGTAGCACCTTTTTCAAATATTCATTGAAAGATGAATCTAAAATAAAATTTCAAAACAGGCACACAATTTTTTCATCTTTTTTTCGCAAATTTTAATCTATTTTTTTTTTTGCAAAACTTCATTTAGCTTGATAGTTATGCCTTAAAGTATAGATGGGTTCCATGCTCCAATACTAAGATGACAATCTAAATTTCACCAGCTGCCACTGTTAGCATGGCTTTAAACTTCATTCCACAGAACCCACATTGTGCATGTTTTTATCACCAATTGTTCCTTTTCTTTTTTTCAAAGAAATCCCTAATGAGGGTTTCTTTGCTAACTTTTCGCATTTTTTAAACAAAAAGTCTACTGTTCTTTTATTAGTTATTATTGAGGGTTTCTTACAATTTCTTTGGCCAGAAACAGGTGATTGACATTTATACATCAATTGTCAGTGTAATGATTAAAATTTCAAGGGAAATAGCAGGACATGTAAAATTTTGGACAAGTTGTGTATGACCATTTCAGACACATTGCTATTTGACTAGTCAACTTAATCATGACCTGACTGGTAAATGACAGGTCATGGTTACCATGACTGAGTGGCATTCAACACTAGTGCAGTGGAATTAAATCAACCAATTTCTTTAATCAATCACTCCTCTTCTATAAGTTTAATGTATTTTCGAAGCAATTAAACCAATTGGTTTACCAATCTACAGTGGTACTTCGACGTAGATCAAAGTCAAAGTAAATCTCTTCCGGACCATGGTCGTGTACCGAAGAACTACAATAAAAACGATTCAATCCTGGTAAAAACAATGGGTGGGATAATAATATGGAGGAAATACATAGTTATTCTGTTTTAATAGAAAAATATATAAAAATGCAAGCATAAATAGGAATAAAACAATTTAGACACATACACTAAAAAATAAACATTTGAAATTAAAAAAAAATTGAAGAAAACAGGACCTATAATCTATTTCAGTAACGGTCAATAACCACAGAAGATATTTTTATAAGTGATAATTGTTTATATCACCATCATTTTGTTATTTAACATGTTACCTAGAGAATATCTGCATCAACAGATCACACAAAAGTGAACAAATACTTGCCAAAGCATTACACAAGTTACTTGCACATTTGATATGGATTTGTTCTCTGTTGACCGATAAATGTCTTGAATTTCAAACATCGAGCATCAGTTGATGCAATATAATGACACAACACATATTTACCGTTGTCTAGGGATATCCACAAAAATCAATCACATAAGTTTGCTGCAATGGAACTGCATAAGGACCAACATACCACAAACATTATTTACACTACCACATACAAGTTGGTGCAATGTTTAAAAAATACAAAATTTGTTCAGTGGCTCTGCAATATCTCAGGATTTATTCCTTTTTGCATGATTAATATTGTTGCTTTTGCTACACTTCACACACCCAATGAACAAGAAATGTCATGGATGTTACTGTTTGGTTGAAAACTGAAACTTGATCATCTTGTTTAACAAGGCCTCGTTTCATTTTGATTTTAGTCTATTATTATGCCTCATGGTGTGTACAACGTAATTTATTCCTCTCCGTTGTATTGTTGATAATTTTATTTGTAGTATTTTATTCTTGATATTAATTTCATAATAATGTATGTCAGACCTGCCCAAGGGTAAAAAACGGCCATACGCTGACAAAGTGAATAAATTTATCAGTGAATTCCCGGATTTATTCTACAATGGTGCTATAATAATTTGTAAGGTGTGCGAGATAGACCTAATGTGCTGGGTCAATCGTCTGAAGTGGCGATGTAAAATCATACTTGTTTTGAATCATCTACAGTTAATAGGTTTTGTGAACATAATGTTGTGATCTGAATATTTTTAAGTTAGCATTATTTTATATTTTGTTGCAATTCTTTCACTTTATACAAACTGTTTATTTAGACATGGCTGCAATTTCTGATATTGATTTATTATCAATCAAGATACTTTTCAGATTGTGGAACCAATTTCATCGTTAATTATAAATAAAGCTTACCTAATAAAAAATATATCTCTGGTCAATACGCGGTTTGGAAAATCGGTCTTGGTAACTTTGTTTGATGAGAGTACAATTACATCTTTTAAATCATTTTTGCCAAAAAGACAGATGTTGTCGATAAAATAAATTCAGTAAATGTCAAATACACATTAACTTATTTAGGTGAATGCACTCCAGTTTATCCCGGTGCTAAAACGACTCCTTTATTAAAATTCTCTATTCTTGAATAATTATTATTTCATAACAAAAAATAAATTTATCACTAATTTGGATTATTTTAACGTATGTAGTAACTAGTTAATAAATAGAATATAGTGAAAGAAAGTTTATCATAATACATAATGCATTAGATCACTCATTAGTTCATATCAGTCAAATTAGCCCAAATTTACTTTAATGTTTCCACATCAATAGCATCCATGTCATTAAATAATAATTTATTTAAAATATTTTTTTTTACATCTAATATAATTTCCAGACAAGTAGCAAATATGTGGATGTGCTCAAGGGTGGGTGGTAAATGCAGAAAATATTGGTACAGCTATCGAAAGACTGTCTTCTCAGTTATATGATCTAAGTATGGATTCACTACATGCTGCAAATTATGATCTAAACTACTGTTTCGATAATGATGAAGTTCAACGTCTTATGGAGTATTCTGAAAAATTAAGCCTGAATGCAAACACATGTAAGAAATATAATTGTGACATTTTAAATTTAGATGAATTTTGTGAACAAATGGTTCAATTGGATTTGAAACGTAGGCCGTATCACGCAAACTATGTAACTCATAAAAGGTCCCGCATGCGGTGGGCCATTTTAACTTTAGCATTGTAACCGCTCTTATTAATTCGATTCACTAGTTTTTGTCGTCTTCAGGTACAATATGTCTCATCTTCCATTCAATCTTGTTAATTTCCAATTTGGCATCCACCTTCCCTATGTATGAGTCTTTAAATGTGCGAGCTATTATTAAAATTACTTCCTGTTTTGTATTCAAAATACCTTTAGTGTAATCTTCTACCCATAAGGTATTTAAGAGGTAGTTTACCACTAAACACGTGACTGATTGTGTCTAAAATATCTTGCCTTTGTTGAGTGAGATCCCAACCTGAAGTTACTAGCGAGCATGCATGTGTTTGACCATACAAAACCATACTTTTCATTGTGGTAGTAACACTGGGTTTTCGAACTACAGCCACTTGTTCACCACCCATCTCTAGACGTATCTCTTCAAATAGAAATGCGAGTGCATTATTGGATAGATAGCACTGTTTAGTAGCATCGCTAGGTGTACATTTTCCTTCTATGTATATGTAACTATCTGTAATGCCAAGTATCAGATCTTGAAAATTGATGGGAATGCGTATTTCATCCAAATTCCTGTAATATGGTGAGCCGTAAGGTTTATACGTATGTTCGTGTAGACTGACCAGTGAAAGATCAAACACTGGTTCGTCAAACACTTCAAGTTTATCGCTAGTTGCAATAACCACCATCGTTATTTTCAATGTTTTCTCAGTTTTAATCCAATAGATTTGAGAAAGTTACGATCTTTAGCAGACAATCTATGTCTCAACTGTTTAAAGTGTACGCGTTAAATGAATCTACTTCCACAAGCAGTCTTCTTTTTATCGATACTATTATCGAGTATATTATATTGATGGTTTATCTGTCGCTGGCGATTATTATATCTGAAACCCATTTGACTGGTGGTGTTAAAACTTCTTCAATTCTAACTTTACAATAATTTGTTTGACCTCAAAAGTTGATTAAATCGCCGTTGTCATCCAATATGCGTAATGTTGTCGATAAACTGACGTCCTTCAGGCCTAACAGGTAAATATATTATATTAGCAGGCTCCCTGGTAAGATTGTAACCTGGTTCTATATCAATGTCAAACTCAAAGAGGGTGTGTGATTCATCGGTAATCAAATAGTTGCAATCTGTGTGTATCATTCTTACTTTCATAATATCAACTGGAAGTGTTGATTCATAAATTCTATTTGAATATAAACATATTGCTTCAAATCCTAGCAGGCTACCAATCGAGTTTGGTTTCGTAAAGTCTATTTCGTATTTTGACCAAATCTGACATTTTAATGTGTTGTTGTTTGCCCCTAGTGAGAGCGTCTTTTTTAAAATCTTTTTCATCAACCTTCATTGCATTCAAGTGCGAGATAAATTTCATCAATTTCATAAGCTCCTAGAGGTATGTGAATAGTGGTTGTGGATGCAGCCTTTGCATTGATTTTATAGCAAAAACTGTTATTATTTTCATCCACATTAAATATAGAATTGTAAGACTAGAATCTTATTAAGCCCAAACCATAACAACTACCCGTATCCAGTTGATTGGCTGGATAAAAGTCTGTACTAAGCATGCTTGAGCGGCTTGTTATGGTGAAAGTGTACGACACTTGACCATCATCAGAAAAATGTTCTTGACAGTACTGGTATTTTAATATGTCAATATCATTTGGAAGATGTGTGGGTAACTTATCCCCATACTAATACAATTTCGTTTGGGGCACATGCAATCAGAACTTCCTTCGGCATATCTGCAAGTTGTTGTTTGCTCATTTTTCTTAGATTACGAAGTCTAGAAAATGTAATTAGTGAATGACCCATTCTTTTAATGTTTTCTCGATCGATCGCTGGTGTGATAGATGACTGCTACATGGTGTCATGTTTTAGTTCTTGAAGAAACTTTAAGCACAAATGTCCACACTACACTGTATTAAATTTTTGCTGGTGCTTGTAATTATAGCAGATTTTATCAATTATCTTTGAACTAATTATATGGGTGGAGGCAAATCACCAAAACTATCGAAACAGTAACAGTAAACCACCACATTTTTTATATGCCACCCAATGCCTCCCAGGACCGTCTACATGATCTAAATTGATGATGGCGGATTCGTTATAATGAGGACCGGAATTCGGAAGATTATTGCACCTCGAAAATAAGGTATCTTCATCCTCTCAGCATATCTGAGATCAATGTCGGTTAGAGCTCTCTGGGGCAGGGTGTCTAATAGTTATTTGAATTTTGTGGCTTTAGGTAAAGCCCCAATCCTTTACGATATGGTTTCAAATGCAATCCTTTACCGCTTTTTCCCATGGCAAGCGCCTCCATATGTCTATTATGGTGATTTGCTTCAGCCAACCCTTATCTGCTCGTTTTCACAGCATTGACTGCTTTAGTAATGCCTGTTGCACTTCCAGCTAAAGCACCCAATGCTGATAAGCCAGCAAAAATCTGTATTAAAGGTAGAATTCCTCCAACTTTCGGAATTGGAATTATACGAGGTGTTCGAATTTTTTCGTTTTCCACCTGCTGCTTTTGTGATGTCGCGCTGCTTGAGGTGCAATGTGCATAGCTTTCCTTGTATCTTTTGCAATAATTTGTTTACCGTCAGCTTTCCATAATACATCACGCACCTTGTGTAATATTCCACCACCGAAAGCTATTTTTCTAAAATTCTTCTTGCTATTCTTCATCTTCTTCTTCTTTTTAACAATATTCTTTTCCTTTGAAATATGAGGTATTGTTGACTTACATCCCATACCAAGATGTTGTTTTCCTTTCATTATGTTCGAAACTAACCAAGTGGCTGCTTTTTCTCCAATCGTTGCGTCTTTCGATTTAACTCGTTTCCAAGCTGCCTGTTCAAGCTGATAGTCTACTTTGTGTCTGGCTGCTATATCGTTCTGTGTGTATGCAATATCGTGTTCCTTGCACTCTATATGAAGTTGATTTTTTCCAATATCGCTGCGCGCGAGTATCTTTTCTAACTTGGTACCGGGACCGCAATACTGATAACCTCCCGGTAAATGCAATTCAAATGGAAGTTTGTCAATCAGGGAATTGATTATGCCCCCACCAATATTTTTCTTACGTTGATGTCTTCAATGTGTGTTGTGTGGTGATCAACATTTAAATGTGTTGTAAAACATACATCTATTTATATAGTCTTCAACCGCGACACAATGCGCATTGTCAAGCAGAAAGAAAAATTTATTGTGGATAATTTAGATGGAAAGGTTGGATTTGGGCACGGCGAAGGAAATAAACGTCATAGGCCGCTACTACCCTTAACTGTACGATCTATTATAACCGGGCCGTCAAATTGTGGAAAGACAAAAGTAATGATTTCTCTACTTACCCACCCTCTTGGACTACGTTTTTCGAATGTATATCTATATTCAAAATAACTAAATCAACCCACGTATGAGTACTTACAGAACATTTTAACACCGATTAAAAAACTAAATAATTCAAATATACAATTTAACTCCGATATTCTATACCTTAATATTCAAAGCGCTATTAGGCATATGGATGATATAGTACACAATATAGCCTGTTACAATCCAAATATAATACATTGTACTGATTCTGCGGTTGGCTCCTTGTGAAACATTATTAAATATTTTAAATAAACAAAGAAAATTTGCTTTTAAATGTTTCAAAATTGAAACATTGAACAACAATTTTGAAGCATTTAAAAGCAAATTTTCTTTGTTTATTCCAAATATAATTATCCTGAGTGAGTCAAGAACTACAAGTGATATGGTTAATTCTGAACTACAGATTTAAAACTACAATCTGGTAAGATGTGATTCTAGTAACAGACATACAGGTGGAGTTATTCTTTATATAAAACAGTGCATTCGTTTTTCAGTTATTAAATCATTAATACTAGATGACAACTACGGGTGCAAATTTTTAAAAATAAATTTGCTTACGACTAAGTGGTTAATAGGATGTGTCTACCATTCTCCATATGCTCACATGCTCACATAGTACGTTCATTGATGAACTTGAAAACTGGTGTGTAAATCTTCTTAGTTGCAATTATAGATCATTACTCATTGGGGACTTCAATTTAAATTATCTAGATGACACTAACTATTATACAAATAAACTGATCAATATGATTCAAATCCATGGAATTCAACAAATTATTACAAGTCCTACAAGATGTGCAAATAGCAGCTCAACCTTAATCGATTATGTTCTGACAAATAACAGCATTGTAAAAACTAAAGTTCATGATTTACCAAAAATAACTGATCACTCTGTAATATCAATTTATTTAAATAATAACTCTAACACTGATAGGCAAAAATGTATAAGTAGAAATTATAGAAAACTTGACAAAAATAATTTAAATAGCATAAACATTGAGCTAATAACTTCTACTTGGCAATTAAATTGTATTGATGTTAACGTAATTTTTGAGAAAATTTATAGTACATGTGAAAATATTATTAATATGATAGCTCCTTTACACACCTTCATATGTAAAGAAAATAAGTTACCTTGGTATGACTATGAAGTTAAACAAATAGCTTATGAAAGAGATAGACCATGTAAATGTTTTACATTAAATACAGGCGTTATTCGTGATACTTACTGGCAAAATTATAAACACTACCGAAATAGATTAGTCAATTTATTGAAGGTTAAGAAACAAATATATTACAATAATAAAAATTGTTATGTATAAAAACAATCCTAAAATAATGTGGAAAACGTTAAAAAAATCAATAAATACCAGTGAAAATTCTATTTTTAATGTTGTTCAATTTGAAGTTAATAATGAAATTAAAACTATAAATAATGAAATCGAAATATGCGATTATTTTAATCATTACTTTGTTGACAGTATCAAAGCTATAACAGATAGCATTTCAAGTAATAAACAATGGACTTCTGATATTTATCCTGTAATTGAATGTAAATTTGAGACATATTCATTATAAAATTTAATGTACCTTAAGGAAATCATAAATTCACTAGATAATAAGTTCAATACTAATGATATATTAAATGCTAAAGTTCTAAAAAAGCATCTTTAATGTAATAGGTCACGTAATTTTACATGACATTAATACATCTTTAGAAACTGGTATTTTTCCATTTAAATTAAAAACTAGTACAATAAGTCCCATCCCTAAAATTACAAATACCATTAACCCATTAGCCCCCGGTGGTGCATTTACGCACCACAATATTAGACTTTTTTTTTGAACTTACCAAACACTTTTTTCAGTATTGTCTGAAGGTAATCTATTAACTACCATCTACTTTATGTCTCATAAAAATCACATAGTTGTATATACGAATATGAGGAAGTTCTGTTTTTGTAAAAAATGAAAAATTGACGTTATTTTTTTTCTATTTTTTATTCCATAAAAGTAAGTAATTTTCAGAAATTTTTCTGTATGATAAATATACTACCAGGGAGTGCTAGTTTTTCATTTACCACAGCAATTTTTTCTCACGTCAATATTGAAATAACTAGAAGCATTGAAAAATGCTTGGTGCGTTCTCGCACCGCTGGTACTTACGATTTACATTTTCGATGACTGGATAGGAATATTCCTGTCAAGACATGTTTACAATATCTGCATAAAAGTTATAGGGTGGGGCTGATCGAATTCAGTCTGCATTTATATTAGTTAGAAGGTGGTTAGGGTGTTCAAGATGTCATTTAAGAAATTTTTAACTACAAAAGAATTGGAAGCTGCTTTAGACGAGGCTGTGAACTGGGTGGAAAGAGGTATGTATAATTTAATTTTACTTTGAGAGAAAGCATATCTTGTTTTGGGTTTTGTGACTATAATGTCAAGGTTGGCAAAAGTTATTTGGGATTCACTACAAAAAATTTATGAAGAACGCCGAAAAATATCAATACTTGATACATAATACATAACATATATAGCTATTTCATATGTTGTTATGGAAAATGTCCTTGGAACATTTATTTGTTTTTAGGTGATATTATTGATGCAGTTTACATTCCACGGAAGTAGATTCGCTGACGGATGAAGAAGCAATTGATGACGAATATCTTTTGCCGGAAAATAATTTGCAAAATCTAGATGTTGCTGGTACTTTTGAATTACATTTACCTGAATATGACTCATCAGATGATGATATACTAGCATCAAGACAAACTAACTTGGGCCCATCGACGTCAAAACAATTTTCTGATTCTAGTAAAGTAGCAGAGGATCAATATGACTCATCAGATGAAGAAATTCTGGCTTCGAAACAAGCCAGACTGAATCCTTTGACTTCGGATAAAGCTAAAGACCAGCCGCAATGGGCAAAAGGAGATATTAAATACACGCATTTCCCAACAGATACTGAACGAAAGGACAAAGAGCGCGTAGAAGCAGAATTAGCTGGTAAAACCCCTCTAGAAATATTTCACTTGTTTTTTGATAATGAAGTACTTGACTTGATAGTTGACTTTTCATTGAAATATGCTCGTGATAATAACCGGCCTGATTTTCGATTCTCGAAAAACGATTTTTTGAATTTTCTGGGTATAATTCTTTTATCTGGCTATCATACATTGCCGCAAATTTCTCTTTATTGGTCTAATGATGAGGATAAAGGTTTACATATCGTCAAACAATGTATGAGTAGGAATCGATTTCAAGAAATCAAAAGAAATTTACATTTATCAAACAACAATGAGTTGAATGTAAAAGATAAATTTTCAAAATTAAGGCCATATTTAGATGCAATGAATAGAAACAATTTGCAGTGGGGTATTTTTTCTCACAATTTATCCATCGATGAGGAAATGGTGCCTTACTTTGGCCGACATTCGTGCAAAATGTTTATGAAGGGCAAGCCGGTTAGATTCGGCTTCAAACTTTGGTGCTTGTGTTCTTCAGATGGATACTTGTTTTATTCCCTTCCTTATGGTGGTGCTGCTGATAATGCAAAATCAGAATTAGGTCTTGGGGGTGACGTGCAAAAACCATGTGCTCATAACATATTCTTCCATAACTTTTTTTCATCTTTCAAATTGTTACGGCATCTAAAAGAAAATGGTTTTTTTGCTAATGGGACGATAAAAGACAATCGTACGAGTAAATGTCCACTACAAAAATGTAAACCATTTTCCAAACAGGAAGGAGGGACATATGATTCGAGTTATGATAGAAAGTCAAAAGCGTCATTTGTACGTTGGAATGACAATGCAGTAGTAACAATGGGCAGTACTGTTTTCGGAGTTCAACCAATACATCATGTCAGAAGATACAATAGGAAAGAAAGAAAGGACATTCAAGTACCTCAACCAAATGTCATATTTCAATATAATAAATTTATGGGGGGAGTAGACCTCCATGATAATGGCATTGCAAACTACAGGAGTAGAGTCATGGGTAAAAAATGGTGGTGGCCCATTTTTTGTAACTCCGTAGATAGTATAATAGTGAATGCTTGGAAAATCTATAATATAGTAAATGAGAGAAAAATATCCCAGCTCGATTTTAAATCTTATATTGGTGTACGCCTTTTGAAAACCGATAAAATTTACATACAAAGAAATGCCCTTCAATCCATAAATGAAGTACGTTACGATGGCTTCGGTCATACTATAGTTTCTCATGAACATAAAGCCCGGAGGAGGTGTAAAGTATGTAAAAAATCATACAATATACATTTGTACTAAATGTAAAGTTCATTTACATGTTACCTGCTTTACAAACTACCACCAAGTTTAAATTTAAAATATGATGGGTATAGCACCACTGGTTTGTTTGTGCACCAATGTTAAAAATGAAAAAAAATATTTGTTTATATTCTTATTGTGCTTTATGATCATATTAAAATACTGTTTTATAAGATTTTATAATTTTAAGTTGTTTTTTTTTGTCAAATATGATATTTTATGTATTTTCACTATTTATTAATTTCATGTTCCTTCCCAGTGGTTCGTTTGCGAACCACGTGTTAATTTTTTTTTGCTAAAATTTTTGTGACAGCGTCGGAAATTATTTAATTAAAGAGTTTTAATTAATAAATATTGAGTTTCATTTCGATTTTTCTTATTTTTGAACCCTTGGGAGTTAATGGGTTAAAGCTAGTGAATTTCGCCCAATTAATACATTGCCGCCAAGTGAAAAAATTCTTGAAATGGCAGTTTATTTTCAACCGAACGATTATTTTAATAAAAACAATTTACTCTTCTGTAATCAATCAGGATTCAGAGAAAAACACACATGTGAAACAGCCCTGCAATTGACATTAACTAAATTTAAAAATGAAATTGACAAAGGTAAATATATTGTAGCAGTCTTTCTTGATATTAAACATGCCTTTGAAACAATAGATTGGACATTATTATTAAAAAAGTTGAAGTATTATGGTATAGGAGGAACAGTATTAAAATGGCTAAGCGATTATTTATCAAACAGAAAACAAAAATGTAAAATTAATAATATATTTTCCAGTGAAATAACAAATCAGTATGGAGTTCCGCAAGGCAGTGTCTTAGGTCCACTGCCTTTCATTATTTACATAAATGATATATACCATCATGTCAACTGTGACTTTATTAACCTATTTGCAGATGATACACTTTTAGCTTGTAGTGATGAAAATCTTGAAGTTGCAGTTACCAAAATGAATTCTGTACTATCTGACATCTGATTATCTAAATGTTAACAAATTAAAATTGAATATCTCTAAAACAAAAGCAATGATATTAACAACTACTTATAAGCTAAAGCAAATTGACTTAAATTCTATTAACTTGAAAATTAAAGATGACAAGGTACAATTAGTAGACGAGATAAAATACTTAGATAAAAGTTTATAAAAAATTATAAAGACTTTTTATTACTTGTCTAATTTTCACTTTATTTGTTATTTTACAACTAGTTTCATCCTATTCAGACATTTTCAAGTAAACTAAATTATACACAAATTTTACTTTTATTTAAACATAAACTGAAATTTCTAGATGAACAAAATTTACAAAAATCAACCCAAGATCCTACGAACAAATTTGCAAAAGAAACGAAGTACTTAATACAAAGTTTTGAATATTTGTGTTACTCCGAATTTGAAAAAGAAGACTTACACATATGAACTGTGAAGCCCCAAAGTTGTATGGCTTAGTTAAATTACACAAAGACAATAAACCCATTAGACCAGTGGTTTCATACACAAATGCACCGACACGTAAGTTATCTGAATTACTTAATAACGAGTTTAAATCTATTACAAAATTTAAGCCAATAAATACAATTAATAACTCCTTAGACTTAACAGTAAAATTGAACAGCCTAAATATTGACCCCAACTCTATAAAATTAGTATCGTTTGATGTGTCGAATATGTTTCCTAATATCCCCCCCTTCGAATGTTTTCCTTTAATTTCAAATATACTAGAAAAATGCAAAATTATTCTAAAATTAAAAAATGAAATACTGCAAACATTCAAGTTGTGTTTAGATCAAAATTATTTCCAATTTAATGAGGACATCTTTATACAAAAAAACAGGGCTCCCTATGGGTTCGCCACTTAGCCCCCTTTTATCCGATATATTCATGGATAATCTTGAAAAAACTATATTGGATTCTCCAATATCAAAAAAACATATTATCTTTTGGTACAGGTATGTTGATGACATCCTAATAGGTTTTAAAGGGACAGATAGACAATTAAAAATACTCCTTGATTTTATCAATAACACACATAATAATATATCTTTTACCTTAGAAACAGAGAACGATAATAAATCGACAAACTTTCTCGACTTAACTATAAAAATACATAAAACATCATTTTCCTATAATATTTACCGCAAACCAACTTTTACAGATGCCACTATACCCTTTAATTCCTATAACCTTTAATTCCTGTAACCCTCTCTCCCACAAATTAGCCGCATATCAATCTATGACACACCGAGCCTTCAGCTTACCTCTATCTGAGACAGATTTAAAAGAAGAATTAGACACAATAAGACTTATAGCACATAATAATGGGTACCCTCAAAATATAATCAACAATCTAATCTATACAAAACAAGTCCCTCTTGAAAGAACTTTATCCCACTATTAACGAGAAAAAAGTTCAAACATACATTTTATTACCATATTCAGGTCAACTCTCCTATTCAATTAGCAATCCTTTTTTTTAAATTTAATATTAAAACATCTTTTAGTTCTAACAAAAATATAGGCAGATATCTTTTCAATGCAAAACAAAAACTGATATCTCTAAAAAATGTGGTGTATATCCGTTAGATTGCCCAGAATGTAACACCTCATATGTAGGTCAAACAGGTAGATCGTTCGGAGTAAGATATGGAGGGCTCAGAAGCCAATCATTTCTTTTCTCCTTTATCATTTTAAATTTAATTTATAATTATTTTCCCCATATAGAGAACATATTCACACACAAAAACAACATTCCAACTTTTATAAACATCTAACAGATTCTGGTCATACAATAACTGACGACCATCAACCTAAAATATTACATATTGTGGGAAAAGTAAAAAACTTAATTTATTAGAAGTGTTAGAAATTAATAAATTAAATGGGAATAAAAATTACAACATATTAAACGACTAAATAGATTTAAATAATTCCCGTTATTAAACTTATTCAGATAAACTGCTGCTAATAAAAATCACACCATAATATAATTTACTAGCTTGAAAAAACCCCTACATTTAAAAACATAACATCTGTACAAATTTGAATTATATTATCAACCATAAAGTGACCCATCCCTCTATTCAGTTCAGTTTATATTTAAATGAAAGTAAAATCTGTGTATAATTTAGTTTACTTGAAAATGTCCGAATAGGATGAAACTAGTTGTAAAATAACAAATAACGTGAAAATTAGATAAGTAATAAAAAGTGTTTATATTTTTTAAATCAAAATGGATTTTCACAAAGTAACTTCATCTTCAACCAACTTTTTAAAATACTTAGGTTTTATACTGGACAGTACAATTTGTTTAAATAATCACTTTGAATATATCAAAAAGAAAATCTCAAAAAAAAATTGTTTTTCTTTTCTAGAGCTTCTACAAATTTATCTATTCCAAGTAGAATACTTGTCTATAACGCAATAATTTAACCGCATTTTGATTATTGTGCATCCCTACTATATTTATTTGATTTGAACAAAATAACCTCGTTACAAAAATTGCAAAACAGGGGTATCACGAATAATACTACAATGCAACAGATATACACCTATTACAGTTATGTTATCAACTTTGGAATGGATATCTGTATCAAATAGACGATTCTATCTGTCAATGATATTTATATATAAAATTATTAACTCGCTTTTACTATCATAATTTAATGAATTTATTTGTTATTCAAATCAAGTCCATCTACATCTAGAAACAATAATAATTTTCACATAACTAGAACTATAAAAAAAACTATGAATTCCTTGTTCTTTAAAGGTTGTGACCAATTCAATAAATTGCCAGTTGATATAAAAAATAGTCCAACTCATTTAAAAATGAGTCCTTGATATAAATATATGCCACAAATTTATTATTATTACTTTTAGTTTAGTAAGTAATCACTATTCAAGTAAGCTATATATTTTTTCTTCTTTGTGTCTATTATATTTATATTTATATGTGCTTATATGTAAAGATACCTGCTCTTCAAATAACTACTCCATAATATGTACTCTTAAAATTTCTTTTGTATATTAGGATTTTCCTATTTTAATAAATTATTATTATTATTATTATTTATACCTTTAGTAATAATGCACAAATAGTTGAACCATCCGAAGCCCAGCCGGAGTTAATATTTATACTTGATGATGTAATATGTGAGAAGCAGGATGTTATAAGATCATAATTTAGTATGGGGCGTCATAGGAATGTGGATTGTTTTTATCTCGCTCAAACATATTTACACACCGAAGCAACTCATAAGGGACAATAGTAATTTCATAGTTATGTTTAAACAGTATACTTCATAATCAAACCAGGGTAATCTATTTTTTGAATAATAAGTTTCAATAGGCGATGTCATTAATAATGTTCTTAAAGTTTATCAATATTTCATTATAAATAAAATTTATATCTACCGAACCCAATGACCAATTACACATAATCAAATTCAAATTTATATTTTCAATGTTTTTCTCATTGTTACGATAAGTTTTACATACTTCAATCTCTGATTCAGTTTTAGAAACACAATTTACGGTAATTATGGAATGATCAGTTATTTTAGGGCAATCATGAACAGTCGCAGTAATTAAGTTATTACATAATTAATAAGAGTTGAACTAATATTAGTGTGCCTAGTTGGTTCTTCGATTAATTGTCTTATACCATACAAATTAAAAAAGTTTTTGATTTTAACTGTGTAATAACTATTTTCTAAAAAATTTAAATTAAAGTCACTGAATGACTATTATTACTAAATACTGACTTCTTCCAAGTCCTCAATAAATGTTGCATGAGATGAGCTCGGTGAATGATATAGACAACCAATAGTCCAATTTATCCTAGCAAATTAAATTTTTAATATTTTACAACAATTTCATTTGTTAGTGAATGTTTTATAAAGAGAGTAACAAATACTATTTTTTAACTAAATTAGAACACCGCCTCTGTGTCTAGAAGTGGAATCACATCTTATTACCCTATATTTTCAATATAAAGTTCATTATTTTGAATACAAACAGTTGTTCGGCCTTCACTAAGCAGGATACTTCGATTATAACAGACAATACATGCTACTATTTGATGTTTGTTATGGATGAAGCTTTGAGTATTGAGATAAATAATACCAGTATTTAATAATATATTATTATTTTTTTCTTACTTTTTGAATTTTGTACAAGTTTTATTTAGTTTTATGAGTATCTCCACTTAATACAGTTTTTGTTTAATTCTCTCTGCATTTTTGTTTGATCACCGAAAACCCGATTGCTACGCACATTAATGGTTTTATTTTTTCAGCACGTTTAGCATCTTCAAAATTTAGCAGCACTTTAATTAGTCGGTTTTTATTATTCTCATATTTGCCTAAATTGAAGTTCTTAATTTTCTCTTCATTAATATCAAAATCTGTGAACAGTATTTTTATTGAATTGTTATCATCGATTTTATCAATACGTATAGCATGTTGAGATTCCTTAACATTAAGAACGATTATATTAGATTTTCTATTATGTCAATCTAACATTTCAGTAATTACTTCTTGTTTAGCTGTATCATTAGATTGTAGACTTCTCCATAAGTTTTATTACCTTATCATTTAGCTCTGAAACTTGTTTAATTAACACAGGAACTTGTAATAATCCTTGCTCACAATCTTCACATACGAACATTAATTCTCTTTTCTTAAGTTGCATGCATCTCACCTCTGAGGCACTAAGATCTGAACAGTTCATACAAATATATCTTTTGTAGCAATTACATGGGAATATTTGACCACTGTCAGGATTATTATCTGTTTTACATTTGTAACAAGTTTTTATTTTACCCTCACTTCAATTACACAACAAAACACAGTAAGTCCGGTTCTGTACAAATATTCTTATCACAGTTAAGTTGTTTCTTTTCTTTTTTTTTTATAGACACCATAAAAAGTTTATTGATATGGAACCAATATGTTCTCTATTTAAACAATAAAAATTTGCAGTTTTTAACTTAATGTACAAACTAGTGTATTAAGATTATTCTTCAGTTAATTAGCAGCACATTGATATAAAATATTAGTTTGTTAACAATATTTTTCCACTGTAACATTGTACTTAAATAGAGCCACAAAGTGATGTCGTCACTTCTAAATACATGACACAAAAATGCCAAAAATATCAAGGGTATGTTATATCTGAGTTCATCTGTGTTAAGAAATAAAGTAAGTGTTGTTTGTGCAAAGAAAAAATCAATTCATCGTTTTCATTTATTTTAAACAAAGACGTTACATTTTGGTATCAAAAGTATGAAAAACTATTATAGGCATAAAAATCTAAAAGTATGGCAAAATAACAAATAAAATCTATTATACCTTAATTCTAATATTAAATACTAGGTAATATTAAAAATAAATAATTATAAACTGTACAATAATTGCATCACTTACGTTTTAAAAATTTGTCAATTTCATTGTTTTATTTTCCGAAAAAGAAAAAACACGTATAAATTGAAATAAAAAATGTTTTATTTACTTTTATAAATAAAATAAATCGTTAAAATACATGCATGGGGTTTGAATATCAGTATAAAAATAAAAATTTAAAATTAAATCAAGGCACATAAAAAGGTACCATGTTACAGTCTTAAATATAATTGTATAAATTAATTAAAAAATAATGGGACACTCACTTGGTTTTTGCTGTGATACGTGCATGTACTTTTGAGATTTGTATTTATCTTGTATCGCATGTTGGGGGTAACTGGGGGCGATAGTAAACATATGGTTCAAAAATTCTATGCCTGTCTGAAGCTGTCTCAAGTTATACCCCGTTGATTCAGATAGTTGTGTATTCCAGGCATCCTCACCTAATGTATGCCTGGCGATTGCTATAGCTGAGGCAGCAATAACAGACGGTAAGAATTCTAAGTAAACATCTCCATTAAGCAGAGCCAATTCGCTAAGGTACTGGAAAAAAAAATTATATACATATATACATTTCAAGTCAGTATATTGAAATGGTAGCTTTTATTGCCTTTGCTATGGGCATTTTTAGTTTTTTTTTTTATTTGCTTATTCAATAGTATTTGAATGCATTAGCTCACTAAATTTTTTTTTCGAATTTTTTTGAATCAAATAAAGGTGAAAAAAATAATTAAGTTTTGTGATGCCAAAGATTATTACACTTAGATAGTTACTGCTTATGGACCCTATACTCGCTCATAATATGCCAATTACACCTACCATTAATTTCTTTAAAGTGAAGTTTTTCATACATCAAAAGATGGTAATATTATAAACTAATCTAATCCCCCATTCATAAAAACAACTTAAATTTTAGAGGTCAGTTTTGGTGCGCTATGCCTAGATGCAGTTACAATTTCATCGAGAGCACGGTGAGACTATGTTGCCAAGCCAATAAGTTAGCTTAGATATATTGCTATTCCGCAATAATAGGTATATAAACGCTTGGCGAATGATTTATATGAAGTTGTTTTCATTATGCTTTTCCAATATTAGAGATTAATTGTAATAAAAAGGTTTGGTTAATTGGTTATATCTATTTACAAACTTTTGATAAAAAACAAATACAAGTTTTATTTAAACATAAACTAGCCTCATAAAAAAATAAGTATATTGTCAACTTGGCTGGCGAAACTTGAGCATCAAGTGCAGTACATATATGATGTTTCGGTATTTCATGGAAAACGTCAGTATTATCTTCTCATTAAAGGTTCCAACCCATTTCAAGACTACAATATCACTAAATTTTCATTTGTCATTCATATACATTACTAAGTAAACATTATAATCTTATACTTTTAAAATGGAAATATGAAATATTAATTTGTGGAATTATAACATTTGTGATAATAATTACATCAAATTAACAATCAATACTAACATATTTGGTATAAAATTAAACATTGTTTCAAGACAAATACAGTTAACAAACTTTTCAGTAAAATTTTTTTGACTGAAAGTTTCCGAATGTTTCCACAAAATGAAAGTTGCCACTTTTGCCCATCTCTATAATTATTTTAGATCAATAAAGAGTTTTTTTGGGTAAAAGTCTCAATTTTTATAAAACTAGTTTTAAATTTATTATCTTCTTCAGGGCACATAAAAATTAATTTTCAATGTATTGCATAAAAATACATAAAATAGCAAGAAAATGTAGACACAAATTTTGTACAGCTTCAAAGATTGTTGGCTTTATTATTACAATTGTACTTTACCATTTGCTAGTTGTGAAGCAAATAAGTTATTTTCCATTGAAAATTACATTAGAAAACGTGGACACCTCAAAATTTAGAAGGAGGAAATACAAATGTTTATTTTTGACTATTTTGACTCTTTTATTGGCCAGTCAAAAGAGTCATTTTCATCTATTTATAATTCAAATGTAAAAATAAATACATCTTTCTGAGAATTTCTTATAAATTTTTGATACTGAAAATATATACCATGTTGCTACGCACCTTTTAAGAAGGTGAAGAATCACCAAGTTAGTGGGCTGCAGCGTAGGCGCATAACAAAAAGCTCAACACGACTTCCTTGTCACAACAATTGTTTAATAAATGTCCGATAATAGAAAACCCACAATATCAAGTTACCCTAATCTAAATGCCCCGATCTTGACATCAAGCTTAGTTCACAAATCGTAAAAACAAAAAAAATATATTCTCAATAAAACACGAAATAATTTTGAAGTGTCTTCAATAACAATTAATTAAAATTTTGTTTGCATCGGCCCTAGTTTTAGATGAATAAAATTTCTTATTTGGTTAGCAGCTCTGAAAATCTGAGAATTCAAATATTTCAGGTTCTAAATTTCCACTCTTATAGTAAAATGAACACTCTGGGTAGACCCTCTTCTCGAGGGTATCAAATTGCAATTAAAATAGATTAGTTGTAAATTTCTATTAATTTCTATTTATCTATTAAGTTTAGTTTATTTCAAATTTATTTAACGTTTCTTCTACAAATTAGTAAATCCCTCTTATGAGATACAATTCAACAAATTGCTATACAACCAGCACAATTGAATTAATATTTGGTTTTAAAGGCTAGATCCGATATTCCCTAATCGATTATTTCCTTTTAAACTTTTCTTTCTAGAATAACAATATCTTCCTAAGTTACTCAAACAATTCTTTTTTTTTAAAACCTATACAATTATACAATTAGGAGGGAAGAAAAAAAATATACTGATTTGATTTCGAAATCAGTTATGTGTACCTACACAAAGATTTTCACAATCCGCTTATATACACCAATCTTTTGGGACCGGCTTTGTACAGTTCCTACGCATTGAATGTCTAAACGTGGATATTTATTTTAAATCGAGACTTGAATGCATGGAGTCCACGTGGGCAGTATGTGTACCTCGTGGTCCAATGGAACTTTTATAATGTAAAATTTTACTCTACAGGGGCTCGTGTTAATCCAGTTCTGATTAAACCTGGTTTAAATATTTAAATTACTTTTATACAATCGGGCATTAGAGCATTTTTTACTAAAAAGAGGGGAAAGAATATGTATTTATTATTTATATTACTTACCATGGCAAGATACATGGTCTTCTCACTTAACTTATTAGTAACACACATTGCCGTAATAAAGGTCAATGGTGTAGGAACAGAGAGATCAAATCCCAATACTTTCAGGATCAAATGTTCCATTCGGATTACTTGCCTTTTGTTGTAGGTATCATCAGTTATATATACGAATTCCCCAATATCCGGAGGGTAAATCTCTTCATATTTTCTAAAAAAGAAAAAAAAAATATATATATATATACATATATATATATATATATATATACATATATATATATACATATATATATACATATATATATATATATATATATATATATATATATATATATATATATATGTTGTTTTTCAGGTTTTCGCGGGTGGTGAATGTTAAATTCGTTTTCCGGGTATACTCCCGCGTAGGTGATAGGCCCCGAGAGGGACCGTGGTTGTCTGAACGACGTTTCGGCAGAATCTCATCTGCCATCTTCAGGTTCTAACCGATAACTGCTTACTGCGGCTTCTGGTTACTCGAACTGAAAATTCAGACAACCACGGTCCCTCTCGGGGCCTATCACCTACGCGGGAGTATACCCGGAAAACGAATTTAACATATATATATATACATATATATATATATATATATATATATATATATATATATATATATATATATATATATATATATATATATATATATATATATATATATATATATATATATATATATATATATATATATATATATATATATATATATATATATATATATATATATATATATATATATATATATATATATATATATATATATATATATATATATATATATATATATATATATATGTATATAAAAGTAGATATTGTTACGTCAATGGACTGAATTAAATAGCCAAGCTAGTCTAGATTTATAAAGACGGAACTAGAACTGTACAAGGGCTAGGTTTATTCAAGAAAATTTGAGACCCCATATGGATGGATATATAAGGTACACAGTGGGTTCAGGAGCTCAGTCTTAATTTGGAATTGTATGAGAAAAGAAGAAATAAGTTAGAGACTAAAGTAGTGATTTCTAAGTGTTTAATTGTGATTATACTGAAGTCCTTCATTAAGTTATTGTTGTTAATTAGTTAGTAAAGTAGTGAGTAAGCGTTACCTGGACTTTTAAATCAATGAATCCACGGTTTGAGGTGTTTGTGTGGATTGACACGTAACAATATCTAAAAAATATTATTCAACAATCTGTTTTTCAGAGCAGTTACATTTATCAAAATTATTTTCATATTACTATTGTAATGTTTTAAAGCAACACCAACAAAAATATTTACAGTAATATAAAATTACCCAAGTATACAGATTTGTGTAATAAATGTATTAAAATTGTTACCAATTATACAAATCTGTTAAACATTAGTAAAAATGTCCTCATGAGAAACATTGGATACACTGGTGTATCAAAAAAAAAAAAAAATATATATATATATATACGTAAATTAAACTTTTGAAAATAACATTAACTAACAGAATATTACAATACCTCATCATAAAAAAATTTTATATCAACAAAAATATAGTTGGTCATAATCTTACAATTACAAATGTTTCATAATTTTTTGGATAATTGAAAAGGAGCAAAAAAAAATATTAATAATTGAAGGGCTCGGTGCAAAAACTAGTCTACTCCAATTTTTAACAGTTGGAGAAAATCAATAAAAATTTCCCAAAAATTACAAAACGAAGTATTCTTGTTTAAAAACTTCACTTCACTTAATAATGACTGCCTAGCAATATTTTGTTTGAAAAAACTGTTTTTTTTGCAGAATCAGATATTCTGTCATACTATATTAATAACTAAATAACTAATATCTAAATTAAAAAAAAAAAAAAAAGGTTTTTGCACCGAGCCCATCAACTGTCCATACGAATTATATACCAAAACCAAAAATATACCAAAAATACACCACTTACTTGGGTTGGGTTGGTATAACAGGGTTCTCAGCATCAGGGAAAACTTGAAAAAGTCAAGGAATTTAAACATTGTCAGGGATTTTACATATTTTCATCAAAAATCAGGGAATTTGTGGTATCAACAGGGAAAAATATTTTTGAGTGCTCTATCACAGCCTTCTTTACATCCCAGCCACGAACTAAATATGGCAACCCCGTTGCATTAAAGAAGTAGACCTTATTGAAATTGAACATAGGCATGGCATCCACACATTATTAATATTAATTTTATAATAAAATGGGCTTATTTGCTCTGCTCTCTGCTTGGTCAATTAAATATTACAATACATTATGCAAAATAATGCCTGATTCTACATAAAAACGTGTGATATTCAATTGTTCGGCAAAATCAATGCGAAGGTGCAGAGTTACATAAGCTCTTAATATAAAACATCATATTATTGCTTATATTATAATATATATAGTTATTGCATATTTATTTCAGATAAATAATAATAATAAATATCTTACTATTAAATTATCATGGATTATAGGACACTGTGACCACCTGTTAATTTTCATATCAAAATTTAAAATCCACTTTAACCCATTAAAATATAATTCAATTGTCATTTACAAACACTTTTACGGTGAGGTTCGTTATTAATTAATATCTGAATTTTGATCTTAACTGCCTAACTTTTCCGAAAAATAACTTTTTGTAATTTCCAATTATATCTGACTTTTTGTATTAAAATCATGTTGCTGAATTTAGTTCTGGCATCTCTGAGTACATTCAGGATCTTTTCAAACAATCGGCTTTTCCTTTGACAAATATTTAGGTAAATTTGGGAATAGAGGGGATTGCATTCTCTTTCAATTTTGGTTTACAGGCAATAATTTCCGTCTGGTAACAGGTATTTATTTGTCAAGTTTAATAACTTCACCGGAATCAAAATGCAACTCGGATACTACAGAATGTTCTGATGGTGTCCATTCTTTCCTAGGGACAGTTTTGAGCCATTTTTGTATTAACCCATCATTCTTGGGAAATCCAAAAACACTTTTTACGCCTTCAGTTTTACACATGAATCGTAATTTGACTTAGGTATAACCGGGGGATGCAACACCGTATCGGCATGACTGTTTTGAGGTAAATAAAGAGATGCTTTAATACATAAAAACTTTAAAGTAAGTGGCCATTATTCGGAACAATAGGTCTTCATGCGACATTGCACGATTTCATGGCTAGAGCGTAAAGAAGGCTGTGATTTTGTATATATAAATAGCTGACAAAAAAAAAATACCTCGATTTATTAAAGCAGTAGAGTATAACTAGCACCCTTTATGAACAACGTTAAAATTAGCTGCAAATTCTTATTTATGCCAAAAAAAAGTAAAGCTGCCAATTTTCAACTTGATACTATAAAAACTTTCAAAATTATTGAGAAATTACAAAATAAAGTTCTAACTTTGAACCTGAATCTCTTAAACCTTCAACATTTGTATAAAGCATATTCGGCTCAATCGTCATATTTTGGTCTCTAGTATCACCAGTTTTGAGATTTCCCATTCTTAATGAATCACCCCGTATAAGTAACTACCTAAAATAATAAAAACACTATGAGTACTTTTTTTATCATTTCACTAAGGAGTTAAAAGAGTAGATAATAATTTCCCTACTTAATTACTTAACATTTAATATTAAAATAATAATTCATACTTTTTTCCTCATTCTGTAATGAATAAGAAACTATTATTTGAAAACTAACTAAAGGTTTTTTGTTTTATTGATTTTTTATGTTTATGATATTGTACGATGATCAGTTTATTGTTCCTCATATTTTATATTATTCTAATAGTTCTTGATATCAACAAAATAATTAAAGATTAAGTAATAAAAATATTAATTTCATTTTTATTTTATATTTTTTATTAAATAAAATTATTTACAAAATTTGTTCTGTCTAATTTTTACACCACCGTTAAGTCATCAGGTAATTTTTTAGATAGTCAGGGAAAGCCTGAAAATGTCAGGAATTTGATTTTGAAAAATTGCTGAGAACCCTGTATAATGTAAATAGATAACTAATTTCTTTTACTTACGAAGCTACAAACATTGCAGCAGTTCCAACTAATTGCAACTTTGCCCTCACCACAGACATGTAGCTTAGAAAACGATCAATAAAATTGACAGCAAGGTAGAGGAGTTTCGGTATGTAATTTGTACTCTTCCGCAACTTCCACTAGCCAATCAACTAGGATTGTTCTCATATTGGAGGATACATCAGGCTGTTTTCTCATATAGCCTGGCTTTGAAGGCGATGAAGTAACTTAAAATAAAAATTAATTATTAATAGCAAATAATAACAAATAGTAAAATATTTAATGTACTGGCGGCAAATTATACAATTATTATATAAAAAATTATTTAATTAAAAAGATATGGAAATACAGTTTTTGGGTGTGATAATATTTATTAAAGATACAAGTTTGATTATGGCATCAAATAAGTTTCATAAAGCCATAATCAAATGTGTATTGTTTAATATTTTATCTTCAACTGTGAAAATAATAAGTTTCCATTTTATTATGTACAAGACAAATTTAAAATCACGTTAACTTATTTTCAGCTTTAACAAAGTGATCGGTGTGCGTATTGCTATAGTAATAATATACACTATTAGAAAAAATGTAATTAGAAGCCTGCTTTGTGTGTGTGCATAAAGAATAAAAATAGCAAAATCATGTATGTGACAGAAAAAGACTGTGCATCACTGTTGCCTTTTTTGCGTTATTGTGTTTACGAAATAACGAGGGCACGCCTCACCATATCCCACATGTGATCCGATATGCCTTTTCAGTCATCAAGATCCCTTCCACATCTGATTCCCCCCTTTCTCACCCAGTTTGTATTGTAGATAGAACAAACAACAGTACTGCCAGATGCTTGTTAATTACCAAAATCTACAATTTGGAATTTTAACTGGTAGTTGTTAATGGAACCTATAATAATGGCATAATCTACGATAATTTTTTGAGAACACACTTTTTTTATAAAATTATTTACACCTTGAAAAATAACTAAAATCGTTTCATATAAAATGTATAATATGCAATGATAAATGATCAATTTTACTATGATGAACATTTGCTGACATCTAGTTAGTAGTAGGGCGGCAATACGAGATTTTGTTCATGCAGCCTTGCTCATTATTTTATAATTTATAAAATAAATGCTACACTGCATGAAAAATGAGAGCTCTGCCCCTCTTTCTGCATCGAGTGCGGACTGCGCTCAGTGCTACATGTGACGCATTTTTTTCAAAGGTTAACTTAATTTAAAAACCAAAAGATCAAACCTTAAACCATAAATAAATTAATGACGAACACAGTTAACGTTATTTACAGAAATAACAACCATACCTAACACTTTTTTGAAATGTACTGACCAAAACACCATTACCATGTCGCCAGCTACCTGTTATAATCTGATGAAGGGCGGGTCATCGCAGCGCATGACAAAGATGAATAATTTATTGGCTATCAGACATGCACTGGGAGTGGCATACAATAATTGTTATCCTATCTACAGATAAAACCACGATAGGAAGAACTACGGTCACCACGCTCATCAATTCGCAATTGAGGATCTCCCTTTGCTACTAATTGCGCATACCAATGGCCGTTGGATGTTAGCACCTTCATAGTTTTAGGTGTTTAGAAAAATTTACCCCGAGTGGCCAATTCACTGTCTCTGTCTTTGTTATTCTTATAGTTTCAGATAAAGAGAATATTTGCAAATCGCTAGAATTTTCATAAACACCTAATATCTGTACAATAAACTGAGTGTGGAGAAAAGACGATGAGGCGTGCCCTTGTTACAAACACGTGCAATGAGGCAACATCGATGCATAAGTCTCTTTCTGTTACATGCATGACTTTGCTATTTTTATCCTTTATGCACACACTCAAAGCTGGTTTTTCTAATTAAACTTTTTCCAATAGGGTATATAAAGAATAAATGTTACTATTATTGTTCAAATAAATAAATTCTACTTCAATATGTCATTCCTTGTTTTAGAAAAAATAGTGCGGTAATAAAGATAATAAGAACACCGAAGATGATAAAAACAAATTACAAACTTACTAATATGAACTGTTTCTATTAACAGTTCTAGCAACAAGAAAAGCGACAGCTACACCGAATAGCTGAATATTTGGTAGTTATATATTAGTGAATGTTTGATTTAAAAAAAAAATTCCCTAACACCCATTTTTGCCTACTGAACAGGAATTTCGAGAAAAAATTCCCAAAATTTCCCAATACTTCAATATTATTCACAACACAAAATATTAAATAATATCCAAACTGTTCTACAAGCTTTCAACTGAACCTAGACACTTTTTACCATCTTGTTGGTAGCTTGAGCAAAAAAAAAGTATTTTCATTGTATATAGGGGCCATAAAAGCAGCATTTTACCGGACGTCATCCTTGGATGTTACGGTTTGTAAATTATTTCAAAATTTGGATATATAGCTAATTCTGTATTGCCCAACTGTCCAAAGTTACTGCAATTCACTCAAAAGTTTCATATTTCATAGCTTACTTGTTTGTTCAAATTATTTAATATTTAAGTTGGGTTATATTTTGATGCATTTTTTAACAAATATAGCAGGCAAATCTTATTATGTGAATGTGTTGAAGTGTTTAAAAGTATTCAAAGAATCCCTATGTATATTAATAAACTAAAAAAAATGTAAATAAATACTGCAATAGGCAGAGAAAATGGCATTTTAACACTGAGCCCCAATAATTCAAAAAGTAAGTATAACCGAGAGAGAATTTTTGAATCGAAATTTGTTTTTAGAGGGCAAAAATGGGTGTTAGGAAAAAAAATTTTCAAAAATTGGATGTTATCTAATATACATTAACGAATATTTTTTTTGTCATATTAAAAAAAAAAATTCTATTTAGAATAGAATAGAATAGAAATATTTGGTTGCATCCTAAATATTATTCGATATTTTGGGAAAATTTTTATTATTCATTTCTCAAAAAAAATCGGTTATTTAACGATTCAAGAAGTACCAAAATGATTTGTCATTTGATCACCAGTGATGGCAAAAATGACTAATGTTGCCATTATACCGGGTGACCACGAGACTAGGTACCCACCCACTTTTTTCTTTATTTTTTTAAGATAAAAAATTTAAATTAATGTGCAGGATATTTGGTATAAAAATACATTTTTTTAACCAAACGAGACAAAAAAAATACACCCACGGTTTAAACGGAAATACTAGTAACTTCTTTTTTATTTTAAATAGCACTGGTCAGGCTGGCCCTTTAAATATAAAATTATATTTAATAACGAAACCTACTTAGCATCCGTGAATTAGCCTTCGGCTAATAGATGACACCAGTGGTGTCATTTTTATGATTTAAAATATTGTTCATTTTGCGATAAAATAAGTAACTTTTTTTCTCTTCAGTGTTTTAAAAAACAGAATTAGTTATACCACTTTAGCAAATTACAAATTACTACATAGTTTTATTTTTGGGAAAACTCGTTATTGTTAGTTGTGTACTATTGCTATTAGATATCAATTCCTTTTTTTTCTCTTCTCTTTTCCCCTTTATATCTTAAAAGTGAAGTGCATCAGGGAAGCCCATTTATATGGCGAGTCAATAATTAGTTTTTTCATACTTAATAGCAGAGCTGTGCCTGTATGAAATATATTTATACAAAGTATTTAAATACTTTTTTTGTTGTACTTGTAATTTTACTTAAGTACATTTCAGTTTTCCAAGTAATTGTAATTATAATTAAGTACAATTAGTATAATGTACAGGGTTATTCATTATAAATTACCCACCCCTTATCATTGTTATTATTGCCTAGAGAAAAAAAAAGTTTTAAATAAAAGTTTTGTGCTTATGACTGAATTTTGTTAATATGCTATCAAAAGTACAGTAGCGTGCAGATTTCAGAGAATACAAGAAAATAACATATTTTTCTAAAATGGGATACCATGTATATTATTAAATTTTTTGGAATGATTCTTTGTTCCTGATTTCAAAAATAGACCATATGTTACACCATATGCCGTTTTTGAGTTATTAAACGTCGAATATCTTAAACTAGTTACTGTAAATATGGAAAAGTTAACATTATTAAAGTGAGCCATGAAAATGACAACTATTATGTTTGATAAGTGACAATTCTTTAATGAAATAATCAAAATGGTTTACAGTGAGGAAGAAAAAAACCAAATATTTATACAAAATAGATAACAAAGATTTATTTCGGAAATTTAAATATAAATAAATGATAACTCATAAAAGATGTTCAATGTGTCCACCATTATTGTCAATGCATAATTGATGTCTTCTTATATTTATAATTGCACTGGAAATGGCTTCATTATTTACATTCAGATTGTTTATTCCAAGTCGAATCCTGTCTTTAATGACTTGAATACTATTATTATTATTATTATTATCATTATTGACAATGTCTTAGAAATCCCCAAAAAAAATCAATCCATATGGGTCAAATCCAGACTGTTAGATGGCCATTTAATAGGTCCATTATTCCCTATCCATATTGGGAATACATTATTCAAATGATCTCGAACGGGTAGGACACTATGTGGAGTTGCCCCATCCTGCATCCAAATCATATCATCAAGTTCGGTTTCAGGAAAATTCTGCAAAAGAATATTTTCTGCTTCTAGGATAATTATTTCCAGATAGGTAATTCCAGTTAAAGTATAATCATAAATATAGGGCCAACAATTTTGTTTCTGAAAATTCCACACCAAACGCTAACAGTTTTTCTTCCTGATTTTTTTATTTGTTTTACCAATCTTTCTCTGTTGTGCTTGTTTTCCCAAAACCTTCGATTTTTCCTATTAAAAACTCCTGCCGTAGAAAAGGATGATTCATTAGTCCATAATATTTTAGTAAAAAAATCGGGATCTTCATCCAACTTTTGAATCATCTTGGGGCAAAAGTCCAGCCTTTTCGTTTTATAACCCTCTGTTAAAACTTGTACGGGTAAAATTTTATATGGTCTGTAGTTGTTATTTTTTAACATACGTTGGATTTTGGAATAACTTTTACCTAATCGATCGACTGCATTATTTATACTACATTCAGAATTTTCAAAAAAAATAATACAATGTTTCAAAAAAAGTCTATTCGCGAATAAATATGGATGGGCGTACCTTCAAAATGAAGCAGTATATCTAGCTGTTCTTCCTGGTTTGCTTAAACTACACACTTTTTTCTACTAAAACTGGAGGTATTATTCACCTTCGGTAAATATTTTTGAACGTATTTTGTGATGGTGTTGGACGATTTGGATAAAACACCCTATATGCTCTTTTTGCTGCACATTTATTTTTGTTATTTTGCATATAACAAGTAAATATTTGGACTTTTTCTTCCTCACTGTAAACAATTTTGATTATTTCATTAAAGAAATGTCACTTATCATAAACATAATAGTTGTCATTTTCATAGCTTACTTTAATAATGTTAACTTTTCCATATTTACAGCAACTTGTTTAACTAAGATATTCGACGTTTAATAACTCAAAAACTGTATATATGGGTTAACATGGTATATTTTTAAAATCGGGAACAAATCATCATTCCAAAAATTTAATAATATACAATATCCCATTTAAAAAAAATATATTATTATTTGTATCCCCCTGAAATCTGCACGCTACGTTATGATAGCATTTTAACAAAATTCAGTCATAACCACACTTTTATTTAAATTTTTTTGTTTTCTATAAGCAATAATAACGATGATAAGAGGTGGGTAATTTATAATGAATAACCCTATACTTTTACTTATATTTATCTTAATAATTTTTCACAATTACTATTACTTTTTCATAAATACAATTACTTTTCTATAAATACAAGTAATTTTATAAGTACAATTACTTTCTAATAAATACAAATACCTTATAGTACACTGAAAAACCGACAAAAACGTTTCAAAAAATTTTTTTAAGGTACAACCACATGGGACCTTCACAGAATAATAGATTAGGCCCTTGGCCATCTAAATTGGCCAATTACAACATTTTTTGGGAGGTCCAACTTTTTTTATTATGAAAAATGTCATAAATCTGTCAAAATTAATTTTTCAGGTCACTTTTTCACACATCCCTCACGATATCTCCGGAACCAATTGAGATAATCAAGTGTTTTTTTTTTTAGTTCGATAAAGGAAACGTGAGCGGAGGTGACTGAATTAATTTAGTCTTTATGGAAAACCTAGTTTTTTTATAAAATTAGGTAATACTTTAACATTTATTTTTCTTGCAGTATTTTTTTTCAGTAAGCGTAAAAACTTTTTTGTTTTAAGGAATTTTGCCACAGTATATGCATACGGAATAAAATTAACACATCAAGGAAGTTTTTAAAAAAAAACGCAATACTCTACGACTTATACGTTTCAAGTTATTGTTATTTGAAATTAAGTATCTGCGGGCAGGATATTTCCCCAGGTTCTACTGTGCTTTAATCAGTGTGCTATGCGTGTTGTGGGTGCATACTATTAAGTATTATTTTTGACATATCTTTAATATAAATTTTATTTTCCTAAGCACTTAGGTTTTACTTATCATTATTTACATTGCACATTATTTAAAATCCATTATGTTTATATATTAAAACCTAAAATTGAATTAAAAAAAATACGAAATAATTATTTATTTTAAAATATAAATTTAAAACTTGTTATAAAAATATTTTAAAAATCGTCGACGTCGGAATCTAAAGATATCTAGACACCTTAAGCAAAACAGGTACAACTGTTGTTACAGACCCTGTCGGAACATCTTATTGACAAACTTTGCCTTACAATATCAGGCACAGATTCTTGACTAGAAAAGTTGCCTTCCAAACATTTTCTTCAAATGTCCAACCGTATCGAGTTGGATCTTCCATCTGCATGTATTGTATATGGCTATTGTACTAAATTTTTAATTGATACAGACACCTGGCTCCGTGGTCTAGAGGTAATGTACTTGCCTCAAAACTTCGGGGTCCCGGGTTCGATTCCCGGTCGAGGAACTGGGATTTTTCTGTGAGAGAGATTAATCGTAGTATACTCGGACATTGGGTGTGTGTACATTGTCTCTAAATGTGTAGCCCTCTCCCACACAAGGTCATTCCAGACCTTCAGGGATAAAGAGGGTTGTAATTTCATGTGGTGTTATTATTATTATATTATTATACCTAAAAAGAAAATAATTACATGTAGGTGTTTTGTTTCTTTTTTTAATAGGTATGGGCGATCTAGAAAAATAATTATTACCTTTTTAAATGTTGTCTAAAAGCATGGTCAGTAGGAGGCAGCTCGGAAGCTGGCCGATTTGTACTTGTTAAGTCCCATCGCAGTTCATTTAGGGATTTTATATTTTTGTTTTTATTCTTATACAGTGTGGAAATTAAGTAACGCATAAAGTCAGTAATTCCATTGATATTAATTTTTTGGAAAAAATCTCGAAGGGGTATAGCGATCTTTACTTCGCAAATATTTTCAGTCTAATTTCAGTTTCTTATGTCATTTATTTTTTTAAGTTATGACGTCATCGACTCTTTTTTTTAAATGACAACCTTTTTTTATTATTGATTTTGGTAGTAGTTTTTATTCTGGTTCCGACCGTATAAAATTTTCAATATGTTATTATTTGAAAAAATCGAGAAAAACAGTCTTAAAGTTCCAATAACAAAAATTCATTAAATTGGGAAATTTAAATTTTTATATAAAACATCGAATGCCGTTTTCTTCCCTATTTTATACATGGCATTAGTTCTGTCACAACCAGTTAGGCAATGAATCGTTAATACTTTCATATTTCCTCTCCTAAATTTGCCACAATATTGTTAATTGACAAAAAATGTATATTCTTACTATGTCCTAATTGTATAAATATATTCCTTTGGGACATACATATCTGGTGTTTCACAGTAATAATGTAAAAGCAAAATCAGGACATCAGTATCAACAGATTTTACCAGAATTGTATTACCTGATTTTAATTCTGATAACATAAAATAAACATTCCATTGTTAAGCATTAAATAATATATAAAAACTCAATAAAAATAATACTCATTCGCATTCACATTACACAAAGAAAAGTTTGTTTCTAACTGACAATATATGTATAATATAAGATTACTTGTATTCAATAGTCTACACTCTACACACACTTGAGTGGCGCCGCGGTGAGGCGCATCTAGGATCGAAAAACTCGTAACTTTAAAAAACGGAATCTCGAAAACTATAAGTCGTAGAGAACTGACTTTTTTTTTAAAAACTTCCTTGAAGTGTAAGCTTTTATTTCATACACTTATGGTATGACAAAATTCCTTAAAATAAAAAAGTTTTTCGCTTATCGAAAAAAATGCAGCAAGGAAAGTAAACGTTCCAGTTTTACCTAGTTTTACAAAAAAATTAAATTTTCCATAAAAACGAAATTAAAGCAGTGACTTTCGCTCACATTTCCTTTATCAATTAAAAAAAAATACCTTTAATTATCTCGATTGGTTCCGGAGATATCATGAGGGATGTGTGAAAAAGTAAGAAAAATTAATTTTGACAAATTTATGACATTCTTCGTAATAAAAAAAGTTTGACCTTCAAAAAAATGTTGTAATTGGCCATTACAGATGGCCAAGGACCTAGGCTATCATGCTGTGAAGGTCCCAAGTGGTTGTACCTTAAAAAAATTTTTTTCAAGAAGGAAGCTACTTTTCCCCGTTTTACGGTGCACTATTAGAAATGAAAAATAACTTCCTTAACAAGTTCTTATAAGTATGTATGTTATTTATCTCAGTTGAATTTAGGTGTCAACAGGAAAGGATGCTATTATTCTACTCTCAGAGTTTTATGTCCTGTAGTATCATGCTATACAAAAAATATTGTTTCTGTCATTAAAATTTTTTGTTAGCAAGTAAATAAATAATATTTTGTAAATAGTTTTCATATCTTTTATATTTTATTATAGCCAATCAGAGGTGCTAGTTCTATGTTTGCTTTTTAGTATAAAAATAATATTTCTAAATAATTCCTTTTAAATTTTCAACAATTTAGTATTGTTTCAGGAATTCTGTATATTTTTAAATAGGTGTAAAGAATTTATTTTACTAATTTCAAAAATATTTAATTTGTTTATATTTTCTTAAATTATTTTAAAATATATGGGTTTAAATATTGAAATAATAATGTCTGACTTAAAACAAAATATTTTTTTTTTTAATAAAAACAATTTTATGAACAAAAGAAGCATAACAAAACAGTAGGTTTATTAAAAATAATCCTGCCATTAAACAAAACATTTGCGACAACACATTCTAATGAGATTATTAGTACAACACAGTATCGTGACCTTTTGACTTTTCAAATAAAAAAATTATTAAATTCATTAGTTGTTTATTACACCTTACGATTTCCCTCATTTTTAGAGAAAGATTTAAGAAATTACCTATGTTACATTGAAATTCATTTACTAATTATATTTGTATTTAAATACATTTTTTGGAAAGTAATTGTATTTGTATATAAGTACTTTTTCAAATTGAAAGTAATTATTGCATTTGTATTTAAATACATTTTCCATAAAGTAGTTGTATTTGTACTTAGCACAGCTCTGCTTAATAGTCATAATCGCTTTTATAATTACAGTCCATGGTAGAAACAATTTTATAACATTTCTTTAGAAAATATCAAACAAGCACCCGGTATACATTTTAATTATATCTGATAAAAATTTGAATTGCCTTTACAATGGTTTTTTCAAAATCAAAATCGTATCAGAAATGACCTTGAAAAATGGAATTGTATGTGATTACTAATGGGTCATGAAAGTCATATAATTAAAGTCTATAATACCTAGTAAACAGCTAGGTATTAACCAAAGGGTATCTTTAAACATTTTTCACCCAAAACAAATGACTTTTGTGCCAATTTAATTAAGTAATTTATGGCGTTTCTAAATATTTATAAAAATTAAACGGCCAAAACTCACTTTTTTAAATGCTACTCTGTAAATTTCTTATGTGCTCTCGGTAGAGATTTAAATTAGCTTTCCAATGCAATTTCAAAATTCAAAATCGGTCCACAAATGGACTTGAAACTGTATTTTGAATTTCTTGATTAAGTGTTTTGCTCTTTGCTTACATATTTCAAAGCATACTAATATTTCCCGTTAATTACTGACAAAAAATGCTAAATCTTCATTGTGTCATGTCGAACCTCAAATTGCAGTTTGAAGTCCATTGGACTGATCTTAAATTTTAAAATTATGATGAAAAGATAATTTAAAGCTCTACTGAAAGCACGTAAAAAAATATACTGGGTACAAAAAAAAAAAAAAAAAAAACCTCATGACCACCTAGTAATCACATACAATTCCATTTTTCAAGGTCATTTCTGATTGGATTTTGATTTAAAAAAACCACTGTAAAGGTAATTCAAACCTCTATCAGATAAGATTAAAAAATATACAGAATGCTATTTAAAATAAAAAAGAGTTACTAATACTTTCGGTTAAACTGGAAGTATATTTTTGGATCTGGGTTAGGTCAAAAAATGTATTTTTATGCCAAATATCCTGCATCCTATTTTAAAATTTTTATCTTGAAAAATAAAGAAAAAAGTGGGTACCTGGTTTCGTGGTCACCGGGTATATCAGAGATCTTCTAAAAAAACTTAAAAGTAACCTTAGAACTTATCTATTATCAAACTCATTATATATTGAAAACGTTTCTTTATGATAGTGCAATCTTAAACATGATTGTTATATATGTATCTTATATTATTTTATTGTTGTATATATTGTATGTCTGACCTTTTGTGACATGTTCAATGCCCATTTGGGAAAAATATATTCTCATATGAACCAATAAACATATCTATCGAGTTTTCATTATGCTATGCTATAAAATTTATACTTGGTATCATTTTATTTTGTGAGAGGCAAAGTTTGCGAATGAGGCAAAGCAACCCCACGAACAAAATAAAATCACTTTTAAAACATGTTTTATACACTATTTTTCCTATGATAATGATAATAATTAGGAAAAATATATAAATATGCTAATGTTAAAATGTCTACTTTTAATAGTGGTCATAGAAAAAAAAGTTTTCATTCTAACCTATTAATAGACACTTTTAGTGCGACCTCACCTAATTATACAACCTACATACCACTGTCATGACATACTGGTTGCCTATACAATTGCTGTTTGGATCTTTGCGCGTTCGTCATAATTACAAGCTGTATGAAGTAAATAATTCGCGGGTCAACTCGACTTTTTATATAATCCAACACTGAGAAAGGGCATAACCTAAATTTCACCAGCCGTACTTGTCAATGTTCCAAGGTAATTTTCAAGTTATGTGATTCATACAACTAATAACGTCAAAAATATAATTGCAAAAAGATTACGATGTCGCTGAATCAAGTGACAAGCAAGCTGGTCAATAAATCTGAGACATACGTATCTCATATTTACTTATCCTATAAATGCATTGCTGTAGAAGCAGGTCATAACCAATTTGATACACACGCAAAGATCCAAACAACAAAGTATACACATCACACTGTAACTTGATCCTTAATGTAAATGTCTATAAAGGTGCCATTTTCACGAGCTAAATAGAGCATGGAATTTTATTTCATTTCTTCCTTGCAAGAAATATTTAAGAACGTTCAGTTACCATTTACCATGCACAACATGTGAAAATATATATAATTATAACACATTGCAAAACTTTTATTATTGTAATAAATATTAAAAATGGATGAAATACCCTCCAATGGGAGTAAATTTAAAGTTAATAGCTGCTAACTTCATCATCCTTTCACCTTGTTTGTGTCACGTTCTATAACCAAACTTTCATATATTCAAGTTCAAGTGTTGTATTATCAATATAAAAAGGAGTTTTTGTGTTTATTTTGAACTATAGGTTTATGATTTGTTCCAGATGTGATCCAGTGGCGGCTAGTGAAATTTAAGCTGTCATGTCTTAGTATTGGAGCATGGGACCCATGCGATACTTTAAGAGCACAACTATCAAGACTAAATGAAGAAGTTTTGCAGAAAAAAAATTGCAAGTGAAATTTATGAAAACAAGTTAGAAAAATTATGAGATTCCAAGGTTATTTTTTAAATGATTTTTAAAATATTTGCAAAAATTTTTTTTTCAGAATCAGGTGGAAAATATAATGACAGATTTCAAATTTCATAAAAAAAATATAGATTTTTTTACAAAATTGCCCCTTTTTGAAATCTGCAGTGAAAAATGAACCTAAAATAAAATTTCAAAACGGTGTAACTTTATAGAAAACCAATATGTTTTGATGAAATTTGAAACCTGTCATTATATTTTCCACCTGATTCTGAAAAAAAATGTTTGCAAATATTTTAAAAATCATTTAAAAATAAGTCTCATAATTTTTCCAAATTGTTTTCGTAAATTCAATCGCAATTTTTTTCTGCAAAATTTCTTCATTTAGTCTTGATAGTTACGCCCAGAGCTGACTAGTAGTTAACTACAATTGTAGGTTAACTACAATTTAACTACTAACTACAAGTACTTATAAGGTAGTTGTGAATATACTAGTATTTTTTGAGTACCCGCTACTCAAATTACTTTTTAAAAGTAGTTAAACTACTAAAGTAGTTGCAACTACTAAAGTAATTGCAACTACTGTTTATGTGTTTTTGTAGAATTTGTTTTGATATATTTTTAAAATGTTCCTGTTACTACTGATATCGAAAAACTAAAAAAAAGTCCATCTTAAATAGTAGTAGTATACCTATATAATTAATTACAGGCCATGCAATACTGATGCGTATTTCTTTTATTAATAGAAACTACGATTATTAGTTCCATAAAATATAAAACGACACAAAAATAATATATTCGTATATTCTATTAATAATAAAATATACTCATTAATATCGTCTGTAATTATATATACACTGTGTATTGTGTTCTAAAGTGAGGCTGCATGCTGCATGTATTGCTATCTCCATTATTATTAAAGATAGCCAACTTTAACTTACACTTTTCATCTTCTGTTCTAGTTTTTCGATATTAGGAGAGAAAATTTTAACAGTTAAGTTTAAGTTAATCTGGCTAGTGGCGACGAAAGCGTACAAACGTAGCCCTAAGAATATTAAATAATAATTAAATGAATTAAAGAGGTTGCAAATGACAACAATGTGTAAAAATGAACTGTAGGTGTAGGGTAGGTTAGGCTGTCTGTTGGGTTATTTGCACACCGACACAGAAAAGAATTTTGGGGCATTTTGTCACGTCGCATATTGACTGGCTAGGCTGGCAGTATTGGCATTCATTTTACAAATTATAAGTACATTAGACTTTGCGGTTATATAACATGACAAAAAAGGCCTTCAATGTCTTAAGTACATAAGTTCAAATGACCTAATTTGTGCTGTGCAACTGCAAGTGTAAAAAGTGTACCTACAAAAAGTAGTTGTAAATGTAGTTAAAAGACACGTAGTTAAACTACTTTCTCAATCAAAGTACTCGAGTACTTTTCAACTACAATGCATTTACCATGAGTACTCAGTAGTTGGTAGTTAACTACTTTTTCAAAAGTAGTTTATGCAGCTCTGGTTACGCCTTAAAGTATCGCTTGGGTCCCATGTTCTAATACTAAGACATGACAGCCTAAATTTTACCAACCACCACTGGTGTGATCATACTAATAAAAGTGGATGTAAAATGTTTAATTTTCCAAAGGATACCAAATTAAAAGAAGAATTTTCTCCCTTCCATATGATTTTACTTTCTTTGCAGAAGTCACTTATACAACTGGTTTCTTTCTAAATTTTATTTTATAGGTATAATTGATATACTATCAGTGAACTAAACCATTTTAAATCAAGAAACCGGTATGGCTAAAAATTGTCTTAATTATCTACCTGTAAGGTGTTATATTACAACAATCCAAACAGGGGCGTGCGGTGAGTTTTGATACAGGGGAAGCAGTTTGTGATAAAGAGTGATGGGTAGCGCGAGGCCCCGAGCGAAGCGAGGCAAAAATTATTTTAAGAAAAGAGGCGTGGCTTCTGTATACTCATTTTAAAGCAAATGTCGAAAACTGCAAAGTTATGATACTAGAAAAAAGTACACTTGTAGGACCGCAAACATAAAACATAAAAACACCACAAAAATTAGACAACCCCCGATTCCAAAGCCGAAGCTGCACGGGCGAGGGTTACACTTATGAAAAAAACGCAGACACACAACCATATCCACCGACATTGCCAGCGCCGGTGGCGAGGATTGAACCCCCAGCGAAATAGAGAGTTTGTTCAGTCACACTAGCCATCGTGCACTCTCTAGCCAACTATAAATTGAGCCAGCTAGTTAAGTAGTTAACATGCACATACCTACCTATTTACAATGTAGTTTAATCCGCCTCTCCTTTTTTGCGATGTCGGAAATAACTTCGTCGTAAAAGTTTGAATTTTGGGAGATCTCCTTCACAAAGTCACTTTCTATTGTCAACAGGGACAATTTTAAAAGCCGCTCTTCACTGGTTGAATTTTTTTGAAAAAGTTTTTATTCTCGTGTCCGTTTTGATGATTTTGAAAAAAAAGGCAGCCATTCCACTAATACTTGAAAAAAATATTTTACACTCTTTAAGACACGCTGCAGATTGAGCTAGAACTAAATTTAATCGATGCGCAAAACAATGTACAAATATTGCATTCTGAAAAGTCTCTTTTACTTTGGCCTGCAGGCCCCCCAATTCACCAGCCTAGCGGCCCCATGATAACTTTGGGCGATAAGTTTAGTACCACACTGTAGATCATCGACTATCTGACAAACTATAGTATATAAAGCTGCGGCCGTTCATGGCGTTGTTATGTCTAAAAATCCTAAAAAGCACTCTTGGACTTTCCCATTTGGATTTATGTAGCTACGATTGACAACTGACTAATATTCGTATATCGGTTGCTTCATCTAACATAACTGCAACAAAAGGAGCTTTTTTATTTCTTGCTTGATCTTTTCTAAAACAATATTGCTTATCGACTGAATCAAATCATTTTGAATATGATTTGATGTACCGCGAAATATCGTGGAGTGTTCCAGATGGTTACTTAAAATTGTATCGTATTTTGCTAATAAATCAACTAAATTGATAAAATTGCCCCTATTTAGCAACGCTCCGAGATTCAGTATGACCTCTAAAACTAAGTTCATTTTCGCCGAGAAAACAAACAATGTCAATAAGTCTTTTTAACACTTTCTTTCAACTGCTGATCTAATGAATGCTCAATTCGTGATTTTCCAAATGTTTATTCTTTTAGCACCGCTCGCAAATGAGTTTCACACTTACCATGCCTTTTTATCACTTTGTGAATGTTGTTTAAATCTGAAAAGCCATTTTTATTCCAAACACCTTTTTTGATTTGTGAACAGTACAACACATGGCCAACAAAATAATTTACACAAATTTTCACAACCCGTTAACCACTGATTAGCACTGTACACTTCAATATTAAAGTACCTATAGCATGATTTAACTTTCGTTTTTACGAGTTTTAAATCAGGTGTTGGTTTCCCGTTTCTAATAATATCCAGTTTATCTTGAAACGAATATGTTGAAAATCCCCTTTTCAACAAATTGCACACCACACAAACGCAAATATTATTTCCAGTGCTAGGAACAGCTTCCAAATTTAATAAGTAATTCTAAATCTGCTTACACGCGCACTAATATTCAACATTTTAAAAATCACTTGTCGCCGCACCACAGGTTTAGAAACATCAAAAAAGTTTTAACAAATATAGCACAAAAGCTGAGAATAATACTAGGAAGATTAATATTAAGTATAATATTCAAATCGATATTAAAATCTATAAAATAAAACGTATTACGATGCTATACAGCTCAGATATCAAGATTATGAAGTGGGGATTGGACGCATTTTAACAAGTTACCTATACCTACATCAGAGAGTTGTCTCAGCTTACATATATCGAAGTCGCGCGAGTTCGTGTTGGCTCGATTAATCGATCATCGTTACGGCTTTATCATGCAACATTATCTCAGCTGCTGAAAAGCAGGGCCGTGTCTATTGAAATTGGGTAAAAGTAAATTTTAATGATTAATATATGTGATAAATAATAATTACGTTCTAATTGTGTTTTTTTTTTTAAATAATCCCAGGGGAAGCACTGCTTCCCTTGCTTCCATGGACCGACCGCCACTGAATCCAAACACAATCAAGTTATTTTGTAAAATGAAAAAAGGTTACAAACTATATCAATAATTTGAGGTTAGCCATAAAATAAGTGCAATTTGAATTTCACAGATCGCAATTCATATTGGCGGATACTAAATCAGCTTTTAATATTAATATATTAAATTAATAGTTTTTCATGTTTGACTATTGTACAAAATCAAATATGTTCTGTATGTAAATTTGTTACTGAAAGTTCTTAAATATTTCCTCCAAGGGAGAAATAAAATAAAATTCTACGCTGTGACTGTTAAAAATGTTGCCTTTATAGACATATTAATATGCATTACGGGCCAAGTTTCAGTGTAATATGTAGGCAACCAGTGTGTCATGACAGTAGTACATAGGTTGCATAATTGTGACTACACAACTAATACTCCATTTTCATTCCAAATAAAAATTCAAGATATTCAACATTTCCAGCTTAGGGAAACTTGGCATTTCTGAATAGGTCACTAAATATCATCAGACTTTTATAACTAGTTAACAGTTTCAGCATACCTCATGTTCACGAAGATATTTGTAAATATCAACTCGGTATTCCTCCATTTCAAAGAAGATATCCTTAGTACTTTTAGAGCATTTGAGGATGGATTCCGCTAAATATAGAGAGTCATCAAAAGATCTCTCGATACTCATTGGACTTGGCACGGGAGTATCTACTAGTTCTTTTGTAGGATGGACGATGCCTTTGGCAGCATCTTCTTCTCTTTTCTTTCTTTCCAATTCTGCGACTTCCGTTTTAGTATAAAACCTATCTTCCGCAGTTCCCTTATAGACTTGCATGGGACTATCTTTATATTTACTTTTTGAGCTTCTCTTGAATGCGTGCCATACGTTCCTCAAAAACGTTGTCTTCATAAACCTTGAAAGCTTCAAACTGAGCAACCGGGACGATCGGGTTGACCAAATTTTTTCTATTCTCCTTAAGACAATCATTTTTATCTTCCCCTTTTTTAACGACTACTTTTGCATTAACCAAGCCTAATGGCTAAGAAATAAAAAGTTACATAAGTATCTATATAAAATAAAAAAAGAACCTGGTCAAACACTTACCTGTTTTCCTCTAAATTGTATGTTCGACCGTTGTTTATCATTTTCAATCAGGCCTAAGACTGGACGTTTTTGTTGCACCGCCATGGTGCCTTGTTTTTGGCGGATTTCAGGAAGACGATTTTCTTGATCCTCGTGTATTCTAATCGTTGCCATTTTACCGCTAAATAAATTTCCAGCTCCCTCACAAAAACAACTTCACCAATGGCTAGAAGAAACGTTTAACGGTCACTTCTCACCCACTTCCCGAATCGTTTACAAATGCGGGAAATAACAAGGAACTAGGCGGTTGAAGAATCGCTTGGAATAGGTGGAAGTGGACCAATCACAGAACAGCAATAGGACACCTGGTTTTTGAAATAGTAAGTTTTATAACAACAATATTTATAAATTTAACTGAAAATAAAAAAGTTCTGGTTATTAAATATTAAGATCGATATGCGTATTATTTATGTTATTGACTTCACTTTTTCTTGTTTGTATAAATAGAAATAAAATCAAAAATTAAGCAGATTTTCCCCCACTGCTTATAAATGTTCTGCCAATCGAATGAATGAAATGTCAAAACTTGAGGGAGACTTGTCATAAATACGTGAAAAAGGGAAATAATTTGCAATGTTGCCACTGTTAGTACAAGTGTGCTGTGCTGTGCTACGTAGATCAGTACATTCTGACCTAATCAAGTACGTTAGTACATGATGCAAATCTATTACATTTTCGGTAAAATCTGATATATTAATTTTAAGGAAAATTTTAGTACTACTGATTTTTGCAGTTTTCATAAAGATAAATCAGTGCTTTTTGATACCTTCACAATTATTTATGCCACCTTACCAGCACAGACATGTGTGGTGTTTAGGTATTCTCTAGTTCAGATGCGTAATACAACATTTAAAAAGTCTATAGTTAATTTTTATTTGTTTATTTTGTCAGTTAATGTATCGATTTAACATCCCTTAAAAATAATATTTTATCACTGTACCTACAGTTGACTAACAACCTTTTAACTTAATTCAATCCTAAAAATAAATTAAAGAAAACAAGAGTATATTTCGAGTTTGTACTATATAGTACGTGTCCCATTAAGAGCCTGTTTATTAATGCCGGGTAAGCTAAATTATCCGTCAGTTAGTGACTTCTCGATCAATAGAATTCACCCATTTCACACTAACTGACGGATAATTTTATTAATTTTACTATGTATCGAAAAACCGGGCCTATGACAGTAATTTGGCCACTGGAATCTACGACAGATTCTTTAGGCACGCAAAACCATCTTGATATGTAGTAACTAAAATACTATAAGTGGGTATTTCAAGATTATACGGTTTCGCCGTGTTTAAAAAATTTTTTACGACTCTAGTAGACTTCTAGTTAGCCAAAGTACAAACTACTGTCTATTGCTAACGGATAGAGTTTAGTTGTATAAACATAAACTTAAATACATTTTAACATCATGGGATTGATAGATTCTTGGTACCTACTAATCCTAATCAATGATTAGGATTAGTAGGTACCAAGATCCATAAACTACTTGTGTAGGAACCTTAGATTTGTTTATCGGGTAGGTACATTTTGATTTTTTCATTCTGGCAACACTGGATATAAATGTCAAAACAAATCGGTTCGTTTCAGCCAGAGACAACCACGTTTCAGCCCGTCTCTCAGTTCGGATACAAAAGTTGTCTTGATTTTTATTTTCAAAAAAATATACATAATTAGAACCTTTTTTCTGTTTTGTGATTAAGACACAGAATAACCAATTCTGTGACTAGAATATTATTAGAAAGAAAACTTCAATATGGCTGAACAATATAAGTAAGTAGATCCGTATTAGATGTTGTAGTGCAGATATTGTTTCTGTTTACAAAATTACTCTCAAAATTACTGATATAATTTGAGAAATCCTGTTATACATATAATTATTTTAGTAGATATTTATATGAATAATAAAATAATTACAGTATTAAAAATTGCAAATATTTTATATTTTAGGTCATTACATCCTGTGAAATATTACAGAGATTATTTGTCACACAATATTCGACCTGATGGTAGAGAGTTTGATAAATTTAGACCAGTCATATTAAATGTGGGTTCTATAGATACAGCCGATGGTTCAGCAATAGCGAAAATTGGAAGAACAACTATTGTTTGTGGTATAAAAGCTGTAAGTTAGTGGAAATGACCTTATTTATATATCTGAATATTTGTAATATCTCTTAGAAATTAAGGTGTGTCGAATTTTAAATTGATATCCGAAATAACAAGTTGTGCTTTTCTTAAGTGACATATTGCCAGGACAGTATCCATTCTATTTATTTATATATTTATTTAAATATAAAATCCAACAGGCAGGAGCCCAGTTACAGGATTAGGTACATTGAAATTATATATAGATAAATACACAATAAACAATTTTGAGTGTTATAAAAAATTTCTTAATTAAATATTTAATATATATGAACAAAACATATAGAATTGTATACACATATAAATACGCACTTGTACATACCTATACAGATAAATAAAGAATACAGTAAATTATAAAACATCAAGATGCAAAACAGAGTTTATAATTACACTTTCATCGCAGAAAAATATATTAACACAATCTTTGATTTTAGCATAGTTGACATACATTTGATGTATTAGAGAGGCTAAGAAAATATTAGTTCTTGGTATGTGTGAAATAAATAAGTTGTTATGGCGAGCACAAACTCTAGATACTTTATAATTTATTTGATTTAATAGGTTAATACAATCCATTTTATATAGAAAAATTGTAGATTGAGATATTCTTCGTTTGGCAAGACTTGGTAAGTTAAATTTTTCTAACAATATATTTGTGGAATTCCAATAGGTGGATAAGTGCCCTCAAGAGTGTACACTGCAGATTTTAAAAACTTACGCTGAATATTCTTTAATTGTAATATATTGACATTATAAATTGGGTTCCACACAACTGAAGCATATTCAAGGCGAGATCTAACAAATGTTACATAGAGTAAACGATGAGTGTTGACATTTTTAAAATCTTTGCAGTTCCTGATTACAAAGCCAAGACTCTTAAAAGCAGAAGTAGTTACCATTTCGACGTGCTTATTGAATGACAATTTAGGATCAAAATAGGTCTTTAATAACATCAGATCTTTGTAAAACAACTATCGATATGATAATTGTACACGTACAGATTATGCTTCTGGCCAAATGACATGACATTACACTTGCTAGCATTGAGGGGTAGATAGTTGTTGATGCACCAGGAATTGATGGTATCCAAGGTTTTTTGTAGAAATTGACAATCATGAACATTATCAATAAATCGGTATATTTTTAGGTTGTCTGCATACAAGAGGAAGTGAACATAAGTATCCAAGCTTTCAAAAATATCAAATCAAATCAAATCATTTTATTCAATATTTACACCTTGGTGTTTGATACGTCAAATTGAAATGTCATTTTTCTGTGGAATAATTTTTAGATAATCCATATGAGAATAATTTGATTGCGGTATCTGTTTGATTATATCATCTACTATATTTGTAAAAAAATTATTGTAATTTTCAGAGAAAATTGAGCTGGCTTCTTTTTTTACCTACATTACATACATTTTTATTTATAATGTCCCAGATTGTTTTTTGTTTATTGTCAGAATCTATTATTTCTTTATTTGCTTGATATTTTTTTATATTCAATTATCAGTTGTTCATAATTATATTTGCATTTTTTGAATTCATCTTCCATTTCTTCATTATTTGGTAGATTTAGTTTTAACATTTTATTTAGCCGGTCAATTTCTTGTTTAGCTTCCATTATATCTGGATGCGCAAGAATTCTTTTATTATCCTTAGAATTAGTTTTAATTTTAATCAGAGGAAAATATATGTCATGGTAATAGGTGAGAATGTTGTAGAAAATGTCCACGGCCTTAACAGGGTCCTGTTCTGAATATAGATCAATCCAGTTTTCATACAGTAAGTAGTCACAAAATTTTTGTTTATTGACAATGTTTTTATTATATATGGTTTTATACACTGGAGTTTTGCTTTTGCTGTTTGAAATATTTTGAAACTATAATTTGTGCCCGATGGTCAGATAGCGGAAAATCTGTTACAACAGCTTCAGTGACATGAAATTTGTAAAAATATTGTCAATACAAGTTTTAGAATTTCCTTGCACCCTAGTGAATTCTTTTATGCATTTTACTAATCCAATAGAGAGAAATAAATCTACAACTTCTTTACAATCACTTGTTTGTAAAGCAAAATTTATATTAAAATCACCACCGACAATTATTTTATGTGTTTTGAATTTACTACTTAAAATTTGTAGGACTTTAGACATATTTTCTTTAAAAATGAATTTATCCCCACTTGGAGAACAATATACAGTTACTATAATACAGTTTAATGAGTTCACTTTTATGCAACAGTTTTCAAAGTGTTTTTCTACATTAAATTCATTTGTCAGATTAATTTCTGTGGATTGAATATTGTTTTTAATAAAAATACATACCCCACCATGAATGCTCTCTGATCTAGAAAATATAGCTGCTATATTATAATTTTTAATTTTGTATAGATATTTTTCATCATCATGTAACCAGTGCTCACTTAATAAAACAGCGCTAAAATTGTTGTCTAATAAAATTGATTTTAAAGAGTTACATTTATTCTTTAGACAGTGTATATTTAAATGCAATACCGCAATTTGCTCTCTCGACACACTCTGACTATTCGGATTAACTACTGTTGTGTCATTAATTCTGAAAGTCTTGTGTATACAAAATTTGTGTTAGAAATTTTTTGAGATTTATTGGTAATGTACATTACAAAGAAGAGCGGTCCTATTATCGAACCCTGTGGCATGCTAGATCTTTGCAAGAAGCTATTCGATTTATGACCACAGTACTGAACAAATTGATGTTGATTCTCTAGATATGATTGTATTAAAAGAAGTAACGATTTTGAGAGACCAGATTTGTCAAGTTTAGAAATCAAAGCACCGTGGTCAATCCTGTCAAAAGCCATAGAAAAGTCTGTGTAGATAGTATCTACCTGACCCCCTCGATCAAGACCTTTGTGAAGAAATTGTGTTTTGCACACAAGGTTCGTTACTGTAGATCGACCATTCATAAAGCCATGCTGATTAATAGATAATAAGCCAGATCCCTGAGTGTACATAGAACCATGAAGAAAAATTTCAAAAATTTTCCCAAAGTTACAAATAATAGTGATGGGGCTATAGTTTGTTATGTCACGCTTTTCCCCCTTTTTGTACACTGGACACATGTATGAATTTTTCCATTTTTGAGAAAATCTCGAAGTACTGAGAATTAAATTGAAAATTATTAGAAGGGCTTTAGCGAATACAGTTGAACAATTTTTAATTAGAAATGCCGGAATTATATCAGGGCCCATGGTCATTGTGGCTTTAATTTTCTTTATAGATTGGCATATTTCCTCCTCATTGATGACAGATAAGTTTAAGGTATTCAAATTCAGACTACTTATGTCGTCAAATTTACGGAGTGTAGGGGATGTAAAGAATTAAGAGAAAAGTCCGCAAAACTATCAACTATTACTTGGAGGTCTTCAATCATTTGATTCTTGTAAATTAGAGATGACGGAATGGATGAAATATTGTGTTTTGAATTAATAAAACTCCAAAAATTGTTAGGATTGGTTTGCATGTTATTTTCAATGACTAAGTATAACTTGTAAGCACTATCGATGTCAGATTTAATTTTTGCTCTCAATGTTTTAAATGCATTGTAATATTTAGTGTTACCAGATTTTTTTATATTTGTTTAATATTTTTTCCTTTTTGCTTAATATCATGGATTATCTGTCTATTAAACCATGTGGGATAAGACTCACAACTTTTTTTGTTTTTTTAGGTACATATGTATCAAGAATATCATATAATTTTAAATAAAGTGCATCCACAGCTATCTAGGATTTTGAATATCAGCCTTAATTAGTAATGCAGGGTGATATCTATCCTCTAAGGAAAATTTCAGAAACTTTACTTACAGAGCAGCACCTATTACAAAAAAACCAAGATCTAGAAGTCTTGTTAAAATATAATTATACTGGTCTAACCCAAAACATTTTTAAAAATTGTTAATAGCGCGGATAGAAGTAGTAGTTACATTACCATTTTCATAGTGCGCATACTCGAAGATTAAAGTCTCCTATTACCAGCAGGTCAGAACCATAAACTACAGAGAGACACCAGGATCTCAACTAGGTTTTCATAATCCTTAGCTTTCACGTGATGGGGAATATATATAACAATCACATATAGAGAGCGAAAATTGAATTTAATTTGTATTACTAAAATATCAATAAAACTAATATCACAAGATATTATCACCAACATTCTCGGTTTAGATTTGACCAAGTGTAGACGTGTAAATAGAGTGTGTGAATTACTATTTAAATTAGATATAAAATGAGTGGGAACGGAAAAGATCCACCTGACAGGAAATGGAAATGGATAATACGGAAGAAAATGCTAAGGTAATAGGAAAATGAATTGTGGTATCGAACAGGTAACATATGCAACATCGAAAAATGTAAGTAAGAATTTTAATATTAATTCAAGTCAAATAGCGGAAATAGTTGTCCTTACAGAACAAAAAACCGATACAAATAAAACTCGTAAAGTGGTTTTTTATGATAAATTTGATAAAGGTGCTTTTATTGTTTATGTTGAAAATAGTGCAAGTGATATAGGTAAAGCACACCCAATACTATAGCTAAAACAATAAAAACTTATATACCAGATGCATTTGAAATATTTCCAGTGTAGGGAAAAACAGGGTAATGATAGAATTTAACAGTTATAATTGTGCTAATAAGTTAATTAATAATGTTTTCTTATGAGGTGATGAATATGAGGCATTTGTCACGTTATACCTTATACGAGTTATAAAATTTATAGATAGCGAAATAAGTAATGATGAAATATTAAAAAATACCGAACCAGTATTTGGGGAAAATTTTGAACTTTTAGATGTTCGAAGAATTAACAGAAGAAAAATTGAAAACGATAACGTCACATATGTTCCTACAGGGACAGTAATCCTTACGTTTAGGGGCCAAATATTACCAAAAAGAATTGCATTACAGAAGGTATCACTAGAAAATAGTGTCTTAAATGTTTAAGATATGGCCATATGAGCACTCAGTGTAGGGGGTCAGAAAGGTATAAATACTGTGGAAATGGAGAAAAAGAACATACATGTGAAAATCAAAATCCTTATTGTGTTCTATGTACTGGGGAACATTTAGCCACAGATTTGAAAAAATTGTCCAGAGTTTAAAAAACAAAAAACAATAAAAACCATAATGAGCTCAGATAATATTGGTTACAGGGATACTAAAAATAAATATAATAACAATTATTCCACCAAAATGTCAAATAATAGTTTTTATTAGCAAATAACTAAGCCCACACAATTTACTACAAACTCGCAAAACTAAAACCAAAACTCTCCAAAACGAAAGATACTCGAAGGCAGAAATCCGCTAGCACAGGCACATAGAGAAATTATCTCTATACCAAACGTACAAAATACTACTTCATCTTACACATCTGTACCACAATATCACAATTTAGTTAGTGTTAATGACGTAGTCCTACAAATTTCTCAATATATATGTAACTTGGTAAAAGATATTTCATCAAAAAAAAGAAAAAAATTCAACTCAGGATACGCTTGAAATTATAAAAGAAAATATACTTTCAATTTTTACCAGTAATCTTTAATATATTATAATGGAATGCACGTTCCATTATACCTAATAAAGGAAATTTAGAGCGTTTCCTGTTTGAAAAAAAATATTAACTTAGCTTTGATTTCAGAAACGTGGTAAAAACCTTCACAAAATATAAATTTTCAGGGATATAATATAATTCGAACAGATAGATAGATGATGGTGGTGTGGCCATTCTCCTCAAAAAATAATATTGGTTATGTAACAATCAATAATTACTATAATAACAACGTAATGGTAGTAGGTGTAAAAATAATTCAAAAATATGTATGTTTACTCCATTTATGTAAAACCCCAATCTAATATATCATTTAGGGAATGGTCAAATTTTTTTAATAGTTTACAAAAACCATTCATGATTGGAGGTGATTATAATGCCCATCACATAGTGTGGGGTTGTGGCCATTCCGATCTGCAAGGAGAAAACTTACTGAAGGCAATAGAGGACTGTGGTATAATTTTATTAAATACGGGAGGCGAGACATTAGTTCGCCATCCAATCAGTACAAATGAATCGGCGATAGATCTAACTATCTTCACAGCGAATATTGTTCTGGAGCACTCTTGGAATATAATTGAGGATACTATACGGTCGGATCATTATGCTATAAACATAGTTCATTATAATTATAATAATACAAATAATTCATATAATCCTAACAAAACGTTTATCTTTGTAAAGCAGATTGGGAATTGTTTTCTTGTCTGGTAAATAGTTTTACAACAGAATCATTAAATTTAGATGATCTTAATTACGAACAATTTTTCATTCGGCTAAAAAATTGCTGTGAATTGTCAATACCCTACAAGAAAAAAAATGTTCAATAAAAAAATTTCAAAAAAAATTGGTGGAATTACGAATGTAGTCAGGTGATCCGGCGTCGAAAGGTTGCATTAACTAAATATAAACACAATTTTTCAGTTGAAAATTATTTGACCTTTCAGAACGCTACGGCAATTACAAAAGAAAATTATTCTTAAAAGTAAACCAAATGCCTGGAAGGAATTCTGCCAAAAATTAAACAAAAATACTCCAATTGGAGATATCTGGTTACAAATAAAAAAAATAAAAAATTCCTTTCAAAACAATCACATTCTTTTGACCGAAGATGAATGGATATATCATTATTTAAATAGACTTACTCCATCTATGCCGAAAGAGAATATTATATTATATTCTGCAGATAATATAGACTGCCCTGAATTGTTAAAAAAATTGTATATGGTAGAATTAAAAAATTGTTTAAGAGTCTATATCAGATGCAAGTGAAATATAGTCTCGATTTTACCACACCCCGCGCAGGCCACGGTGCATATACACAGCCAAACCGAAATTATCGCGGCGAATGTCGAAGGTGGCCGATGTTCTAGTTACAGAACGGCATAGTGGAACATTTCAGATTGGGAGATGTTGAATTATCAGAGGCGGAGTACTAGAGGTTTCGTACGACATAAACCAACGAAAAAGTTGTATTTCGTCAAGCTTATAAGCTAAGCAGTAGCTAACCTTACCCTTCATGCGTCCTTGTCCTGCAATTAATATGTAAAAACAATAAAAAAAACCGAAATTATTTTATTTACTTTGTTTAAAAATAGCTAAAGAACTAAACAACAAAACAATTAAATCGTTAATCTACAAAAAAATTTCCATTTTACCGTTTCTTATTAATGCATAGTATTATTTAAAAAAAATTTTCCTATAAAATGGAACTATCAATGTGTGTCATATCATTCAACTCATAATGGAAAAGGCGATGAAATAATATGAAAAATATATTTGTGTTATTTTAAATTTAAACTCCAATATCTTTATGAAATATGAAAGATTATGATGATGTTACATATATTGCTGAATTCAGAAAGAAATTTTTTAAATTGAGCGAATATACAGGATATATCATTTGGAATAAAAAAAAATTAAGGCAATTTCCGGTCAAACCGAAAGTAAAAGATATGTATGTGACGCGCATATTTAATCAGTATTCGGAATGTCATATGTCCATTTCCGCATATTAATGCGGGGTGTAATTTTTTTATTTTTCAGTTTTTCAGCGTTTTCTTTTTTATTTGACATTCAATTGCTTTTAATTTTAGGATTCCTTAGAAAAAAAGCACATAAGTATAATTTTTAAAGTTTTTTCCTAGGTTATAAATACAGCAGAAAAATCGAGTAAGGTGCACTTAAAATGATCACCCTGTATATGAGGTTACTGCGCTTAAAATAAATCAAAAATAAAAATTATCATATTCACCTTTCATTGAGCCTTTCATTCTCCATATCAATATTTAGAGACGGCAAAATGGGAAAACTTTCATTTATATTAGTCTCTCTACAGAAATTACCGGAAATAAAAGAAAATTATACTTTTATTAATTTACGAAAAAATTCAATTTTCATTAGTACTTACTTTTTATATTTTCTCTTTTGGGCTAATGTTCGATTAGAAAATAACTTTTTGAAAACATTTTCAAGCCTGCCATATTATTGTTTAAAAAAATAATATTTGTTACGGATAATTCTACTGATGGTTGTAATTAAAATACTAACTGAATAATGATAATTCTATTTTTTAAAATAAGAACACAAAAAATACCACTTGAGATTAAAAAAAATGTAAACAATGCAAACTGAACATAAAAATACAATAAAGAAATAAAATAAATGAACTTCAATTACGTAATACAGAATTAACTAATATTTTGTCATTGCTCCATTAGCGTCTAAAACTGCCTGAAGTCTTGCAGGCATGGACAAAATCAGATTTCTTGCAAGGTCAACTTCTTGCGACAAGTTCTCCCAAGCGTCTTCAATTATCCCTTCCAATTCTTGGGCATTATTTGGATGGTTATTTAATTTTCTTATATGTTTCACCATTAGTCCCCATACATTTTCAATTAGATTTAAATCCGGACTTTTAGATGGCCACGGTAACAACTCTATGTTTTTATTAAGAAACCATTGCCTGACACGATGGGCCGTATGTATGGAGCAGTTGTCTTGTTGGAAAATAAAATTATTTTCCGGAAACACCTCTATTACTGACAGCAACATAATATTGTCTAATATTTCAATATATTTAATGGAACTGAGATGACCACCACTGTTCCAACACACACCTAACCCATTTAGGCTCATCCAAGCCCAGACATTGACTGAAAACCTTCCTAATATTTGTGGATCGAAAGTATATTTTTTCGTCGTATCTAGTGGAAGGAGGCCTATATACGCGAACATGTCCATCGTTACAGAATTTAAAAACCTTTTCATCAGAAAAAACACCTTGTCCCCAGAAGTTTTCATCATTGATTATATAGTTGAGTGCAAAAATAATCCTACCCTGCTTCTTTTCTTCTGAAAGTTTGTATTTTTTAGCCGCTGAACAACTCTTCAAGTTGCTTTGTAGTTTTATTCTTCTGCAAGCAGTAGATACCGAAGCAGGGAAATTTGTCTCTGAAATTGCATTTACTGCAGTCTGAAAAGGGTTTTCTATTAGGTAATTTATAAGATTTTCATCTTCTTGATTATTGCTTTTTCTGGGCCTATCGAAACCAACTTTACGGGATACCGTTTGGTTGGTTTCCCATTGTTTTTTAACACTCATTATCGTGGTTTTACTCACATTGTATTCAGCAGCAAGTCTTCTTATGGACCAACCATCTTCAATTAGAAACAATTCGAAATGTTTGAATATCTGTTAGATGTCGACCATTTTTAATAATGACGCCACTGATTAACGTCAAAGTGACATTTGTAAGATTATTAATATCAATCAAATAACGAATGATTTACATAGCTAAAAGAAAGTGTACCAGTTTTTATTGAAATCAAGTGTACCTACTTTATAACAAATAAGTAAATTTAAGATAACTCTAGAATACATACGCAAATCGCAACGTGGTTCCTAAGTGCCCAATTCCCCCTCCCGCAAACGAGTCCAGTGTATGCAAGTGCATCCGTGTTTCCGAAATATCATGCGAGATGGCAGCTATTATCGGAATATAGATATGCAGTTTTTAGTTTTCTAATAAATCTATTTTCAACTAATCCAAGAGTTGGGTCACATGAATATAAACGTTACAAACAGTGACTAATGTCGGAATGTTAAAAAATTTGGATACAAAATATTTAAAATGCATGCGAAAATTTTTTTGACGACTCTAAAAAAAAAAAAAAAATTACATTCCGACATTTTATACATATTTTTGAAAAATCTTGTAAAAATCGCACTCAAATCGGATAAGTTTTAAACGAGATATTCGAGAATTATGATTTAATAGGGTATATAAGACTCTTAAAATCTAATAACAATTCTGCTCCTGATATAGACTATACATTATTCAATGCTAGTAAATATGCCCAAATCTGGGAAAATTCTTCTATCAAATATTTATAATAATATATGGATTTCTGGTGATATACCAAAAGAATGGAAAACGTATATTATAATACCAGTGCTAAAATTCAATAAAGAACCTAATAACCCAAGTTCATACAGAGCAATCGCACTAGCATCTTGCATTTTAAAAACATACGAAAGGTTAATAAAATGTAGACGAAGTATTTTTGGAAAATACCAAGTTCACAGTTTGGAATTTGCAAAGGACATTCAACAACAGATAGCCTAGCTCACCTAATCACTGACATTAACATCTTTCACTAACCATAAATCTACAGTAGCCATGTTTATAGATATCGAGCGTATGACAACATAAACTTAAAAATATATCATTTATATCATAAAATGACAAAAATTGGCATTCCCATGTTATGCGCCAAAAATATCGTATTGTTATATGAATCCCGAGAAATATATATTAAAGTAAACAATATACTCATTGGCCCACAAACTGCTAATCTAGGATTGCCCCAAGGGGAAATACTGTGTCCTCTACCGTATATCATATAATCATATGACAGAAACAATTATTACAAATAATATTAAATTATTACAATATGCAGATGATATCTGCATATACCGGGTGACACAGGAGACACGTAACACCCCGTAGCATGTTTATTTAAAAAGATATTATTTTGAAATTTGGTACACTTATATAATACGTGATTGTCCTTTTTTAAGTACAAAAAATTTTTTGTCCACCACTTGCGGTTTCACCGGAAGTGACATCTACTCTGTTATTTTAAATGGCACCCTGTATATTTTTTTTTACCTATCTGATTCGTCTCTAGATTCTCTTTTCAACCATGTATCGGAACATGGCATTTGTTTTTAAAATGACAGTTAATATCAATTTTAGTTTGTTAAGTCTAGGTGGCCCTGATATGAACCTTTGCAGATATTGATGCGTAGTGTGCCGTGATATCGAAAGACCTCTGGCATGCAACTTTGTGCCTCATATTTTTTTGGGAATAACCAGTAGCTGAACAGACTAATAAGATCTAATTTAAAAAAAATATCTTTAAACAACCCACGATATCTTAAAAACCAAGATAGGAACCCCATTTTTTTACTTCACCTAGTTAAAAAATACTTATTTATCTTTTATTTTTTGTCCAATACAATTGCTGTGCCTATCATAATATTTTGCTTTCTTCATTAAAATTAGTATCGAATGTTATTGCATAGTAATGAATATTGTACTGCAACAAAAATATTTAGTAAGCATGCGGTGGAAACAAAATAAAAGTAGGTAAAACGATTTTTTTTAATAAATAAGAAACATCAGTAAAACACATTTGAACAAAATTGATGAAAAACCATTACACTATGTAATACATTTTTACAATGAATGAATGAAATTAAAATAAAATATTTACGGAAGTACTACATACAGAAAACATTTTTTTACTACAGATGTTCAAAATGTTGTCCGTTATTATCTCTGCACAATCGTGTTTTTGTGACGGTAGCCCTAAGCACGTTATCTAACTGTAATTCAGTAATCCCATCGATTGCTCTTCTGACTCTCATTTCCATGTCTTCTCTGTTTGTTGGTGGAGTCCTATAAACGTTTTCCTTGAGGTGGCCCCATACAAAAAAATCAAGCGGCGTAAGGTCTGGTGACCTTGCAGGCCATCGAACGGGCCCATTTGTTCCCATCCACTTTTCTCCAAACCTTTCATTTAAATAATTCACCACAACTCTGCTGTTATGTGGTGGAGCCCCATCCTGTTGAAAAATTATTGGGTTAACATTAGGTGGCAGTTCTTCCAAAAAATCTTGTATCTGGTTTTGCAAAAATCCCAAATATCTTTCTCCATTTAATGAACCATCAAAAATTATTGGCCCAATAATTCTTCTGCCAATTACTCCTAACCATACATTAAAACTAAATCGCTCCTGATATGCACTTTCTCTCATATTTCTGGTATTTTCTTGTGCCCAATAACGGGTGTTGTTACGATTGAATAATCCCAAATTAGTGAACCTGGACTCGTCGGAAAATAAAATTTGTTCATGAAAATTATTATCCAAATTATGTCTGTTCAGAAACCAATGCAATAGTTCAATCTTCTTTGAAAATCATTTTCGTATAAATGCTGGTGTATTTGGTACTTGTATGATTTAAATTTATGTTTTTTCGAAATCGTGGGATCTACCTCGACAATTGCAAGTACATTGATTTCCGAGTCTTCATCGATAATGAAATTATTTTCCGGTACTTTTGGTTCACTTCTGAATTGCCGTTCAACTCTTACAAAATAGTTGTTTGGTGGATGAATTCTTTCGGAAAATCTTTCTTCATATAAGACAGCAGCCTGCCTGCTATTTTTTTTTCATTCGCCATAGATTAGTAGCATATCTACTTTTTCATTTCGTGAATACATGGCAAAATAGAGTTAAAAACGTGATAACTTAGGTATAATGTAATGAAAAATACTTAAATTGCTGCCAAGTAAACAATTCTTAATTGTCAAATCAAAATGACGCGTCGTTTTACCTTCTTTTGTTTCCACCGCCTGCTTACTAAATATTTTTGTTGCAGTACAATATTCATTACTATGCAATAACATTCGATACTAATTTTAATGAAGAAAGCAAAATATGATAGGCACAGCAATTGTATTGGACAAAAATAAAAGATAAATAAGTATTTTTTAACTAGGTGAAGTAAAAAAATGGGGTTCCTATCTTGGTTTTTAAGATATCGTGGGTTGTTTAAAGATATTTTTTTTTAAATAAGTTAGATCTTATTAGTCTGTTCAGCTACTGGTTATTCCCAAAAAAATATGAGGCACAAAGTTGCATGCCAGAGGTCTTTCGATATCACGGCACACTACGCATCAATATCTGCCAAGGTTCATATCAGGGCCACCTAGACTTTAACAAACTAAAATTGATATTAACTGTCATTTTAAAAACAAATGCCATGTTCCGATACATGGTTGAAAAGAGAATCTAGAGACGAATCAGACAGGTAAAAAAAATATACAGGGTGCCATTTAAAATAACAGAGTAGATGTCACTTCCGGTGAAACCGCAAGTGGTGGACAAAAATTGTTTGTACTTAAAAAAGGACAATCACGCATTATATAAGTGTACCAAATTTCAAAATAATATCTTTTTAAATAAACATGCTACGGAGTGTTACATGTCTCCTGTGTCACCCGGTATAGCGATAATTGTGAGGCAAGCAGGGTATTTCAAATATACAAAAAACATTTCAGCAACTCAATAAATGGAAGGATAGCAATGATTTGACAATTTCAACATAAAAACTCAAATATGTATTTTTACAAGAAAAAGAACATTACTTCCAAATTTACTCAGTATAAATGATCCGCAGTTCGAGATAAAAATAACTGATAAATTTTTGGGTCTGATAATCGACAAAAAAACTCTTATGACATGAACACATAAATTATAACTAAATCTGAAAAAAGCCATTAACATAATTAGAGCAGTGTCGCACGTCCGTTGGGGTGCAGATCCCTCTATAACATTAATGATATATAGGAGCTACATAAGGTACATTATCGACTATGGATCTATTTTTTATTGCCAAGAGTCAAACACGTTTTTAAATAAATTAAATGTTATTCAGAATAAGTGTATAAGATTGTGTCTATGATTGCTACGAAGTACGCCAGTGGATGCCTTGTTAGCTGAAAGTAATATTTTATTTCTTAGTTATAGAAGAAAAATTCTCTGCTCTAGATTTGTTATCAAGACATACACAAAGAATAGCACACTAATTAATAAAATTTACCATCTACATTTATTAGATTTAACACACAAATACTAGGTAAAGAAAAAGTCTCTTTTATATATATAAATGGCTATGAAGACATTTTACATTATAAAAACCAACCACACACCGCACATTCAAATTTTATACATGAAATAAATATTTCACAAATTAAGAAGGAACTAAATATCATATACTTAAAAGATTATAGCAAATAACAATACGTAACAACTTGTTTAATTTTGATATATTGCAATTGTGTCTGAATACATACCAAATATTTTCCGATGGTTCTAAAACCGCGGTAGAAACTGCTAGCGCAATTTTTGATCCTCTGCAAAATCTAAAAAAAACTCATAAAACTTCCACAAGAATTTTGTATATATAATGCTGAACTTATAGCTGTTCTGGAAGCCTTAAAACATGCACAAGGTCTTAATCACACAATATATGCAATTGTTTGTTACCGACAGTAAAAGTGCCTTGGAAACATTCAGTAAAATAAATAGAAACACGAAAGTAAATTACTAATGAAAATTATAGTTAGTACATACATTATATGAAGAAGGAAAACTCGTCTCTTTTGTCTGGGTGAAAAGCCATTGTGGGATAAAAAATAATGAATCAGTAGACATTGCAGCAAAAGAAGCACTACGTAGTGGAGACAAGAAAGATTATTTAATTACACCTGAATATCTGATGTCCACAATAAAAAATCATCAGCTAATGAAATGGACGAGAGAATATATAAATAGTGGAAAAGGAAACTATTACAAATATATCAACCCCAATCCAAACAGGAAACCTTGGTTTTCAGATATACCTGCCAAAAAATTTGTAAGTACACTTGCTAGACTGCACACAAATCATGGATTATTTCCCAGTCATAAATATAAAATGAATCTTGCCCAGGATGAAAATTGCGAATGTGGTGATAAGGGTGATGCCGAGCATACAATCTTAAATTGAAAGAGAATAAGAGAGGTACAGGTGCAGCAGATTATAAAAAAAAAAGACAAACATTTAGTACCACCTTGTAATTTAGTTAGTATATTAAGAACAAGTAACATAGAATTTCAGCCAAATCGCCTGAAAGCCCTAATTAGGGCTGCCGAACAGGAAAATGTTTCGGCAGCACGTCGATAAACCCCAGCATGGTGTCTTTTATAAGAACATGGTAACACTGGGTTTATCGACCAGGCTGACATTTGCCTTTCTAAAGTTAGCTGCATTCCCCGTATACGCGATGTTGGGCTACATCCACCGACATAACGCGGCGTTACGAGTGCTATACTGCCATTTAAGGCACTCGTACGGGGTAGACCAGATACAGTACTGCCTTACGTCGCGGGAGATATTGAGTCCGTTGTCGAGAACGAGAAATGCCGGATTTATTGGAACTACTCGTTCCCGACGGTCAGGCTAATCCAAGCCAACAAGCCTGACATAGTCCTCCTCGACCATCAACTAAAGGTGATGTATGTCATCGAGTTCTCAGCACCTGCGGAGAAAAACATCACCTTGAAAGAGGAGGAGAAACGGACCAAATACCGCGATCTCCGGTAGGAGCTCCAAGTGCTGTACCCAGGCTACTCAGTAAAAATGGTCGTCCTTATAATCGGTGTACTCGGAGGAATAAAGCCTACGCTGCTTTCGGAACTGAAGACCATACCGGCCTGCCAAAAATCAGCTGAATGGCTGGCAGGCCAAATGCATTCTGGGTTCTCTCCGTCTGCTTAGGGCACATGATTCCGAAATCTACAGTCACTAACTCTGCGGGATGTGGGGAGTGGCTGTAGTTAATGCGCCGGCGCAACTCCCGTGATTCGTCGGAACCACGGGAGGACTGTCCGGCATCGGATAATCCGAAAAAAATAATAATAATGTTTATTTACTAAATTTATAATAATATATTTGTAATACAAAAAACTGCAATTTAACAGAATGATAAAAATAAAAATAAAAGTACCTAAATATGTAATCAGCCTTATTACTATCTAAATTGGAAAGATATGGTGTAGGAGATGTAGCTCTAAAATTATTAGTTATTACACTCCTATATATTGCATACAAGCTTTATTTTCATGTGAGCAAATTGATTATAATGCAGTCCTAAATGTTTTAAGTCTTCAGACTTTGGAGCAATGTAGAATAAACGCAGATATTATGTTGACATGTAAAATTATTAATGGTATTATTAACAGCCCTGAATTACTTTCAGTGATAGACTTTTATGTACCTCAAAGGCAATTAAGAGAATCGTATACATTTCTTATTCAGAATCATTGAACTTTATATGATTCTAACTTGGGTATTAACAGAATTATAAGAAATGCTAATAATATGCAGGTAGAATTCAATGTCTCGCTAACCAGATTGAGAATAATGCTTAATACATTGAATTAAATTTTATACTTATGAATTGGTCTGTTTGATAACAATTTATGTTTTTCATACTACAGCTATAGGTATTATATAACTGAATAACTATTACTATTTATTATTGTATACTTTATGATTCACTGAAATATAATGGATCATTAGGTTTTCCTGTTAAATAAATAAACTCCTACTTGTCAAATAGGTATCAGAGTGTCCTCATCGAAAATATTCAAAGCAATCCTTTAGTTATCAAACAGGGTGTGCCGCTAAAATCCATATTAGGTCCTTTGTATTGGAAATGGGCAAAGGTAAATAAAACACAATGATTTAGTTTTTCAGTATAATCACAAACTGTTTAAGCCGTCTTATAAACAACTCTACTAGAATATTCATAAACGGTTCCTTCATACACATGCTATACAATTCAGTAGTTTTAAAAGAAAAATTATAAGCAACTGAGCAAGAGAGTAAAATATTAGAAAACATAAATATTTACATAGGCCGTTTTGTATTTTGTTGATATTTTCAACACTCTCACTCAAAATTAAAACGGCATCAGTCAAATAATATGTCATGTCTGCCAATTAATTGTTCACCTGTGGGAACATGTTTTATGATAATTACTTCTTATATTTTTTCTGTGATAAATATTTTAATATATTTGTTTAGAATTTTTTTTTTATGATTTGTGGGATTATTGGCAATACTTATGCAGCCATTATTTTCATATATTATTACTGGTTGTAAAAATTCAATCCCTTCAAAAAGGGCCATATACTCGGCCTCTGTTTAGAAGGTTTAATATTCCAGTATTACATATTTTTCAAATGCCTTTAAGACATACCATTTCTACGTTTTTTATCATTTTCATTGCTTGTCTAATCGGCATCAACAGTCAACATATCCAAACAATGACATTTTCGTAATGACCTGGTTTGTATGTTAACTTGAGCATGAGAGAGCCTTTAACATACATATCTTACTTAACACTGTTTTAAAGCATTTTCATAATTTCTGATTATTTTTACATTGATACTGGCTTAATTTAGGTGGAATTGATATGTTGAAAATTTACAAAATTTAGTCACTACCTTATTTAATAAATAAACATTTTGATCTTATCTAATGTTATGCTCGGTCATTTTAATTTTTATGCCTAAAAAAAATTATTCTTGCAACTCTATTATTTGGAAATGTTACGTATTTTTTTTTTTTTAATTTAATAATGTTTGATTGAAGATAACCTGTCGTTAGAACATATAATGTTTTATAAATATTTTGCTGAATATTCCCTTTGTCCAATAAATACAAACAAGAGTCCACTTCTGAACTCTGAAAAACATGTGCTTTCATGATTTGATTAAACCGCCCATTATACCAACATCTGGAGTATTATTTTAACCCATAAAGGTTAATGTAATCGGCATACCTCATCTTGGCTTTTACCTTTTCAGGTACTTTTATTTGTATTTCTTCATTTAAAATGCCATTTAAAATTGTAGTTTTTAAGTCCATGTGATGGATCTGTACATTTTTGGCAAGGGCTAAAAGAAATCTGGCTACTGGTTCAAATGTTTCATTATAATCTATTAAATATTGCTGGTTAGAATTCCTTGTAACCATCCATACATATATAAAAGCTCAAAAGGTTTTCTTCTCCGGTTTCTCAAGCGGCTACCGCTTCACCAATTTTGATATATTTTTTTTTTCAATGAAAGGTCTCTACCCTCAGATGAATCATGAGACATTTTTATATTTTTTTAATCACCATTTTCATATGTAAAACAAAATAAACAAAAACTAATGCATGTTACCGTATGCTAAGCGCGGCGTCACTTGAAGCGACCTCTACCACCGACCTCTTAAGAAATGGAACTAACGCATCTTAGCCTGCTTGGCTTATTCTGTCCGTGCCAGTGCCACAGACAGGTTCTCTGTGGCCAGTGTGCTGTTCGGTTATTGTTTACATTCGAGTTTTCAGTTACTTTGCTGCAAACAGGATTGTTTAAATGTGACATCGACTTTTTTACTTGCTTTGCAAATAGGAATTTAAGCTAAGTATTTTTAGATTAGTTTACTATTTTTATTTGTTTTTCGGGATAAACCTATTTTAAGCATGGAACGACATGTTCCTATTGTAGGTGACGGAAATTGTTTATTTCGTTCTGTTTCGCATTGTTTATTTAATAATGACCAACATCATCGCGAGATACGCATGCAAGTCGTCGAAAAAATTAAAAATGAATGGGAATATTATGAAGGTTTTATTGTTGGAGATCCATCGTATCGGTTACCGATTACAAATTCCGCCGAATACGAAAATTTATTGTCTAGATGGCGAGTTCGCCGACCATGTCGAATTGCATTGTATTAGTCAGCTGTTTCCTGATCATTTGTTTAGAGTGTATAGAGATAATAATAATGTTGTGCAACATAATATTTCAAAAAAACGTAAATTAAGAAAGACGTTGACTGGCGGCAGGGAATGGAGACGCGAACGCACACAAAAACGTCTAAAATACGAAAAAAAACCTGCTTTACAATTCAATATAGATGTGCCGTTCTGATACTATTTCAAATGTAACTCCATTCAACTTAGGTAACTTAAACAACATATGTAGTTATTGCTCTGCCCGGTACTTTTCATGTGAAAAAAATTCGGCTGGCTACTTTGGTCTTTGTTGCTATAATAAAAAGTTCAAATTACCGGAATTTCGGATTCCTGATAAAATGGAAGAATTATTTACAGGGAATGACGAGATATCGAAAAATTTTCGAGATAATATTCGACAATAATGCTTTGTCGTTCGTGTCATTTGGGGCAAATATAAAATTACCTTCCGGATATGGTCCGTATTGTTTCAAAATTCTTGGTGTAGTACATCATAAAATTTCGTCATTATACCCTCAAAATGGAGGATGTGTTTCTTATGGACAGTTATACGTTTTAGACTTTTTCGAAGCCAATCAAATTAGACTTGAACATGCTGCGAACAGTTCCTTGAGTAAAGACATTCTAGAAATACTAAATCGTGTCGTAAATCAATGTAATCCTTATGTGATGTCATATAAGACAATGCATCAGAAGATATGTGAAGAAAAGGAGTTAGCTTTAAAAGAAAATCGTGTACCTATTAATTCGGTAATGCGTTTTTATCACGAACCCAAATCAGATCCTCGACGGTATAATGATCCTACATGTTCTGAAGTTGCAGCTGTTTTTGAATCAGCCGACGGTGCTCCACCTTCTCATAGACATATTGCTGTTTACGCACATGACGGTGGAATAAAAAAATATAGATTTTGACAGTATGCATTGCGATCCGATGTCATATGGATTAATCTGGCTGTGCGGGGAACCAAGTTAACGCAGCAGTTAATTGTTAATTATTACTGTCGCATCGAAGGCGACAGATTGAAATTCATCCGTAACCAACAGGTGAAATTGCAAGTAGATACATACGTTGGTCTTGCAGATGCTTTACATGTAAGGGCCGACAACGGAAACTTAAATGCTGGACGTGTTGTTATTTTACCTTCATCGTTTACTGGCAGTCCTCGAAACATGATGCAAAATTATCAGGACGCAATGACCATTGTAAGAAAATTTGGTAAGCCAGACATTTTTTTTGACTGGGCTGCTTCATCGTGAATAAATTTCCTATAATTTTTACATAAAACTAAATTATTTCCAAGCATTTAGATCATTAAATTCCAGATTAATTATTACATAAAAAAGGTTAAACCATTTTTCTTAGAATTTTGGCAGAAAACGTATGCATTCAAATTATAGAGTCTAAACTATTCAGCTAAGTAAAAGAACGCACAGTATTCATTTAATATTTTAAAACGTTGACAAAACTGTACAAAATCTTAAAGCATTCTCCAGCCGAGAAGAGATAACATAAACAAACCGACGTAACCACGTAGGGTTGTAAGAGTTTTACTAAGAATAGGGTCAAAGGCTAATAAACATAGTCATTATATCACTTCTCACCTAAAACATCTTGAGTTTAATTTCGTGGGTAGAACACAAATTAGCGTTTGGCTATCTCCGTCTAGCTTGCAGGCTTGGACAATGAACTCGCTCACGGGAAATCATATAAATACGCGAGATTTCCTACGATCTAAGTCACATCTCTTAACAGCCCCAAGCTATATATGGTTCTAAGGAATCGGGTACGAAAAGATTGTCCAGTTCTCCGTGGCAGAGTCGTGCCACATCTCTGACAACCCCAAGCGTTACGCTTTGGTTCTAAGAAATCGGGTACGAAGAGATTGTACGACTCTCTGAAATATAGTTATGCTCCAGGTCAACTCTCTGACGGCCCCAAGCTTACGCTTTGGTTCTACGGGATCGGGAAATAAGAGAGTGGCCCTGTCTCGGAGTTATAACTAGCCACCAGCATTGGGAGCCGCGCTTCATTAGCGTGCACTAGCCACCGACACAGCCGTCGACATGGAGGCGAATAACTCAGGCGTTACTCAAGAATCCGGGTGAGTGGGCCCCACGGAACTCTCCGGGTATACCAGAATTGGTAAGGACGGCATTTAAATTTGTTATACTGCGGTACCATTTCTTACGTACTCGAGCTCACTAAAATTCATCAAACTAATTCAATTTCTTTGTTCCGAGTGAAATGGCAACACTAATCAAAGTACGACTCTATATGCTTGGGTTTCGCGATTTTTAACAATATCTGACCGGTGGTACCAAATGATTTCCAGATAGGGTTTTTCTGTTATATGCACTGCTCATTACATGTTTATTAATAATTAGTACACTCGATATTAATTCCGATAGGATCAGTAATAGTAGTTAGAACTTTCATTCATTTTTCCAAATCAAGTTAGGTCAAAATAAGATAATGTACAAAATAATTAGTGTTCAGTTGAATCTGCAATATCTGTAACTTTATCAAATTTCACTACCCGTATGGAGATCAGAGGATCAGATGTATGCGGTTAGGCGCCGACAACAAAAACATACAGTTCACCCCACCCGCTGAGTTGTCTGACGATGGACTTTGTCTCTCGACAGAGGGTCCGAGGCCAGATGACCACTGTATACCGCTTAATGATTTATGGCTATCGCTCCCATAAGCGTGCCGAAATACAAGCGACGCCTGCCAAACCCTTTAACAAATGTACGGTGTAGTTCGTTTCATGTTGGTTTAAACCTTGATTGGTGGCATGCATTCGACACAACCAAAACAATACGGGCAGTTGCTCGTCATGTCGGAGTTCCGCATATGCATCGAATCTTCGTTGGCCAGCGTCAGTTGTATTTATGGTACTGTTTTATGGTAGCAACGAGCCCGCAAATTAAATAACAAGGCATGGTTGTCGGTCTCTGCCAGCCTCATGTGACAGGGGACACTCTGGTGCCACATACAAGGGAAGTTTCTCTTGCACCCATATGTAGAGTTCTACATATGTCATTTAAACTACGAAGCGGACGTTTCGGCGCATGTAACCAGGTTTGGTTACATTGCAGGTTCAACTAGCTAAATATCAATGTATTTCTTGTGGACCGTTGTCCACCGTACATGTAACAAGGTTTTGTTCATGTCATGTTCTGTAATATATTCCTTATAGACAGTTGTACACGCATATAAATAAACGGTGTGAAAACGTCATTTGAGTTTCCTTGACTCGTTTCTACTTTCAGGTACTACAGTGAATTATAAGTAAATCAGTAATCATAAATCTAAAGCCAAATCTTACTCATACTAGTCATTCTTTAAAACATATCAGTGCAGTGCAGATTAGTGTTCATAATAATTGGAAAAAAATTATGTAATCAAATTAAAGCAAATTAAATCTCATAACTGAAACAAAGTAATACCTAACTTTATAAACGTACCTGATAGGTTACAATAACACAACAAATTTGCATGATTTGATCAATATCAATCAGTATTTTTTTTTTATTTTTCAATTTAATGAAATTGTCCTCTAAGATAACCCAAACGTTCATGCCATAATTTGTAATTTTCGGCATGACCCAGATTTATATGACCATCTGAATCAACCATTTTTTTTAGACACGTGAAATGCGACAACCATTAAAGCATTTAATGGCTTACCTGTTAAATCAAAACCCCCAAATGTATATACTTAAATGTTTTTTTTATATATATAAAAAATTACCTTTGTTAGATACCTATGTATAAGAATTTTATATACACGCTGTATATATGTAAGTTTAGAAAAAATATTTTTGGACGTCCCTTTATCAGTTTCAAGTAAAAACCGTGAGTTTGTGATTGAAATCTATTTAAATAGTAACATTTGCTAAAAATGAGTCTCACTCAAAAGGAATAATTAACAACTTTGTATTCGATGATTTTCAGTAACACTCAGTAGGCTCACACAAAATCCACGATGGACAATATCGTCGTGAGTTCCCCAAAATAACAAAAAAAAAAGAGAAATCATTCGAAACCCAGGATCCGTATTATCATGCCATATACACCTTACATATTATTTTTTATTGCCTTTGTATATTTATTTTTAATATTTTTTAAATTACATCAAAAATGCAACTTGTTTTCGAAAATTCCTTTCGATTCCATCTTTAACTACACTTTTCTACATTTTGCGTTTCTTGGAACTTGGACAAAAGTTTTTCTGTCATTTTTATTAAAGTATTTTCACATATTTTGAAGATGCACCAGTAATATGATGATAATTTAGAAGAATTGATTATTATAATTGCTTCATTTAAAATTTCACAACACAAATCACAAATAACACGACTTGTTTACGTTTAACAACATGCTTTGCCTGCTTTCTGCACTAGCACTCGTGTCCTGTGACGTCACCGCATCGATTTGCGTAATAGACCAATTCAAACTTTAATATTGAATAACTTTTGTGAAAGAAAAAAATCCTTTACACGCTGTTTTGTATTAAGTAAAGATTCCAAAAATGCCAAAATTATATTTTATGCATGGGGCCTATTGTTTTGCAAAGTTTTACTTATTTATCAATATCAAAATACAAATACATAACTTAAAAAATTACACAATTACACTACGAAAGAAAAACAAATAATTAATGAGTTAATTAAAACAGCTCAAACAACAGATGTGGCACATATGCCCCTAGAATTTATATTAAAATATCAATGTATTTAAAAAAATTGAGCAAAAAAAAATTTAAAACCGAAATTGATTAATGGATAAAATATACTCCATATGATATAATAAATAAATTTTAGAAATAATCACACAATCTAATTTTAAGCAAAATTATATGTTATGCTCTGTTCATTTAAACTTTGCAGCGTTAGCACAGGATAGAGAACAAAATGCACGCTGATTCTTGGTGCAGACGGCAGGCAGATGTACATAAGTGCAAAGTTCCTATTGCGGTCATTTTCATGTTTATTTTATTTCATAAGCATCAGTCATAGTTGGATGTTTCACTCATTTGAGGTCAACCGAACACTGCAAGTTTAAGTTTCCACACTTTTTTGTAAATTTTACTAACATTAATTTTATTTAGAAATACAATGTATATATATGCTCTCGCGTAACATACTTTATTATTTCTCTTTATAAATTATTGTTTTCTTTTTTCTTGTTTTTTTTTTGTGGATATCTGGGTATAAAGTGTATGTCCTATAGCCTAAAAACTTATAATTTTATGTTACTTTATTGTAATTATTAGTTTTTTCTTTTTTTTTTTTTTTTATAAATTTTCCCATATTAACTGAATTTAATCAGCACTCATGCACACTTTTAAACTTTTGTGAGACTTACTGTTTGTTATTGACAATGAAGATTTATATTTTTTTAGATTATTTTTATACATTTACATTAGTAGATATTATTTCTTTTATATGTTTTAAAAATCATGTAACATTACGTAAATTTTTGAACTTTGCCAATAAACATTATTATTATTACTAACATCTGTAAAAAAGCATGGAAACTTTTTTTGTAAAGCCCATTCACTTTCTGTAAGCCTAACTAAAGGTAGATTTACGCATTGTCAAATTGGCAAATTTTTTTAAAATTAAGTAATGTCATTAACGGCATGACTTAAAAAAACAGGACTGATGCTGACAGCAGTTTTTAATTAAAAAGGGAATTTGTTAACCAAACAAAATTTGTTTACCTTTAGTTATGGACTACAAAAAATGAAAGACTTGTTTTTGATTTTCAAAATAATATGAAAATCTTTTACAACTACTTGTTACTTGAAACAGTCTAATGTATCAATTAATGGTCTACTGGTTTAAAGCATGTTTGCACCATGAGTGCAATTTGATTTCTTGAACTACTCTTTATTAACAGAGACTGATTTTTATTTTGGTTTAAAAACGGTACAAAAAATTTAATAGCTTTTTAAAATGTATGTTGGACAACTTGCAAAACCTAACCCTAATAAAAATTTCGTATGTATGATAAACAGATGATGGATATGTTCAATTGCCTTTAATAACTGAAAATAAAATGATTTATAATTTTCCTGGATATAAGAATATACACAGGCCTATAAAAAAATGTTTTTATTTGTTCATTTTTTCTTGTAGGAGTTCTGCAGACCAAAGGCAAATACACCAAATGAAGGATTCATGGTTCCAAATTTGGAATTACCTCCTTTATGCTCACCAAAATTTAGACCAGGTCCACCAAGTGATCAGGCGCAAGTTTTAACACAGCTGATTGCTGATATTATTGAAAATTCAAAATGTGTTGATCCTAAAGATTTATGTATTTATCCAGACAAGCTGGCATGGTGTCTTTTTATAGATTTTATTTGTTTAGATAATGATGGGGCACTCATAGATGCCTGTATTATTGCATTAATGGGGGCTTTAAGAACAGGTAGTTTTTTATTTGTTTATTTATTTATTTCAAATGTTACTTGTATTTTTTGTTATTATTCAGCCTTTGATGAAACCGATAAAGTAAGTAGTACATTATTCATTGCAGCATAACTTTGCATTATGAACAGTTTTTTAAATAAGAAAATTGCATGAATCAAACGGACACTTACCTATTTTATTGGTTTCATCAAAGTAGGCTTTTTGAAATTTTGCATAGCGTCATAATGTCACAATCTAAACAGCTTTTCGTAACAACTTTTGCAGTATTATGAAGGAATAAGGTATTTTACTTGACAAACAAATTGTTTTTTAATAGGTGTCATGGCCTCTGTGATTTAAAAAAATCAAAAATGTACTTAAAATTAGTTTCAAGCCCAGCAGGGCTTAATTCCAACATAATAAATTGAAATTCAATAAATTATAATTTGTCATTCACCTCTCGTACAGCTGGGACACACTTTGTATATATTGTTTTATTAATTTTTATATATTTTTTTTAGTTGCATTACCCTCTGTAGATTATGATCCTACTTTGGATAATAAGTTAATAAATTTGGAAGAACGGCAGCCCTTACATATTTATTCTACGCCAGTTTCGACTACTTTTGTGATTTTTGATGAGTATGTATTACATTTTATTTTTAGAGCATGGTCAAATCAAGATATAATTTTTCTTTTTCATATAATGAGGAAACTGTTAAATTTATTAAAATAATTAAGGGACGTTTAGGTATCTTTTATTTTTAATTTAATTCTTGGAAGAAAGTATTGATATTAAATAATAATCACAATTAAAATAAATTTGTTTGATTACAATAATTATTGTTGATGCAAATTATACTATTACAAATTATTTTTGCAAATACATAAAAATGTATAATATGATTTGGTTAATACAATCAAATCATTACTAGAGATCGGGGTGTAGCGATAAATGACATCAATTCCAAGGTTGACACTAGGTGATGTGTAACTGTGTAAATATGTTAATGCATATATGACACAATATCTTTACCTTCTGGTTATTTTGGCACGTTTGGTAACATTCAAATTTAATACGAAGAGGGCTGAAAGTATTGGAAGAATGTAACACTAACACATACATGTATTTTTAACTAGCGATCACAAAAGTAAAAGAATATTACTAATATTAATGCAGTCACTAAAATATTTGCCACCTTCCAGCTGCAAGCATTGGTGGTTTCATCCACACTAATCCAGATGTATTTGTCTTTCAGTTCAGAATAATTTTTTTGTTTAAGGTTGCGTTTTCACTAGGTATTTAATTTAAATTTATAAATTGCTGTTAAAATTTTTCTTTCAGTAATATCGAAAAACGAAAACAATAAGTCATCCTAAATACCATATAGATTTAATATACAGGGTGTCCCAACCAAAAGTAGGCACCCTGAATAACTTTGGAGATAAAATTTTTTTGAAAAATTGGTGAAACACGTCGACGTTGTTTTCAAGGGGGACATATTTTAATGTAATACTTGTAAACTTATCATCATCACTCTACCCTACACGACCACCCCCTCAAAAAATTCAAATGGCAAGGGGGTCGAGTGATACATCTTTTGAAAGGTCTTTCAATTCCCTACATAACTGTATTTTTTTTTAACTTTTATCGATTCGTTCTTAAGGAAAAGAATTTTATTTCTCATGATTACACACAACCGAAATAGTTTAAAAAATCTAAAACACGGCACAGTTTGGAATTTATAAAAACCAATAAAACGAGTTTTTTCAAACTTTCCTTGTCCGTTTAGTTTTAGAATAATAAGACTCGAAAGTATTTGATAGTCCCTGAACATTAATTTGTTCACAACCAATTTTAACTCGAGATACATTTTACCAGAGTGAGTTCTCAAAATGGTTTATACCTTTCAGGAGGGAATAGAAATTGTCAGCATTTATTTTAAAAACGATAATTGTGCCAGAGCTACGGAGCGCATATTCAATAGAAGTCACCCAGATAGAAGGGTTGGTTCTCAGTATGTTTTACAATTATTGACAAAATTTATGGAAACAGGTTCTGTAGGAAACAAAAAAGCATGAACTTCAGCGACCGATTAGGAATGAAGCAGTCGAAATGGCAGTTCTGGGTCATTTGCAGATGGATAATACTCAATCGATCAGGAAAGTAGCTGAGGCTTCCGGTGTATCACGAAGCAGTGTTCATCGAAATGTAAAGGCCCACAAGTTTCATCCATATAAATTTAAATTGGTACACGAATTAAACGAAGATGATCCCGATCGTCGCGTCGGCTTGAATTCTGTGAGATTTTTAGTAAACAATTAAAGGGTAATGCCAATCCACTGTACAATACGTGTTTTTCTGATGAATCGACATTTCAGTTAAATGAGAAGGTAAACAGGTACAATTGTAGGTATTGGAGTGTAACCAATCTGCATTTGCTCATGGAAACTCATACGCAAAGGCCTCAGAAGTTAAATGTTTGGGCTGGCATCTTAGGGTATCACATTGTCGGGCCGTTTTTTATTCCTGACAATTTAAATGGCGAAAGGTACCTCGATCTGTTAGAAAATAACTCGGAAAATAACATCGACCCAATGATTACCCAAATCCTCGAAGAAGACTATAATCTTTTAGAGGGCGAACTGTTTTTTCAACAGGATGGGGTACTTCCACATTTTGCTATAATAGTCCGTCAATTTTTGGATAATCGGTTTCCTGAGCGATGGATTGGAAGAAGAGGTCCTGTGGAGTGGCCCGCTAGGTCACCCGATTTAACTCCCTTGGATTTCTTTCTGTGAGGACATTTGAAATCGAAGGTATTTGCAACAAAACCCACATCTCTGGAAGAGTTACGTGAAAGAATTGGTCGAGATTACCGTTTATTGACTCCAGATGTGTTCAGAAATGTTCGTACAGAATTTCAAGACAGATTATACTACTTTATGGAAGTCGGTGGGGGTCATTTTGAACAATACATACGATAATTTAAACTGCGTCTTTTATTTTTATTTCCCGAAACTAAAATAATGAAACAATTATTTCTCAGGAATGAATTGATAAAAAATAAAATTGAAATTAAAAAATATACAGTTATGTAGAGAATTGAAAGATACTTTCAAAGATGTATCACTCGACCTCCTTTGCCATTTGAATTTTTTGAGGGGATGGCCGTCTAGGGTAGAGGCATGATGATAGGTATACAAGTATTACATTAAAATATGTCCCCCTTGGAAACAAGGTCGACGTGTTTCATCAATTTTTCAAAAAAATTTTATCTCCAAAGTTATTCAGGGTGCCAGGTTGTGACACCCTGTATAAAGCTACAGGCAATGCGGATGCATATATTTTTTTATTAATAGGAAATACGATTACTTATTTTCATAAAATGACACCAAAATATTCATTTTTCTTATTACCTAATAAAACAATATATGCATCAGTATTGCTTGTAATTTTATATATTAAATCCATATGGTATTTAAGATAAACTGTTTGTTTTCATATTTTGTTCTCATCAATAGAAAAATTTTAACAGCGATATAAAAATTTATGTTGGCAACCCGGCACGAGGGTGTGCCACCACTTTCATTCATTCACATCTCTGTGATAAATATTTTTTTCTTAGTGTCGTATTAGAGTATATTCCAATGACTTCGAGGTTAGGTTAGGTTAGGTTTGTTGTGAGTGGGTCTCAGTAGACCCTCCACTGCGGCCATCAGCAGGCCTATTGTGGCTCACGCCTAATTATATTTCACCCAATAAGTTCAGTCTCTTAATGAAACTGATAACTTTATTGGGTGAGAATGTGTCCAGATCCTCTGGCAGCAGTTGCCCTTTGCCAAATATTGAGAATCGGATCCTCTCCACAGCGGGACAGGTGCATAAGATGTGGTCTGCCTTCTCATCATCCTCCAGGCATAGACGGCACTCGGCGTTTTCCGCTAGGCCGAGTTTATGCAGATGATAGTTTAGTCGACAGTGCCCGGTATATAGGCCTGTTAGAGTTTTCAGGTTTATCCTGTTTAACTCTAAAAGTTTCTTAGTTCTCGATTTCAAAGGGTATTTTATGAACGCCTTCGAATGAACTAATCCTGGTAACTCTTGCCAATACTGGAGAGTTTGCCTTTCAGCCCAGGTTGAGATAGCCATCTTGGCCGTACTTGAAGATATGCCAAGTATTGGTTCTGGTCCGATGAATCGTGATCCCGCTCCTTCTCTGGCTAAGGAGTCCGCTATTTCGTTACCTTCCATACCAGAGTGGCCGGGTATCCAGACCAGAGTCACTTTGTTGTTCTTGCCCAAATGATTTAGAGCTTTCTGACAGTTCCATACCGTTTTGGAGTTACACCGGTAGGAGCCAAGAGCTTTTATAGCTGCTTGGCTATCTGAGAAAATTTTTATTGATCTGCGTGTAAGATGCATATATTCCAGCCTTCGTACACACAGTTCAATGGCATGAACCTCAGCCTGAAAAACAGTTGCATAAGTACCTAGGTTTGAGACTATCCTCACCCTTGGTCTGTAGCTGTGTACTCCGGCTCCTGTTCCCTCGGGAGTTTTGGAGCCGTCTGTAAACCAACAACTGTCTGCCTTCAGTAGGTCGGCTTTATTCCGATCCCACTCATCTCTTTCTGGAGAAAGGATGTTGAAGGTCAGCTCGTAGTTGGTCATAGTAGGCATAGTATCCGAGGGCATTCCCAGGATGCTGTGATTCTCTATGTCATCCAACAACCTGTTCCGCTCCATGATACTAGTCTGCGGCATATTAATGGCCGCTTGTTGCAATCTGTAGGTTGCCCACCTGGCCTCTCTCTCCAGATATATATGAAGAGGGGGTAAATCCAGGAGGATTTCCATTGCAGCTGACGGTGTGGTGCTAGTTGCTCCCGTTACGGTCATGCATGCTAATCTCTGCAGTCCAGAGAGTTTGGATTTGGCCGTCCGTTGTAATCCTTTCGGCCACCAAACAATGGATCCATATGTTATCATTGGTCTGATGACCGTGATATAGATCCAGTAAATTTGTTGGGGACCCATGCCCCAGGATTTGCCACAAATACGACGGCATGTCCATAGGGACAGCTTTGCTTTGTGGATTACCTTTTCCAGATGGGAGTTCCAATTAAGTGATTTATCCAGAGTGATTCCTAGATATTTCACCTCCTCCGCAAATGGAACAGTTTCACCCATTAAAGTGGGAGGTCTTAGGTCCTCCAGCTTCCTTTTCCGGGTGAATGGTACTATTACTGTTTTTTGAGGGTTTACAGACATCTGTTCCCCGTCGCACCAGTTACTCACTGCATCCAGAGTCTCTTGAAGGGTATTTGATATTACTCCTTCAGAGTTTCCTCTGACTAGTATGACTAGATCATCTGCATATGCTAGAACCTCAACCTCCCACAGTGTGAGAATAGCCAGTAGGTCGTCCACAAGAAGTGACCACAAAAGGGGGAGAGAACCCCCACCCTGCGGGCACCCTCTCGTGGCTCTAAACCTGACTGTTTCTCCCTGTAGAGACGTTGTTATGGTTCTGTTTGATAGCATAGCACGAATCCAGTCGCCTATAGTAGGCTCAATTCCTCTGGCAGCCACTGCTGCATATAAGGAGTCGGGCAGTGCATTATTAAATGCTCCCTCAATGTCGAGAAAGGCTCCCACCGCAATTTCCTTCATTTGAAGGGATTGGGTAATCTTCTCGACTAGGTTATTGAGTGCTAGTTCTGTTGATTTTCCTGTCTGATAGGCGTATTGATGGATATTGAGGGGGGTGATGATTCAGGATGTTCCCCCCTGATATATCCGTCCAGCACCTTCTCCAGGCCTTTCAACAGAAAAGATGTCAGGCTAATTGGTCTAAGCGATTTAGGGCTTGGTTCTTTCCTACCCATTTTTGGTATATATACTACCTTAACCGCCGACCAACTGGATGGGATATAGTTCCATACCAGACTAGCTCTGAATAGTTTAATGAGGAGTGGGAGCAATATTTCCAGTCCATTTTGTAGTAGAGCTGGAAAAACTCCATCCTCTCCTGGCGATTTGAATGGTTGGAATGATCCGATGGCCCACTCAATTGCCGGTATTGTGATCACCTTTTTAGCCGTCAGCCAATCATTTTTATCAGGTCGTTTTAATCGGCCTTCTGATGGTGACGGCTGTTGGTCATCCGCATTCAAGCACCCTGGGAAGTGGTTTTGTGCTAGGAGCTGTAAGGTTTCCTTTCCAGAGTCCGTATATGAGCCATCCGGCCGCCTTAACGAACCGAATTCCCTTGTCGGCTCTCTGGAAAGAATCTTGTGGATTCTAGTACTGTGAGGTACGTCAGTTATACTCTCACAGAATTTCCTCCAAGATCCCCTTTTTGCTTTCCTTATTTCTTTGTTATAGTCCGTTAGAGCGGATCTATATTGGTCCCAGTCGCCCGAAGCTTTAGCTCGATTAAAGAGGCGTCGAACTTCTTTTCTCATTTTATCCAAATTTTTGTTCCACCAAGACGTGCCTCTATTATCCCTTTTTGTCTTCAGTGGACAGTTTTCGTTATATGCTGAGACCATCGCGTTGCGGATCTGTTCCGCCGCAATTTCAGTCTCATCACGATTCCTGATTGTGGTGATAGCGGATTGAAGGTGAGACTGGAGGGAATATTTATACCCTTCCCAGTCCGTGCACTTCGGATCCCGATATGTCACCACAGGTCTTGGACCAGCTTCTATATTGAATAGAATATGTTTATGATCTGAACACGAGGGTTCAGAAGATACTTTCCAATCGGATATCTTGTTGCTCAAGTAGTTTGAGCTGATTGTAATATCTAATACCTCCTTCCTATTTCTGGTGACAAAGGTTGGTTCGGAACCAATGTTATTCACAGTTAGTCCTTCACCTAATAAATATTCAAAAAGTGACTCACCTCTTTGGTTAATGTTCGTGCTTCCCCACGCTGTATGGTGGGAATTCGCGTCACATCCAATAACCAGGTGGATATTGTTCCTCTTGCTGTAGGCGATTAAATCCCGCACTACAGCTGGAGGAGGTTGGTCTGCATTTCTATCACCCGGGAAGTAGGCTGAGCAGACGATTATATCCATCTTGCTTCCTCCCTCCGAGATCGATACCTGGACGGTTACAACGTCCTGGGTGCAGTAACCTGTAAGAACAAAGTGGTTAATGTTATTTCTGATCAAGATACATGCCCTGGGTCTTTCATCAGAGCCGATTTCTATTACCTTGCCAGAAGTATTTCCCAGGCCGCTTACTCGGCCTGTGTTACTTGTCCAGGGTTCCTGGAGAAGAGCGATGTCGATTTGCTCTTCCTTGAATCTTTTGCCGAGGACGTATGTGGCCGTCCTGGCTTTTTGTAGATTCGCCTGCAGACACCTAATATAAGATGTCATTGGGTAGTTGATTTGAGGATAAGGATTAAGGATAAGGGTACTAGTTGTGGAGTGTTGAGATACGGTTGGGTTAGGTAGGGTTAGGTTTGTGGGTTTAAAGGTAAGTTAAGGGGGGGTGGGATTTTTTTCTCCTCCTCCCGGAAGGTGAATGTTTCTCACTCTTCCTGGAGGTGGTTTTGTCTGGGTTAGGTTCCCCCGCCGTTCCCTTCTTCGAAGGTGGTTTAATTCCACTCTTCTTAGGATGGGATTTGTTCGGGAGGGATTTTCCTTTCCCAGAGGTTCCTTGTCGGGGCTGTTCGCTCCTCTTGGGAAGCGATTGTAGTTCGCTTTTCCTTGAGGGCGTTCCTGCCACCGATTTCTTATCAGAGGGGTCTTTACCTCCTCTGACTTTTGGGCGGAATTGGACTTGTCCAAATCCGCAGAAGGGCCTGAAATTCAGTCCCTCCAGTGTAATCATGGACGCTTCATCTACTGAGAACGTCCATGTTTGACCAGAGCCCGAATCCTCCCGGTGTAGTACGTTCCACTCCCGGGTGTTCAGACCGTGGTTCATTTTCCTCAGCCTGTTCAGCACCACCTCAGAAGACAGCCGGTTACCGACGTCATCCGGGATATATGCCGAACAGACATGAGGTTTGGGAAGGTCCTGTCCCTGCACGAATTTAAGACGCGCTCCTTCCCATGGATGGAGGCGTTCTGTGGCGCTTTCCATCCACGAGGTGCTCGTCCCATCCGCACAGGTAATGAGAAGCCACCCAGGCCGTTGTGTGCAGCCTAGGAACCTCACCTGAGGACCTTCGTCTGGGATTGCCTCTACAGCTTGCATTATTGCCTGCTGTATTACTCCCATCTGTGTACTCGTTAGAGTCTCCGTTGGGTAGTTGGAATGGATTATGCCCACTCTGACCCCCCTCCACGGCTTCCCTAAAAAGCAGTTTTGCAGCTCCACCTTCCCGGGGCTTTTTTGCCCGCTGGTGTGGTGTGCTGTCGTCGGAGCGCAGACGCTTACCGGTTACATCTCTGTGATAAATATTTTTTTCTTAGTGTCGTATTAGAGTATATTACAATGACTTCGAGGTCATTAGTGTATTATTTTCAACATTGGGCAGAGGGCGTATACGTGATAGCCTAATCCGCCTACATCTGTTTGTGAATTGCTATTGAACACTTGACAATAACGTGATGTATCGAACAGTAAGTAATGTTTTTTAGCTGCAAGCCATTCAATTACATGATAAAAACCTTAAATTTTTATAAAGGAAGCTGATTTATTGCATAGTATATAAGAATATTTTATATAATTCTCGATCTCGTCTCGTCTCGTCTCGAATGTTAAGATCGAGATGGCCATTTTTGATCTCGAAAAATTCCGAGACGAGATCGAGATGAAATTATCTAATTCTCGATTTAATTTCGAGACTCTCGATCTCGAAAATTTATGTAGTAGTAAACAAACAAAATTATTATAATCCTTTATTAAAAAAAAATACAAAATCTCTAATAAAAATACCAAAAGAACCAAAAAAGAACAAAGAACAGACTTAATGTTTTTAATTTTAGTTACTGATGTTACTGTAAACGTTTTTTTATAAATTCGCATGACTGCTAGGAGTTTAAACACAGTAGTGCCCTAGCAGAATCAGCATCAAGCCTATTACGGTGCTTCCGAATAATCAATCCAGCTTTTGAAAATAATCGTTCAGCTGGTACACTAGTTGCCTGCAACGCCAAAAAATCTCTAGCCATTCTAGCTAGGTTAGGATACAAAACTTGGTGATTATTCCACCAGGCTAATACATCTACATCTTCACTGGCTCGTGGTGTTGATGTGTAATCATTAATTTCTTTTTTCCAGTTATTAATTGTGGTGCTGGATTTTTTTAAATAGAGCAGTTATATTAAGGGAATCATCTTCATCTGAATCACATTGCCCAGAACCAGAAGACCCTTGTTTTGTACTTGGTGATGGTGACTTAATTTTGTAATAAAAGTTTTTGTAAATTTCTTCGAATTTATTGACTGTGTTTTTAGCTCGGCGCCCCAAGAAGTTAATGCAAATGTTTCAATTTTGTGACGTGGATCTAAAATTAATGCTACACAATAATTCCAGATAGTTTTCCTATAGTGTTTCAATAATTTTTCCCTCCCAGCCTGGAATGACACCAATAAGTTTTCGACGACTAAGTCTCGATCTTTCTTATTTTCAAGTGTTGTTACTAGGGACTCGATTTTATCTAATAACAAATAAAATCCGATGACCGCAAGTGGAAGTGTAACATACTTGTCACCACTTAGTATTACAGATAATGATTTAAAATAGTTTAGATAAGTTGCAATGGTATAAATCAATTTCCAGTCAGTTTCATTTAATTGTAGCCTGTTTAGACATGTATTATTTTTACACAAAGCATCTAAAGCTTTTCTCATTTTTAAAGATGTATTCATCATGTCAAATGTAGAGTTCCATCTTGTAGAACAATTTATTTTAGGCGGTAAAAATTTTACGTTCACCGATTCGCAACAACTATTTAATTTATTCTGCCACTGCTCTGATCGTCTTAATTTAAGAAACAATTTCCTTAATTTTATGATAGGATTGCCCGGAGATGCTAGTTCTTCTTCATCTTCTAGATCTTCATGTTCAATATCCTTCTCATCATTCTCATCGGAATCTTCGCTTTCACTATTTTCCAAGTCAAAGTCAGAATTAAGGTTGGAGTTCGATATAGAAGCCCAACTGTCTACAGTAAATGAAAATTTTGAGGTATTCTCTTGAAGCACAGAGTCAACTGCTCTTTTATAAGAAGCAAACCTCTCCATGGCCTTTGCTTTTAAACTAGTTCTTTTAAGTACTGACACATCCTTATTAAGGGATTTAAAAAATTCTCGTGTAGGCTCGTCATCAAAAAAACTAAAGGGGAGATACTTGGCTGCCAACATTTTTCTTCAAATATTTTTTTGAGTCATTGGCTGAAAAATAAAAGTTTTTTTTGAAATTTTGGGTAGATAGCTTCAGATAATCTTATTTTTCACTTATCTCGGAAATTCTCTATTGTTAGCAAAAAATGTTTTTAACGAACCACGTTTACCGTAAGAAGTTTCTACATTTTTTGGGCTTAGCATTTCTCGATTAAAAAACAACAAAGAAATAAAAACAAAGTTTTACATATTTATGAGATAAACTAAATTTGTTAACACCCTATATGAAATATATATTATACAAGGGAAAGAAATATTAGATATTAGCTCGAGGCACCGAGACATTGGACCTGCATTGCTAAGAAAACATTGAAAGTAATCAAATATCTGTCAGTTTAATTTTGTGATTAGAATTTTTTATTAGGCATACTATATTTAAAAGAAATAAGTTAATTAAAATGAATGTAAGAATTAAATAATATACAGACATAAAGTGATAGTGATAAACTACGTGTAGTACTTAGTTACATATTTTTAGATCATGGAGTTTTCACAAATAATAAAATAAATTTCTTAAGATTGTTTAGTGATCGTTGTTTAATTATCTTTAAAATCTCTGGTTGGGGTGTGGTCAAAAAAAAGAAGAAAACTAGTTTCTTAAAATCGACATTTCGTCTTTATATATAATATATATAATATATATATATATATATATATATATATATATATATATATATATATATATATATATATATATATATATATATATATATATATATATATATATATATATATATATATATATATATATATATATATATATATATATATATGTTACAAGGAAAACCTAAACTAAATTGTCCTGAAGATGTCTTTAAATAAAGACGAAATGTCGACATTTTAAGAAACTGGTTTTTTCTTTTTTTTAATATATATATAGGTAAACTACACTGCAGTTTACCTAATCAACGGTGTTGGTTGCTTTTTAATCTGTATTTCACTGGTTATACCTGCTATATGTTTAATTTATATATATATATATATATATATATATATATATATATATATATATATATATATATATATATATATATATATATATATATATATATATATATATATATATATATATATATATATATATATATATATATATATATATATATATATATATATATATATATATATATATATATGTTACAAGGAAATCCTAAACTAAATAGTCCTGAGGATGTCTTTAAATAATGACGAAACGTCAACATTTTAAGAAACTGGTTCTCTTCTTTTTTTTTTGACCACATCCCAACCAGACATTTTAAGAATAAAATAAATGTTTTTGGTTAACGGGTTTTATGTGTTGCATTAATATTTTACCTACCTTTAAGGATGCTATCATGTCAGTCAGAGTTTGAGTCCTGATTTGGAGATGTCTTGGTTGGGATATAATTTGTTGTACTCCTGAGCGTGATGGGTTTTTAAATGTCATTTTAAATCAGTTGTATTGGACTGCTTCATTTTTATTTTTGAATGGCATAGGTTGCAGTTTGCCATTATTATTATTATTATTTTTGTTATACTGTGCGCCATTGTCTGAAGTACGTGTACTGTCTGCGGTGTCCGCTAATTTTTGAATGTCGAAATATTTTTTAAAATCTACACGGACAGCCGGCGCCTTGGTTTTACATAATTCTGATGGTACTACCTTCTCACACGATTATTCCAAACTCTCATCTCCTTTTTTTAAAGCGTTTCTTTCGTTTTAGATTTGAAGCTTTACTCCTAGATGTTGATGACATCGATACTTCCGATTCATTGTAATCACTTCCACTGTATTCATATGTAACGCCCTTTACCGAATCATCATCATCTACTATTATATTTGTATCGCTATCCATTGAATTTGAAATATTCTCAACCGTTGCCTTTGGTTTAAAAAAATGTTTTATATTGCGTTTCATCTTACTGATTATTCGCAATAACAAAGATGACACCGACAAATTAATGGAATAGACTGATCTGGTATTCTGGTGCACGGTACGCAGTGTACCATATACGCGTATCGCCTAACAGGTGCACACTCGCAATACACGCAATAGGCTACATTTGGTATAGGACTCGCAAAGTCAGTTGCGTTCCGAAACCATAAGATTCATAAAAACTCCCGACAAACGAGTGATATCTCATTCAAAGTATCCATTACCGTCCGATTTGTTGGATGTTTTTATATTTTCGCAACTGAATATAAATACACTGGATTGAGTAAGTGGTCGGTTCCTTGTGAAACATCTTGTAAATAATTCTTAAAAAGAAATACACTGCTTTTAGATGAATCAAATAAACTGTATTTAGATACAAATATTCTATACGCACTTATTTAAAATTTAAGAAGTGAGATCCTCGAGCTCAAGATTTGGGTTTCGATATTTATCGAGATCGAGAATAGTACAATTGACAATTTTCGAGATCGAGAGTAGAAAATTCTCGTCTCGTCTCACGGCATCACTATATCTACATAAAATTCGTTTCCGAATTTATCGCTACCTCCCGGTCTTTAATCATTACCGACAAAAACCTAACCTGCAAATGTATATGCCAAACTGATTGTTTTTGGCATCTAATTTTTGTAACATCAAGTACAAAAAGATGTAAGACTTAACAATAGGAAACAAGTTTCAGGTAATCATAATAAAATAAAAGTTACTACTAGTATTGTGGTGAATAAAGTTTATATAAGGTTTGTTCGTAGAGACGATTTGTGATAGTTTTCTGACTATAGAGATGCGTTTATTACGAGAGCTCTACAATAACAAACGTTCGGATTGAACAAGCACATCTCTACAACAATGTGTGCATGCTTCTGACAGTTTCAAACGGTTGAAAACTGCTCTACGAACAAACCTATAACTTCATTAATTTCTTATTGAACTAAATCATTATACCATCAGGTGGTGCTGTGCCACATCTTTCTACACACACACACACACACACACGCACGCACGCACGCACGCACGCACGCACGCACGCACACACATACACACACACACACACACACACACAACCAAGTTCAAATCTGGACCTGTCTGTTGTCTTAAAAAGATATGTAACACTATAAATTCAGTGTGTTACTGAAAATCTACTTCGTATAATAGAGTATTTAGTTTCTTTGTAGATTTGTTTGAATTATCTATAACTTGAATTACCTATTTATTTTATTTTTAGTAAAATAATTTTGGCCGATCCTACAGTAGATGAAGAGAACCTGTGCACAGGTATCCTGACAATTGTTTTAAAAGACGATGATCTTTGTTGTATTCATAAGCCAGGAGGAAGTCCTCTGTCAGAAGAAGAATTGTTTGACTGTACTGAAAAATCTAAAAAGAGAGTACCTTTAATTAATAATCTTATTAAAACTGCATGTAAAAGTTTATAGTTATTTATAAATATATATTACCCTTTAAAAAACATTTGGTTATTCTCAAAATGTCCACTCAGTGGCTCAGTGCTTATACGGTAGGCTTGAGAACAAGAGGTTCGACATCGAATCCTGTCTAAGGCATGGATGTATAGCATTTTAAATACCGAGACGGTAGCATGGTTGGCTAAAGCGTTGTGTAGCAGAACACGGCTGGTCACTGTCTAACTCTCCTGAATTCAAGTCTCAGCTGCGGCATCTGGCAAATGTTGGAAGGAATGGTTATAGTGCATGTGTCTGTTTAGGTTGAGTAGTGGAATAGCAATGTGCTAAACTCCGCCAGGATGTTAAAAAAAATTATAAAATTTAAGAAACATTTCATTACTAACTTTTTTAAACAATATCGTAAAGGGCTTTGAAATTTAAGTCTGGAAACTTAATCAAAAACATAATACAGGGTCTCCCAACTAAAAATAGGCACCCTGAATAACTTTGGAGATAAAAATTTTTTTGAAAAATTGGTGAAATACGTCGACCTTGTTTCCAAGGGGGACATATTTTAATGTAATACTTGTATACCTATCATCATCCCTCTACCCTACACGGCCACCCCCTCAAAAAATTGATATGGCATGGGGGGTCGAGTGATACATCTTTTGAAAAGTCTTTCAATTACCTACATAACTATTTTTTTTTAACTTTTATCGATTCGTTCTTAAGGAAAATAATTTTATTTTTGATGATTACACACAATCGAAATCGTTTAAAAAATCTAAAATACATGGCACTGGGTATTGGAATTGATAAATAAAAATACATTTTTTAGTGCTCTCAAATCAACATTCGACAAAAAACACTTTCCTTGTCTGTTTAGTTTTAGAATAATAAAAGACATAAGTATTTGATAGTCCTTGAACATTAATTTGTTCACAACCAATTTTAAATCGAGATACATTTTACCAGAGTGAGTTCTTAAAATGGTTTATACCCTTCAGGAGAGAATAGAAATTGTCAGCATTTATTTTAAAAACGATAATTGTGCTAGAGCTACGGAGCGTATATTCAATAGAAATCACCCAGATAGAAGGGTTGGTTCTCAGTATGTTTTACAATTATTGACAAAATGTATGGAAACAGGTTCTGTAGGAAACAAAAAGCATGAACCTCGGCGACCGATTAGGAATGGAGCAGTCGAAGTGGCAGTTCTGGGTCATTTGCAGATGGATATTACTCAATCAATCAGGAAAGTAGCTGAGGCTTGTGGTGTATCACGAAGCAGTGTTCATCGAATTGTAAAGGCCCACAAATGTTATCCATATAAATTTAAATTGGTACACGAATTAAACGAAGATGATCCCGATCGTTGGCTTAAATTCTGTGAGATTTTTAGTGAACAATTAAACGGTAATGCCAATCTACTGTACAATACGTGTTTCTGATGAATTGACATTTCAGTTAAATGGGGAGGTAAACAGACACAATTGTAGGTATTGGAGTGAAACGAATCCACATTGTTCATGGAAACTCATATCCAAAGGCCTCAGGAGTTAAATGTTTGGGCTGGCATCTTAAGGGATCACATTGTCGGGCCGTTTTTATTCCTGACAATTTAAATGGCGAAAGGTACCTCGATCTGTTAGAAAATAACATCGACCCAATGGTTACCCAAATCCTCGAAGAAGATGATAATCTTTTAGAGGGCGAACTGTTTTTTCAACAGGATGGGGCACCCCCACATTTTGCTATAGCAGTCCGTTAATTTTTGGATAATCGGTTTCCTGAGCGATGGATTGGAAAAAGAGATCTTGTGGAGTGGCCCGCTAGGTCATCCGATTTAACTCCCTTGGATTTCTTTCTGTGGGGACATTTAAAATCTAAGGAATTTGCAACAAAACTCGCATCTCTGGAAGAGATGCGAAAGAATTGTGAAAGGAAGAAAGGGTTAATTATAGTAGAAAAGCATAAAATATATTGCTCTAAAATTTGTGCAGAAAAAACAAACGTGGCTCAAGAAATTATAGAAGAATTACAACTAGAGATAAAAAGATTAACCACTGAAATTGAAGAAGAAGATGCGTACATTTTAAACCTCAAAAGATCTCAAAATTTTGAAAATGAAGTATATGAATCCGAACAACAGTTTGTGACAGAACTAGAGGAACAAAAGAATCTTATTGACAATTTAAAAACAAGTCTCAGTTAAATGATTAAGAAAAATTCTGAGGCTAAAAAAGACTTATTATTTGAAGTTAAAAAATTGGAAAAATATGAAAATTGTTCTACCGTGTGATTGTCTGATTATGTTATTCTATTTAACTTTTAATAATAAATGTTGTTTTTATGTTGTTTAGTCAATCTTTTATATACCATCTGACTCCCCTCCTAGTGCGTATGCCAGCCCAACGGGCCCGTATACGCAACATACCCCTATGTTACGTATACGGGCCCGTTAGGCCGCGTATACACACTAGAGTAGTCAGATGCTAAATAAAAGATTGATTAAACAACATTTAACATTTATTAAAAGTTAAATAGAATAACATAATCAAGCAATCGCACGGTAGAACAATAGGACAATCAGACAATCGAGAATAAGTTTTAATAACAGAAAAATACATAAAGGGAAGATTACTTACATTATTCACACTACACTTTAGGAGTCGTACCACGCACCTTCTCTAATCAACCCTCAATTTACTACTACCTTGGCCTTGTATCATCTTTACTTACGCCTCGGTAGATTATTTTGCAAATTTAGCATTACAAAACGTGAACCCCTGCTTTTTAGCTGACTTGCATTCTGTTCTGTTGTAGTTAACTGTATCTAAACATTCTTTATTTTAAATAAACAAGTGTTTAATTATTTTGTAACCATTTAGCAAAACAATCTACTGGGTGTTCATAAGCATTGGAGTCGCTGATCACGAACCTGGAGGCAGATTTGCAAAATTCAAGATGGCCGATCCAATATGGCGCTAAAATACAACATGGCGGAGAATATTTTCTCAGTTTTACGCTAATATTGATAAAAAAATTCATACATGGGTTTTTAGTGTCGCTGATTACGAATCTAAAGTCAGATTTGCAAAGTTTAAGATGGCGGATCCAATATGGCGAACGATATTTTCGAAAATCGACCGATTTATGTGAAATTTAGTATATGGGGGTTTTTGAGTCTCTGATCACGAATCTGGAGGCAGATTTGGAAAATTCAAGATGGCCGATCCAATATGGCAGACGAGTACATCTACAATTTGAATTGTTAAATTCTATATACTCAAAAACCGTAACCGTAACCCAAGGAACTCGCTTTTTTCCGAGTTCAAGTGTTTAGAGTAACTGATCTGACATCTACAGTTTTGGGGTGATAGAACTCGCTTTCCTCTACGCTCTTAGGATAAGAGTTATCCGTCTGAAACTTGCCTTCCCTTAACTTTTGGTTTAAAGGGGTTACTTGCCTATGGTTTGTGAGAGAAGGAATTTGCTTTTCCTCCGGGCTTTTGGCTTTAGTGTCACCTGTCTACAGTTTGGGGATCATCATGAAATTTGCTTTCCCTCGGGCTTTTGGCCTTAGGGTTACCTGTCTGTGGTTTGGGAATGAAGGAATTTGTTCTCCCCCTGGACTGTAGGTCAAGGGTTACCTGTCTACGGATATGATTCGTTATCAGCGACTTCGAAAATCCCCGTATACCAAATTTGGCGAGAATCGGTTGATTTTCAAAAATCTCGTCCGCCATATATGATCCGTCATCTTGAATTTTTTAAATCTAACCTCAGATCGTGATCAACGATCTCGAAAACCCCTTTATACCAAATTTGGCGTAAATCGGTTGATTTTCGAAAATCTCGCCCGCCGCGTTGGATCTGCCATCTTGAATTTTAGAAATCCGGCCACAGATTCCTGATTAGCGATCTCGAAAACACCCGTATACCAAATTTGGCGTGAATCAGTTGATTTTCCAAAACTTCGTCGACGACGAATCAAATATGGCGGACGTGTCATCTTAAAATGGCCATAACTTTTGAAAGAAACATCATACGGCACCGTTCGAGAGCTCATTTTGAAGGAAAAGAGTAGTACTACATAACGGAATAGGTAGAAAAAACTACAAAAATTTTGTGCAGCCTGTATCTAACCTCAAAAATAGATAAATAGCCATTTTTCTAGTACATAACCTCAAATATCCCAAAATCCTGACATGATGGGCCAATTCTGAGCTCGGATTCGGATTTTACACAAAAAATTTCTTCGGAAATGACCCTCAGCTGCCCAACAACAATCACAACCCCATTTTATGGGGTAAATTTTCAGGTAAATTGTATTAGGGATTAAAAAAAAAGATTACCACCCTCTCATAGGGCATCTTTTAAAACTCCTTTGTGCCAAATGTTGTTAAAGTATCTCTAGTAGTTTTAGAGGTATAAACAGGTACATATGACGTTTGGCAAGAATTAATGACCTTTAACTCGGAACGAGGTGAATTTAGAAACAACAAACAATGACACAAGTAAACTACAAAGTCTTAAGCTGCCATTATTGTCAGTTAATAATTTTGTTTGCGATTTCAACGGTGACTAGATTTAAAACAAGTAAACTGTATAGGGCCCGTATAAATGGGCAGAATTTTCTTAGCGTTTTTGGCGAGTACGAAGATATTTTTGACTATTCAAATTTGTAGCAAAAAATGTGAAATAAATTTGTTTCTAAATTCACCTCGTTCCGAGTTAAAGGCCATTAATTCTTGACAAAACATTTATACCTCTAAAACTACTAGAGATATTTTAATAAAATTTGGCACAAAGGGGTTTTAAAGGATGCCCTATGAGATGGTGGTAATCTTTTTTTTTTAAAACTTAATACAATTTACCTGAAAATTTACCCCATTTTCAACCCCTAAGTCTGCACGTCTATGGAATAAATTAAATAGGTATATGCGCTTTTAGTTACCTTCAACAGGGGTATAACTTAACTAAGTTTAAAATAAATCGATTTATTAATAACTGAGCTGCGTAGGTGTTACCGTGAAAAGTGGGACACATTGTATAGGGTATCCCATTTAAAATAAGCAAGTTGACATCTACTTCCGGTATAACCGGAGGTGCCACCATCTTGAAAATATTTTACCCGAGTTGCTCCCATCTACATTAGTGTACTACCAAATTTTCAAAATTTTCAAATGTCGACTTTTCGAGACATCGATCGCCGCAGTTCTTTTCTCGCCAAAATCGCAATTTCCAGGTAATTTATAACTTGAAAAGTACTAATTTATATGAAAAATTGTTTATGATCCTTTTTCTTAAAATTTGATTCACTTTCAGTTTCATATAGATAGACAAATGCTCAAAAGCTCTAGATGTACGATCCATCATAAAACACTCGTACCGACATAAAACTACAATCTAACATTATTTCGTCTTCAGAATGTGTTAAAACGTTGCCAAATTTAAAAACGCAATAAAATCGCAGCTTGAAAAGATGAGTTTTGGATATACGATTTATTGTATATTACTCTGGAGGAATTTTCTTGAACTAAACTGTATATTTCACTTTCATTTACGCATAATACTGCGTCCAGTACTCTGATATATTTTCGCGCCATTCTTTGTTATTTGTAAATATAATCCAATAAAATCACACGCATCGATCGGTAATGTATCGTTCTACCGATTGAAATCACCTATAGCTAAGAAAAGGCGGTTGATTCAAAATTAACTGTGCGTTACATTACTGCGTCCGATATACGGACGCAATAATAAATGGAAAAGGGCAATTGATGGACGCAATAATGATAAGTGGATATATATATATATATATATATATATATATATATATATATATATATATATATATATATATATATATATATATATATATATATTTTTTTTTTTACACCGATTTGTTTAGAGAATTTTGATTTTTGTACTGTGAATTCTTATGGAATTGCTAAATTATGGATATCACTGTAATCATAAATAGATGTATTTTCTAAATATCGTGTTGAGCCATTTTGAGATTTGGTAAATATACATTTTTTAGAAAAACCTATTTTCGTACCTTTGAAGGCTCCTATGTAAGAGAGTATTTATCATAAAACAGTATTCAATGTTTGGAATAGCAGAGACTATATGTAGTCTCTGGCAATAGTAAGAAACCCTGCCAGAAACATTTTTTGTAAATTACAGCACACTAAATTAAAAATTAAAATTTTTGTTAAAAAAAGAAATAAATAAAAAACAAAGAAAAATGTGTTATATTTAGAATTCACCGTAGATTCCAAAAATGTAAAAATATAGTTTCAGTTATAATAAGAAAGTTGGGGTAATTTCCGGCGAAAGCGGAAGTATATAAAAATTGAAAATTCTGTCTTCTAATGCAATTTTATGTGTATAACAATATATTAAAATTTTATCAATTTATTTCTATAAACAATGAAAATAGAGGGGTGAGCCACTTTTCATTTACACCTGGTATAACATTTGTATCATCTGCAAACAATTTAGTGTTACATTTCTTACAATGGTTGATTACTATATTATTAATATAAATTAAAACAATATTAGAGCAATTACTGATCCTTGTGGTACTCCATGTTTACTAGCCATTTTTTCTGAATAACTGTCGTTAGATTTAACCATTTGTTCCCTACTTTCAAGGTATGATGTAAACCACTGTAAAACTAACCCCTTAACTTTATATTTCTTTAATTTCAATAAAAGTAGATCTTTGTTTACCGTTTCAAATGCTCTTTTAATGTCCAAGAAAACTACCCCTATAAATATAAGTTATCATGAATATCTACCTTCCACTGATTTAAAAGACACTGAAATGCTGTTTCATATGAGTGCTTTTTCCTATAACCTGATTGTTCACTAATAAGGATATCATTCTCATTAATGTATTCTATTAACTGATTTTTTAAAACCAAGTCTAATAATTTCTCATGAATTTGTAAAGAATTTACTGATCTAAACTCTGAAAAAATATTTGTATTATTAATTTTTCTGTTGGTATAATTGTCGACAGCTTCCATACATTTGGGAAAATCCCCTTTTCAAGTGACGCATTAATAATAGCAGAGACTCTGATAATAGCAACAAATCGATTGCCAATAACTTCAAATACATTTCTAATTATTTTAAGTGTAATACTAACTCTATCATATGTATCCTTTTTTATACATCTAATGATGTTCGATAACCCTTCTAAATAAATTTTCTCAAAATTATAAAATTTGGCTTTTTTATATTTCTGTTGTATGATTTAACACAAATTTATATCATGTAAAGGAATGATACTAATTATAATTAGAGATGGGTAAAGGGTAAAATATCAGTATGATAAAATATGGTTTTTTGAAATTTGCGGTAAGAATTAAATAAGCAATTTGAATATTTCTTGAGTAAATTTCAAAGTAATTTACTTTGTAAAATGCTAGTATATTCCCAAATTTCAATTTTTGCGCCAGTTTTAAGTCAGTTTTCTAACCTCAAAATCTTTACATGACAGATTTTCTTCTTTGTAAGAAAATAATATCAAAGCAATAAATCTATTTTAATCTCATCTTAGATCTAACTTAATCTTAATATTAACTTTGTCTTTATCCTAGAAAGTGAAATGTGCATTTAAAAAAGAATTAGGGCCATTACATAATGGGTTGCAGTAAAACTTAAAACTTGAAATTTAAAATCAACATGTCTTTTCATAAATACAGAGGAACTGTCTTATTACTTCTTAGGATTAAGTCAAGACTAAGGGCTAAGGGTAAGATTAAGATAAATAAGTCGCCTTTATGTTAATTTTGAGGAATGTTACTTTTTATTTTTTATATTTTTATATCTTTATTGTCCTTAGTAGTTCCATAAAACAAGTGTGATCTATGATAATGTGTACCACCGAAAACAGTAAAAACCAGTTATTTTATTTTTTAAATACAATGTGAAAGTACAAACATTGATTACTGAGTTGACTTACATACTCAATATCTGACTTATTTAAAAAAAAACAATGTTTTTCGGAAAGCTTTCGTCATGACAAAGTGAATTAAAAGCAAAATATTATGTTTGAATTTAATCGTAATTTTCCGAAATTTTTAAGTATTTTACTGCTAATTTTGAATTTTCTGGAATTAAAACACCTCTAATTATAATATTATCAAGACTGATGCTAAAATCATGTTGTCAAATGTAATATTTTTATTGCTGTATTTTTCTTACCATTTACGTAGTTCCTTTAAAACCTTAGTTCAATGTCATTATTATTTTTCACCAATTTATGTAGTTTGTCTTTCTTTTATTTCGGCAATTACCTCGCTAGAAAGCCAAATATTTAGTTTAAAATTATTAAATATTTTATATTGGAAAAAAATATCCACATAAGGTACACCTTTACTTAAGACGGCCCTGTTGTTGGACTCCAGAGGTCCCTAGCGTATAGATCCTCAAAACATTGCTGACGAGTTAGGTATTTTTTGTGAAAAGTATTAAAAGTACAGATCTTAAAAGAGAATACGGCTATTGCTCGCCAGATAGCGTATATGTCAATAACAGTTGTTTTCTTGTACATTTATTTTATAAGTACAAAATAAATTACTTGTACCACAGAACATTTATTAATAAATGCACAGAATCAGAGCAGAGCACACATTTAATGGACCACACTAAATTTGCGTTTGTACTAGACAAACACTGATGTAATTATATATCTCTGTAGAGATAAACCTATTGTCTTATTACTTTAGTACCGATATACTATATAAAATAAATACCGTAGTCCATAATTTTCCCTTTTTTTAGTAGCATTCCGCTAAAGACACTTATTTTATAATATACATATTAGACACTCTTATGAAAAACAGTGACATAGTTTTCCACGAAACACCAAAACAAATAACCTTCAAAATATACAACGCTACAAAGTGATTTCATCGTTTTCGCTTGATGATTAGACGAAAAAGATGAAAAATGTACCAATAAATTATGAATGGGTAGTAAAATTATATTTGGATAAAATGTTCATAATTATAATTTTAATAAAAAAGTAGACCATAACTGAAAAATAGCCACAAACCACAGACGCCTAAATTAAATTAAAATTCAAATCAAATAGGAAAACGCGGAAAAATCAAATCACTTGACGAATGGTAATAAACAACTCCCTGAGTCTCGACCAGAGGAATTCCGAGTTCCGAAAACGCAAATTCAAATCTTCAGAATCCTGGAAATTAAAATATATTTAAGTATTTCTAACATCGCTCCCTCAATCCGCTCCTTACCCCATTTGTAAATGCATGGGTTAGTTTTTGAAATATTGAATGATAATGTAAAAGATGTACCGAAATTCGGCATCATTTTCGATATAACGGCATTTGCGAATTAATTTCTCAAAAATTAACTGACAAAACTACTTGAAATTTCCATGAATTATGATTGTTATGAAATTGACCTTTCTGTACATTTGTGGTTCTTTGCAAAAAGAAACAACTTGTTCAGTTATTAAAAAAAAATGTTGCTAATTGATATTTTCATTATTATTAATAATAGAATTAAAATATTTCACATAAGATAACACTTGCACAACAAATAGGGATTCTATGAAAAAATTATAGTTTTATCAAAAATTAACGAAATACCTACAAGAAACACATAATCGGAGTAGAACAAATTCGACTGTTTCCGCTTATTTATTTATTTTTTCAAATATCTTAGACTTTACGTTGAGATTTTTCAGGAACTGGTTTCCTAAATATTGAAACCTATGAAAATAGACGTATGTTTCTATTTGCACTCCAAATTTCGTTCAAATATCTTAATAATTCATGAAGTTATATGTATTTAAACATTAACTGGATTTCGTAAAAAAACGGTATATATTTAGAATAAATAATGCAAAACTTGGTAAATTTAAAAAATAAAATGTTAAAACATTTACAGGAAAGTGAGGGCTCAATACATTTAAATTGCATAGTAGTTGGGAATCTAGAGGCCCAAATTCAAACATGGGGCGTGAATTCGAAGATAGTTTAAAAAAAAATATCTACAATATCGAGAATGATCATGCGTTTCAAATCTGTAGGGCATAATGCCGTCCAAGCTTGAAGAAAGGCCCAGAAAAATATTTTCTGAAAATATTATCATTCTGAAAATTGCTTTTTTTATTTTCATTGCCACTTTACTTTCAAACATCCTCCAATATTTTTTTTACCATTCGAGAGCCTGTTCTCTTTAAATTCCTATAGTTCCACAAAAAAAATCAATATTATTGTTAGTAAATACCAGAGAATTTGTTTAAATAATAGATGCGCGGAGAGTCTAGTGTAAATTTCGGCATCGAGGTTTTCTCCAAAACAAACAATAATGAAAAGTTTTTTTCTCTAAAGTCATCTCATAACAAAGATATAGTAGGTTATGAAAAATTACGAGGGTGGCTTACCCCTTGCCATCTATATACACACATCCAAATGAACTTGATTTAAAATTTAATCGAACGTTATTGACAACCAGTATAACTCACGTAGCAAATTTGACGAAAAATGGTTGAATCGTTCCAGAGATACTGAATATGGAAGAAAATTAGAGAAAAAAATTAAGCAAAGCAAGATATAAAAAAATGCACTGTTAGTCTTAAACGGTGCATCTTACGCAAACAAAAATCAGGAACCAGGAACGGTATAGTTAGCGCCAAATACTACGAATATACTAAAAGAAAAGTTTCTTCTTTTAGTTTTTAGTTGATCTAATAACAAGTGCACGCGAGCGCTACAAGCGACGACTACTGCTAAGGGTTCGGCCAACAATATACGATTAAAAAATATTTCAAACACATTACAGCAAATTAAAGCAGTCAGTCGTACTGACACAAAAGTAGTAATAGACACTAAGAGTAAGGGTGTCCTCTGAATTTAAAATTGTTTGATTTTTAAGTGATTTTTAGCTAGTTCCGTTATGTAACTACATCAATATGGCTTCGTATTTTAAACAAATTTTTATATCAGAATAAGTCAAAGTGGACCCCCGTTCTGTGGCAAGACCCATAAGCATTCCAAAAATAAAATAAAAGACGATAGAATGAAATCTATACTTTATGGAATAAAAACATATCGTTCTTCTATGTATATTAATGGGATGTACATCATACTGTCGTTTGCGCTTGAAGAAATAGTCGGGAGGAAACAAATCGTCTTCCAAAAGAAATGCAATTTGATGTGTTCGTGACAGAGACATTGTTAAAATTAAATGTTAATCGCTTTGCGGTGAACAGGATGTCGCTTGTTTCTCACTACATTGTTGTTCACGTTTTTTCGCTCGCGACAAATCGGTCGCCGCTGGCGAACGGTGAGAGAAAAACAGTATGGTATACAATACTCAGCAGCTTAATATCACCACCTTCCTCTCTGCTCTCTTTCTGGTACGCCCCACTACAAATAGTGCTAGAAAAGGAATATATCAGAAGGTTGTGACTTTAAGGTGATGAGTATGATACATCCTATTAATAGATTTAGAGAGCCTTACCTGATATGAATTTTTGCGTTTACGAAATCGTGTTCAACCATCTTTTGTTGGCGGCACAATTGGACCAGGCTGTTAAAGGGAATTAATTGGTCACGTGGTTATTTATGAAGACCCGTTAGAAGGAAGATAAGATATTTATTTATTCCATAAATTATGGAAAGTTTCATCTCATCATTTTTCATCTTTGTTTTGAAGTGTTTATGGGTTTTGCCTACTTTGACCGTCTGATATGAAAATTTCTTTAAAACACGAGGCCATGTTTTTGTAATTACATAGCAGAACTAACTAAAAATCGCTCAGAAATCAAACAACGTTGAATTCAAAGCGACAAATATACTCGTTAAGTGACTTGTCGCTAATGTTTTGTGTCAGTGTGGCCACTTTAATATTGGCCACGGTTTTTCGATCGCGACAAATTGCTCGATAGCCTGTCCGAACCCTGAAACTTTTAGCGGCACATTCTTTGACAGTCCCAATGTCGCATCAATCTTAGGCGCTGTTAGGGACCTTTTTACTTTGACAGTGCAAAAATGTACACAAATTCTGTAAACTTTGACAGCGCTATGCCGCTGTAGGCGGCGGGATAAAATAGTCATATTTACTTAGTTTATCACTTTTTTAAACTGTGAATATTTGCCGCCTAGGCCACTTTGTCCCCGGTGTGCGATGCACCCTCGGATAGGGACGGGCCTGTCGTCGGATACCGATAAAGGAATAAACCGATGCGTACAAAGCGTAGGTAATAAAACAATTATCTTATATCTATTAGGTACACTTGATTTCAAAAAAAACTGGCACAACTCTTGTAATCGAAAATCTTAATAGTTTAGTTGTGTGCATATGTCTGTAAATAGGGCTGGCCAGGCATGTCGAGAGGGGGTGGAGAAGATGTGATTTACCCCGGACCTGGGTTTTTTTGGAGGAGATTGGTTTTCTTTGTGTTTTTAAACTTATTAAACCTTTCGATTTATTTTATTCAAATGGAATTTTAAAAAATAATTAGAAAATAACTTTTTCAAAACCTTTTCAAGCCTGCCATATTATTGTTTAAAAAAATAATATTTGTTACGGATAATTCTACTAGTGGTTGTAATTAAAATACTAACTGAATAATGATAATTCTATTTTTAAAATAATAACACAAAAATACCACTTGAGATTAAAAAAAAATGTAAACAATGCAAACTGAACATAAAAATACAATAAAAAATAAAATAAATGAACTTCAATTACGTAATACAGAATTAACTAATATTTTGTCATTGCTCCATTAGCGTCTAAAACTGCCTGAAGTCTTGCAGGCATGGACAAAATCAGATTTCTTGCAAGGTCAACTTCTTGCGACAAGTTCTCCCAAGCGTCTTCAATTATCCCTTCCAATTCTTGGGCATTATTTGGATGGTTACTTATTTAATTTTCTAAGTACCATTAGTCCCCATACATTTTCAATTGGATTTAAATCCGACTTTTAGATGGCCACGGTAACAACTTAGTTTATAAGAAACCATTGCCTACAGATTTGTTAGATAATTTATAGTGGTTGTAATTAAAATACTAACTGAATAATGAAATTATTTTTAAAATAATAACACAAAAATACCACTTAGATTAAAAAAAATGTAAACAATGCAAATGAACATAAAAATACAATAAAAAATAAAATAAATGAACTTCAATTACGTAATACAGAATTAACTAATATTTTGTATTGCTCCATTAGCGTCACTTATCTTAGGATGGACATCAGATTTTTGCAAGGTCAACTTCTTTGCGACAAGTTCTCCAAGCGTTTAATTATCCCTTCCAATTTTGGGCATTATTTGGATGGTTACTTATTTAATTTTCTTATATGTCACCATTAGTCCCCATACATTTTCAATTGGATTTAAATCCGGACTTTTAGATGGCCACGGTAACAACTCTATGTTTTTATTAAGAAACCATTGCCTGACACGATGGGCCGTATGTATGGAGCAGTTGTCTTGTTGGAAAATAAAATTATTTTCCGGAAACACCTCTATTACTGACGGCAACATAATATTGTCTAATATTTCAATATATTTAATGGAATTGAGATGACCACCACTGTTCCAACACACACCTAACCCATTTAGGCTCATCCAAGCCCAGACATTGACTGAAAACCTTCCTGATATTTGTGGATCGAAAGTATATTTTTCGTCGTATCTAGTGGAAGGAGGCCTATATACGCGAACATGTCCATCGTTACAGGATTTAAAAACCTTTTCGTCAGAAAAGACAACTTGTCCCCAGAAGTTTTCATCATTGATTATATAGTTGAGTGCAAAAATAATCCTACCCTGCTTCTTTTCTTCTGAAAGTTTGTATTTTTTTAGCCGCTGAACAACTCTTCAAGTTGCTTTGTAGTTTTATTCTTCTGCAAGCAATAGATACCGAAGCAGGGAAATTTGTCTCTGAAATTGCATTTACTGCAGTCTGAAAAGGGTTTTCTATTAGGTAATTTATAAGATTTTCATCTTCTTGATTATTGCTCTTTCTGGGCATACCTTTTGGTTGGTTTCCCATTGTTTTTTAACACTCATTATCGTGGTTTTACTCACATTGTATTCAGCAGCAAGTCTTCTTATGGACCAACCATCTTCAATTTTAGAAACAATTCGAAATTTTTGAATATCTGTTAGATGTCGAACCATTTTTAATAATGACGCCACTGATTAACGTCAAAGTGACATTTGTAAGATTATTAATATCAATCAAAGAACGAATGATTTACATAGCTAAAAGAAAGTGTACCAGTTTTTTTTGAAATCAAGTGTACCTATGCAATATCGCGCTGCTATACAAACAAAAACGGTATACGTTTTCTTGACAATTAAATCAAATACCTATGCCGATATATTACAGCAATGCTAACAAAACAAATAGTTTTGTTACATATTTTTTTAGATAATTTGTTTTTTCATTCTACGAAAAATAAAAATATTTTCTAGTATTCACTGTAAAGAATGCCCAGACGCATTTCTAAAAAAATTTGCTCCGGCAGTGGTTTTGTAAACACCGAAAAAAAAAAATCATTAAAATTAAATAAAATATCATGAGTTTTGGATAACGAAAAGTTAATACACATCTCAATTAAACCTAAAATTTTCGAAAAATTTTTTTTCAAATAACAGCATCCATAGCCACCTAGATCAATATGTATTATGAGTGTAATTCATAGAAAGAATTGGTCAAAATTCGTTTTTTTCCTCAACGCGCCAGGTTATGTTTGTATGGTATATTTCTAATGACAATTTCATAAACAAAAAAAAATTAAAAAATATGCATGATTTGCCTATTCAAATAACAAAATTGGAGTACATTTCCATATCACCCACATACGTACCATAAATTTAATATCATATTTTCAATCAGCATTACCAAAGATACCAGGATACGAATTTTCAAATTATTTAATAAAGCTACCAATCTACTGGGGAACATTTTAACTGGGACACGGTGAATGTTTATTTGAATGCAATATCCATTTTCTTCCTAGTTTTTAATTTTTTGGAAATCTCTAATGTTTAATGTTAGTATCAATGACTTCAGAATAGATAGACAAATAATTCCCTATCTTAATACACAGGAACTGTTGTGTTATGCATCATCTTGAGACATACTATTATTTTAAAAGGATGAAGATAGTTCATTGTTTATTACCATACTCGGTGGCAGTGGCGTTAGAGAGGGTGCAAAATTTAAATTTTTGTCCAATATACATGCACATTGATTCATCTCCTGATTTGGCTTTAAAATAAAATTGTTTTTTGATATGAATAAAAATGCTCTACCAGCAGTGGCTGGTGAAATTTTGGATGGCTATATGATATATACCAACGACTACAGAATAAGTCATTGATATATACCTACATAATGTGATAAATTAAAAATCAGTCTAAAAACAATATTTCAAAAGGTTGTAATAATCAAAATTTCTTAATGAAATTTAAATTCTCTTACAAATTCTAAAAAAAAAAAATAATTTTACAAATACTTTAGAAATAGTTTCATAAAAACTATGGTAGGTGATGTATTTACATGCAAAAATGTTTCACAAATTTTGATTGATTTTCTTTTTACAAAATATAAGATATAGCCAACCCAAAATTTTACCAGTCACTGCTGTGTTTTCTACTGCATACATTTATACACAAAAACAAAAAAAAACAAGAAATAGTTACAATAATCTTTATTTTCTTAGTAACAACATGCGTGAATATATAAAATAATATTAATTAATAAAGTACCTACATTACAACTTTTTTTACTACATTTATAGCATAATATATGGTAGGGGGTATGTGCAATATGCATTTATAAAAAAACAAGAAAATTAGACTACGAAATAAAATAAAACATTGAATTAAAATTCTTTATTGATTTTTAAACAATATAGTTTTTGTCAATATGCTTCTCTCTGTTTGACAGCTGCATCTTTCAATTTTGACGTTTCATGGTGAATTCGAATATTAAAATATTTTTCGGTAGGTATTTCAAAATGTGGTACTTTATTTCACTTTTTAATATTATGTGCTATAATATTTTGATTAAAAAAGTAAATAATTTTTTTATATAATTTATATCTATGCAAATAAGAATATAATTATTTATCAATTTAACTAATTATTTCAAAATGCTCTCATTCGTATTATCAATCAATAGAACTTATATAAACTTAATTTTGTTGTAATCATGTTAACTACTAACAGAAATAACTTTCATAATTACAAAAATGTGAAAGAATATCTCTAGATATTTACTTTTTTATTGGCGATTCTAACTCTTTGTGAACATCATCAAGAATATGTTTTCTGATATTCTGAGACTTCAATGGATTCGTTATGGTGCTAAAATGAACCAACAATTATTGTAAATTGATAAAAGAAAACTGAAAAGTAAAATAAAAACATCAACTTTTGGCTAAATATGTTAACATTCTCAGGAAGAATTATTGTTTCATAAAATAAGAAAAAAAAAACTGTAATCAGAAGTATTTACAATCATACACCTGTTAATTGAGTAGGTATTATTTTTCTTATAACAAAATGATATCTTACCAAACTTGTGTATTGTCCTTAGAACAACTTGGTAATTCTGGAACCGCCGAGCCCTTAAGATAAACTATGCCACTAGGTTTTCTTAAGAAGTTATATGATGTGAAGTGATCTGAGCACACAACACTATCTTTAGGAATATTTTCCTTTCACAAATATTTCAATATTCTAGAGATCCATATAGATCTACGTTCAATATTCGAAGGAATCCTAAAAAGAAACAATACATTATATTTACTACTACTATTTTTGAAATAAAAAAATATCTATTACATATTTTTATGTTTACAATATTACTGCACTGGACATTTTTAATTTTAGATTATGCTTTTATTTACCATTTTCCCGTTACGCCTATGATAATGTCACTTACCTGTGGAAAGATCGATTAACTCCACTTTTAAAGGGAGATTTGCATATAACACAATATTTTCCCATTGTTTATTCACAAAAACAGAAAATGCGTCTTGAAAAAACTAATAATCACAGTAAACACAGCGTTAAACTTAAGATACACACAAGCAACTAATGGCGACCAAAAAAACGTAAACAGTGATGAACACCCGAAAATCGAACAGGGACTGCGCGCGCACAAGCGCATGTCCCTAACAACTGAGTACTGAGTTATTTACATCAAACTACAACAAATCAAGAGGATACTTTGTCCATCCTATTTCTGAAGTCATTGGTTAGTATCATCACGTCGTGATTTCCCACAGTCCATAAAATCACATTTATTTCCCCCTATAACTCATTTTAGCTAAGATTATAAAAAATAATAAAAACTCTAGGTAGAAATATAAAAGAATAAACATACTGACACAATAAACAGAATTTGAAATAATAGCGCTCCGAAAACCAATACGAGTATCGATCAAGATTACAATTACATTACGTAAGGTAGGACAATGCTCCTGCATGTGACTTGTGAAGCTCCACCCATTATAATTTCCCCTTTTACAACTTTGTATTGCTTCCAACGTGATCTACACACATCGAATTTAGCATCCATATCAGAAGCGGTAAGAGTATTTATCTAGGTGTATATAAACTTTGGTAGTACAGTTGGCTGGAGCGCTGTTGTGTGGCAGAAAACTGCTAGTTTGTCTATCTCTCCTGAGTTCGAGTCTCAGCTACGGCATCTGGCAAATGTTTGAAAGAATGGTTGTTTGTGTGTGTCTGTCCTGGTTGAGTGGTGGAATAGCAATGTGCCAAACTACGCCAAGACGTTAATACGATAAAAAAAAATTGGTTTTAGTTTCCTGATTTTTAATATTTTGTTTGTATATTTATTATACAAATTTCTTTATAACTTTTGTATTACACGCTTTTTTTATTTGTTAAGTATGTATATGAAATATACGTATAATTTGACTATTAATATAATAATTTCAATATATTGTTGACGTACATTGAAACGTATTGTACACAATTATGCACGTTTTTTTTTCTGAGAAAGAACGAAGAAATCCATAAATACACTAACTACAGGATGACTTGTGGGTAAGACTTGAAAACAATTTTTTTTTACTATTAAAAAAAAACAGGTCTCAAAGGGTTAATTTTCTTACAAAGAACAAAATTTTTTTGTAACCTCAGAAAACGCATCGGAAAATGCAAAAATATGATTTGCATACATTTTTTTTATCGAGTAATCCTGTTAATTTAATAATAATTAAGATTAGTAGAGCCCGTATCTTGGATGACATTGATGTAAAAGTCAGGTCAGGCATGGGAGGATAGTACCAAATTATAAAAATTCTTATCCCAATTTGTGGTTTATTGCTGATTCAACTGGAGGAAATTATACGTAGTGGTAGGTGCATCATCGTCGATATTGTTACGACCCCTAAGGGGGTAAAAAGGATTAAAATGTGTTTTCACGGATTCCTCAACCTTTCTTAGGTTCAATGAGATATCGACCTAGTTTTTGTTCACAAAGGTCTAAAAACATAAGGTACCGCAAAAAAGTGAGTTTAATCGGAAGATTGTTATATCGACCCAAGGCATCGAAAAAAAATTGAGCAAAATCGGACAATACTTTTTTTGTATTTTTTCCTTATAATTCGTGAATGGCTGGAGATATCTAAATTCTGTAAATACAATTGAATGTATTGATGAATGTATCACTAACACACACATATATTTTTTACTAGCGATTACAAAAGCAAAATCATATTACTAATATTTATTGTAACATGTTCTGGAATTAATCTCCTGTGTCTCTCAAATAAAAAACCATTTGTATTGTGAGAAGGGCCGTTCAACGTCGACAGGTGTCATTGGCGCATGCTTAAAATATGTGAACTTTTTTAGAGACTCCACATTTGTCTTGTATAGAAAACTTTTTTGCATTTAAAAGGTCATCTGCCACACCGCAGACCGATGCCCGGAAAATTTAAAAACAAAAAAGTCTACTGATTGATAGGAACCTGTTGAAATGCATAGTTCTCGGTACATGTCTTTTACCTTTGCACGATAGGTTGCATTACAACGGGCCGGCTTTAGCATAACAAACGCTTCAGTGTAGCTAGTGTACAATATACACATATGCATTAAGACTTTTTTTGACGTTTAATTTGAAAGTTTAAAAATATAAACTTGGAATATATTGCCTATCCATTTTCTGAAAAGAGTAAAACAATTGAAATAAAAAACAATTAACATTTGGTATAAAACATCTAATGGTCGGGAGATAGGTACCTTGAAATGAGAAAGATGTTTTTTTTATTAGATATTATAATTTATCATCAAAGGCTACCAATATTAAGTATGAATTATTCAACAATATAAGAAAGAAGTACATGTGATATTGGACACGAGAGTATAAAGTGAATCACAGCTAATTAAAATATTGTACAACTGCAGTATATGATCACTACAGAAACACAGAAGAAATACGGGAAGATTCCACCGACATGGCTACTATGCCACAAACAGGACTAACGAAAGTCATCAAGTACAATCCATCAAAAAAGCAGATCTATTAAAGGGCTTCCTCTTACCTTGTTACACATTTTCTGTATCATTATAATAAAGAATTTTTCCGGTTTACCGATGTTGGATAGTCCTCCCATGGTTCCGATTCTTGTGTGAGTCACGCCAGCAAATTATCTATAGCCACTTCCCACATCCCGTAGAGTTAGTGGCTGTAGATCTCAGAATCAGGCGGAGAAAACCTAAAATGACCACCTTTTGCATTTGTTTTATATCCTGTATGGATGTGCCGTTGTAGCACTCCCAGGCATATATAGGTTTCTTCTGCCTTCTGATGTCTTAGGATGCTTCCGTCTGCATACTGCGCTTCTAGAGAGACTTCTTCGCATTGTCTTCTCTTGAGGTGGACGACTGTAAGTGGACCAAATTTTGGTTGATCGCGAAGTTTATTTGAGCACTAGACAAGGTGGCCAAGTAGTGGGGAATCTTATTCCCGAACAATGTACTTGAGAGAAAACGCTTCGACCACTCTAAGAGCGTTAAAGTTCGTGTGCCCCGGAGGCAGAATGTTTAAGGTCATCCATATAATGCAGATGGATGACCGTATGCCTACAGTCGGAGTCGTTAGGCGGAGTTCCACATGTAAGGAGAACAGTGAGATGCAGAAGTCGAGAAGGCTCAGTAAATCACCTAGAAAAAGTACTTTTAGTTTTTCAAGATGTCTACGGCAGAAGGCCCTGAGGTGTGCGATTGTTGGAGTGTCGCCATTCAATGTATGAATTGTTTCGTAGATTCCCTTCCAGAAGGTTTCGACATATTCTACAGTCAGTGGATTTATCGACAACACGCTGTAGCCCTTGAAATAAGCGGAACGGTTTCGTACGGAACAAAGTGTTTTGTTCCATACTCCCTCACCTGCCTTTTCACCAATTTTTTAATAGCTAAAGCGCTCGAATCTTAGCTAGATAGTGTTGCTTAATGGTATACCACACTGTTAGATATGGAGTGTGGCGTTGGCGTATTAATTGGGTTGTGCCGGATTTTTGAAGTAAACAATTTACACGTTATATAATCCATTACACACTGAATCAGAGAAACAGAATCATGTGCCCTGAGCAGACGGACCGAACAAAGAATGACCGCCTCCTGCATTTGGCCTGCCAGCCACACGGCTGATTTTTGGTAGGACGCCAGGATGTCAATTCCGAGAGCAACGTTGGATTTAATTGTCCAAGTATACTAATTATTAGGAAGACCATCATGACTTGAGTAGCCTGGGTACAGTATTTGGAGCTCATACCGAAGATCGCGATATTAGGTCCGTTATTCCTCCTCATTCAAGCTGATGTTTTTCTCGGCATGTGCCGAGAACTTGATGACATGCGTCATCTGGGTTTGATGGTTGAGGAGGACTATATCAGATCACAATTTTAAAGTATAACTGATTTTGTGGTTAGGCTTTTTTGCTAGGATTAGCTTGACCGCCGAGAACGAGTAATTCTATTAAATCCGGCATTTATCGTTCTCAGTAATGGACTCAATATCTCCGGGGACGTAAGGCGGTACTGGTATCTGGTCTAGTTCGTGCTAGTGCCTTAGGTGGTAATATAGCATTCGTAACGCCGCGTTATGTTGGTCACCACACGCGACTACGGTACAGCTCCACAATAATATCCGCGAATTTGGCACAGACAACGGTAGCAGTGAGATGCAGAAGAGCTCAAGAAATCACCCTGGAATATTTCTCTCTTGAATGGCACCTACTCTGTCGTAACCCGCTGTGCACAAGATGGTGAAGCCAAAGAATATTTACGTTTAAGTAAATATTCTTTGGTGAAGCGACTTCTCCAGAGAGGTAGCAGTTGTTCTATGCATCTCACTAGTGGTGCTGATACCACAAGGCATTCGAGCAAGTGTAGCGATAGCTCGTGAGATGTTGTGTCAAATGCCATGCGGTAATCAATCCAGGCCATTGAGAAATTCCGCCTGTTTCGTATACAATTTTGTGTAATACAGCGGTCTCTCAGCAGGTTGTCCTTGCAACCTGCCATGCCCTTGTTAGCACCACGCTGTTCATATATCTGCTGGAGGAATGAATCAACCCTGGCATACACGTTTAAATATCTATTGCAACAAGAGTTGAGGCAAGTGATCGGTCTATAAATCTTCGGATCGGAAAGGTCCCCCTTTATAGGGATTAGCACAGTAGGTACGTCTCTCGACAAACCAGCCTGGAATATGTTACCCTCGTTCAACCATGAATTGAAAACTCGCTCCAGACTGCGATGAATGAAAGGAATATTGTCCACCACCAGTTGTTTATGACGTCTCGGCCTGGGGCAGAGAAGTTCTTAGTGCCAACAAACTCTTCAAGATGTCTACGGTAGAAGGCCTCGAAGTGAGTAATTACTGGAATGTCGCTGTTGAATGGACGCGTCGTTTCGTAGATTATTGGATATACATTTTTTTTCTACCGTCCACTTCACTACTCCAAAGAAGTAGAGAAGAACGAGAACGGCAAGCATGTTAGTAGCAGACACCTTGTTCTTCCGCGAAAGTTCTAAAGACTAAATCTTTCGAAGTCGGTGTCTGTACTTGCCGCGGAGAGAATCCTTTATTTGTTTTACATCCTGGATATGTCTTTGTTGCACACCCAGATATGTATAGGTCTCTCCGGCATCCAGATGTATTAGGATGCTTCTGTCTGCAAGCTGCACATTTTCAGAGAACTCCCCCGTATAGTCCTCTTTTTGAGGTAGACAACTGCACATTTGTCCAACCCGAACTCCATACCAATTAACCGCATGTATTTTTTGATCAACCTAAGAGTGTTTTGTAGTTTGCGCTTTCCGTAAAGTGACAAAGTTTAAGATCGTTCGGTCGCTCTGTGGTCCAAATTGATATCCGCGAGTTTGGCGGAACCCAACAGACAATAGCAGCAGTGAGATGCAGAAGGGGATATGACTCAGTAAATCGCCGTGGAAAGCTCCTCTTCTAAATGCCATCTACTCTGTCTTCCAGAGCGACACCCCAGCTATTCTATGCATTTCACTAATGATGCTGGTACCGCAAGATATTCGAGCATGTGTAACAATAGCTCGCACGATGTTATGTCATATGCCTTGTAGTAATCAATCCAGGCCGTCGATCTATCAGCAGGCTGTCTTTCCAATCTGTCATGCATTTCTGAGCACTACGTTGTTCGTGTACCTGCAGGAAGACCGGATCAACAGACTTTAGTGTCCTCGCATGCAAGATACGTGTAAATATCTTGTACCAGGAGTTGTGACAGATGATTGGTCTATAATTCCTCGGATCGGATAGGTCCCCCTTTTTGGGGATAAATACAATACGTCTCAGGACGAACCATTCCGGAATCTGGCGCCCCTCATTCAACCATGAGATAAAAACTCGAGCTAGACGCCGGTAAGTGGGGGGAAATTTCTTCCACCACCAGTTGTGTATGCCCTCTGTCCAACAAGAGCTTGTTGTATTTCATCCATACTGATTGCTGAACACGCTTCTTCTGACCCTTTTAAGTGCCTATGGCATAGTGCGTAATTGTTGAAATGTCGCTATTAAATGAACGTGCCGTCTCGTAGATTTCTTTCCAGAAGATTTTGACATCCGTTACAATCGGCGGATTGTTGAAAACACGCTGTGGCTCTTGAAAGTGGTGTTTTGCACCATACTCCTCACCAGCCTTTTCAACTTTTTCTTCATAGCCATGAGCGTTTAGATAGTATCTAGATAGTACTGTTTAATGGTAAGAATCAGTGCCAGATTTAGAATTTAGTGTTGACGTCTTAGTCCAGCTGCTATGCGCAAGATTTTAGGAGTAAAAACTATATTACTTTTCGTGTACTTCACCACACTCCGAGAAACGTGTTGCCTGGCCGACTGTATCTGGCCCTCTATTTTTTGTATACGCTGCTTGTCCTTGTCGACCCCATTTAAGGTGTGAGTTAACCTCTCACTGATGAGTTGTTTCGTGGAGTTGTACACCGCACAGTTGATCTGCCTCGTCCTTAAGTCTATGTAGGTGAACTCTACAGGATGTTTTCCATCAGCTGCTTATTGCCACAGTGCGACTACGTAACCTGTTCTGCACAAGTGGGATATTTAATCTCAGCTGTTACTGAGAGAAGGCGCGGTGTTCTGGGTGCATATTACACCAGATACCATAGTAATGGTTTTGGCCGAATCTGGCACCTCATCCTCATCCTCTGACGTCACACATGTTTACGTCACGGCAGCATGTCACAGGTGAATGATTTATGGCACAACTTATGGGGGTCAGAGAGGTGGAAGGGGCCTCACCCGATGGTCTCAATAATGACGAACGAAATGGACAAGGACGCTTTAAGTGGACGAGGGAAATTCGGGATGACTTGCTGACCTGCGAAGGGAATACATGGCGCGATTGCATGCACTTTGGTGTGAAATGCATCCAGAGCATCAACAACACCTGAGAAATCAAGTATTCTTCTTGCGCAGGACAGATTACGTAAGAGCACCCCGTTAGTTGGAAAAACTACCAGCCGTAATTCCACCGTGGCACTTAGCAGCTGATGGGGAACATTCTCTAAAGTTCAGCGATGCAGACTTACGGACGAGGGTTAGCCTTAACACCAGGGCTAACCTAAAGCCACAAGACCTGGCTAGAATGGACGCGGCCATCGATGCGGAACTTCCAGAAGATGCAGACATCTGGCAAGTCACCTGTGCTGTGAACAATACAGCGAAGCAACTCGTCTCCCGTGAGAGGTTCACTGATACTTCAAACGGGATCGAGAAAGCTAAGCGGCGTGTACAAAAAATCCAATGCAAGATACAGTCGACTAGACAACACGCTTCTCAGATCCAGAGTGTGGTGGAATATACGACAAACGGTAGAGTTTTTACTCCCAAAGTCCGGCGTAAAGCAGCCGGACTAAGACGTCAACACCATACTCTAAATCTAACAGTGATGCTTATCATCAAGCAGTACTGCCTAGATAGGATCCAAGCGCTCATGGCTATAAAGAAAACGTTGAAGAAGCGGGTAAGGAGTATGGAGCAAAACAATTTGTTCCGTACGAATCCTTCCCGTCTCCTTCAAGAGCCACAGCGTGTTGTCGATAAATCCGCCTCCCTGTAGAAGATGTCGAGACCTTCTGGAAGGGAATCTACGAAACGACGCGTCCATTCAATAGCGACACTCCAGCAATTGCACACAGACAACCTGAAGAGCCAGAAGAAGTGTACCCGGCAATCAGTACGGAGGAAGTCCAACAAGCATTTGCTGGTACCAAGAACTTCGCTGCCCCGGGCACAGACGGCATTAACAATTGGTGATGGAAGAAATTTCCTTCCACTCACCGCCGTCTGGCACGAGTATTCAACTCATGGTTGAACGAGGGGCAGCAAATTCCGGACTGGTTTGTCGAGGGACGTACTGTGCTAATCCCCAAAAAGGGGGATCTTTCCGACCCGAGGAATTATAGGCCGATCACTTGCCTTAACTCCTGCTAGATATTTACACGTATCTTGTATGCTAGGACGCTGAGGTCTGTTGATCCGGTCTTCCAGCAGATACACGAACAGCGTGGTGCCAAGAAGGGCATGGCAGGTTGCAAGGACAGCCTGCTGATAGATCGTTGTATTACACAGGATTCTGTGCAATACAAGCGGAATCTATCGATGGCCTGGATTGATTACCGCAAGGCATTTGATACAACATCGCATGAGCTATTGTTGTACTTGCTCGAATGTCTTGCGGTACCAGCACCACTAGTGAGATGCATAGAACAGCTGCTGCCGCTCTGGAAGACCCGCTTCACCATAACATCAGGTGCACAGCGGGTCACGACAGGGCAGGTGGCATTTAGGAGAGGAGTTTTCCAGGGTGACTCCCTGAGTCCTCTCCTCTTCTGCATCTCACTGCTGCCGTTGTCTGTTGGGCTCCGCCAAACCCGCGGATATCAATGTGGGCCACCCAGCGACCGGAGGCATAAGGTCACCCATCTATTTTATATGGATGACCTTAAACTTTATGCCTCCGGAGAGCGCAAACTACAAAACGCTCTTAGGGTGGTCGAAGAATATACGCAGGCAATTGGTATGGAGTTCGGGTTGGACAAATGTGCACTCGTCCACCTCAAGAGAGGACGATGCGGGGAATTCTCTGAAGATGCGCAGCTCGCAGACGGAAGCATCCTAAGACATCTGGATTCTGGAGAGACCTATACATACCTGGGTGTGCAACAAAGGCACATCCAGGATGTAACACAAATAAAGGAATCTCTCCGCGGCAAGTACAGACACCGCCTCCGAAAGATTTGGTATTCCGAACTTTCGGGGAAGAACAAGGTGTCTGCAACTAATATGCTTGCCGTTCCGATTCTGCTCTACTCCTTCGGAGTAGTAAAGTGGAGGGTAGATGAGCTGCGTCAATTAGACAGAGATACCCGCAAGATGATGAATATTCACAGAAGTATTCATCCTAGATCGTCCGTTCCTCATGTGTACCTCCCACGTCAACGGGGGGGCCGAGGACTCTTGAGCCTGGAGTGTACGCATGGCAGAGTAGTACTGAGTATGGCATGTAACATACTCAGGAGCTCAGATCCCCTCTTGCGGTTCGTAAAACATCACGAAACTGTAGGAGTGGGAGCAGGATTATTCAAGGCAGCAAAAAGAGCCGCAGATGCACTCGGTCTCGCATTTGACATCAGGCGAGGAGGCCGGCGAGGTGCTGATGTTGAGTCAGTCACCGAACTTCAGCCAAATCGTCTGAAAGCCCGAATTAGAGCTGCCGAACAGGAAAATCTGTTTCGGCAGCACGTCGATAAACCCCAGCATGGTGTCTTCTATAAGAACATAGAAACACTGGATTTATCGACCAGGCTGACCTTCGCCTTTCTAAGGTCAGCAGGGCTTAAATCTGAGACCGAGGGATTCATTATGGCGTGCCAAGATGGTGTTATCAACACCTTGGTCTACCGTAGCCGCGTGTGGCGTGCAGAGGTTCCTGATATCAACTGCAGGACCTGCCATCAGGCGCCGGAATCGCTCATGCACTTACTTTCTGCATGCCCCATATATGCGATTTCGGCCTACATCCACCGACATAACGCGGCTTTACGAGTGCTATACTACCATCTAAGGCACTCGTACGGGGTAGACCAGACACCAGTGCTGCCTTACGTCCCCGGAGATATTGAGTCCGTTGTCGAGAACGAGAAATGCCGGATTTACTGGAACTACTCGTTCCCGACTGTCAGGCTAATCCATGCCAACAAGCCTGACATAGTCCTCCTCGACCATCAACTCAAGGTGATGTATGTTATCGAGTTCTCGGCACCTGCGGAGAAAAACATCACCTTGAAGGAGGAGAAACGGACCAAATATCGCGATCTCCGGTACGAGCTCCAAGTGCTGTACCCAGGCTACTCGATCAAAATGGTCGTCCTTATTATCGGTGTACTCGGAGGGATAAAGCCTACGCTGCTCGCGGAACTGAAGATCATACCGGCCTGCCGAAAACCAGCCGAGTGGCTGGCAGGTCAAATGCAGAAGGCGGTCATTCTGGGTTCTCTCCGTCTGCTTAGGGCACACGATTCTGGTATCTACAGTCACTAACCCTGCGGGATGTGGGGGAGTGGCTGTAGTTGTTGCGCCGGCGCGACTCCCGTGAGGCGTCGGAGGCCACGGGAGGACTGACCGCCATCGGGAAACCGAAGAAAATAACAAGCAAAGGACCGACAACCTCCACGCGGTGAACCCTGGACAGGCAGAGGCAACTCGGCCTGGGGGTACCAAGGCTAACCACCTGGTGCCCCTTCTACGTCTGGTTACAACTAACAGAAAACAGTCCAACAAGCACTTGTTGGTACCAAGAACTTTGCTTCCCGGGCCCAGACGGCATTAACAACTGGTGGTGGAAGAAATTTCCTTCCACTCACAGCCATCTGGCGTGAGTTTTCAACTCATGGTTGAACGAGGGGCAGCAGATTCCGGATTGGTTCCTCGAGGGACGTACTGTACTTATCCCGAAAAAGGGGTATCTTTCCGACCTGAAGAATTATAGGCCGATCAGTTGCCTCAACTCCTGCTACAAGATATTCATACGTATCATGTATGCTAGGACACTGAAGTCTGTTGATCCAGTCTTCCAGCAGATCCACGTACAGCGTAGTGCCAAGAAGGGCATGGCAGGTTGCAACGACAGCCTGCTAATAGACCGCTGTATTACACAGAATTCTGTGCAATACAAGCGGAATCTATCGATGGCCTGGATTGATTAGCGCAAGGCATTTGATACAACATCACATGAGCTATTGTTGTTGCACTTGCCCGAATGTCTTGCGGTATCAGCACCACTAGTGAAATTCATAGCGCGAACTACAAAACGCTCTTAGGGTGGTCAAAGAATACACGCGGGCAATAGGTATGGAGTTGGGTTGGACAAATGTGCAGTCGTCCATCTCAAGAGAGGACGATGCGGGGAATTCCCTGAAGATGCGCAGCTCGCAGACGGAAGCATCCTAAGACATCTGGATGCCGGAGAGACCTATACGTACCTGGATGTGCAACAAAGGCACATCCAGGATGTAACACAAATAAAGGAATTTCTCCGCGGCAAGTACAGACACCGCCTGCGAAAGATTTGGTCTTCCGAACTTTCGGGGAAGAATAAGGTGTCTGCAACTAATATGCTTGCCGTTCCGATTCTGCTCTACTCCTTCGGAGTAGTAAAGTGGAGGGTAGATGAGATGCGTCAATTAGACAGAGATACCCGCAAGATGATGAATACTCACAGAAGTATTCATCCTAGATCGTTCGTTCCTCGTGTGTACCTCCCTCGTAACGGGGGGGCCTGAGGACTCTTGAGCCTGGAGTGTACACATGGTATAGTAGTACTGAGTATGGCGTGTAACATTCTCAGGAGATCAGATCCCCTCTTGCGGTTTGTAAAACATCACGAAACTGTAGGAGTGGGAGCAGGATTGTTCAAGGCAGCAAAAAGAGGAGCAGATGAACTCGGTCTCGCATTCGACACCAGGCGAGGTGGCCGACGAGGCTGATGTAAAATCAGTCACCGAACTTCAGCCAAATCGCCTGAAAGCCTGAATTAGAGCTGTCGAACATGAAAATCTGTTTCGGCAGCACGTCGATAAACCCCAACATGGTGTCTTCTATAAGAACATAGACCAGACTGACATTAGCCTTTCTCAGGTGAGCAGGGCTTAAGTCGGAGACCAAAGGATTTAGTATGGCCGGCCAAGATGGTTTTATCAACACCTTGGTCTACCGCCGCGACAGGCGCCAGAATCGTTCATGTACGTATTATCTGTACGCCCCGTATACGCGATTTCTGCCTACATCCACCAACATAACGCGTGAGTGCTATACTACCATCTAAGGCACTCGTATGGGGTAGACCAGACACCCGTGCTGCTTTACATCCCCGGAGATATTGAGTCCGTTGTCGAGAACGAGAAATGCCGGATTTACTGGAACTACTCGTTCTCGACTGTCAAGCTTATCCAAGCCAACAATAGTCCATCTTAACCATCAACTCAAGGTGATGTATGTCATCGAGTTCTCGGCATCTGTGGAGAAAAAAATCACCTTGAAGGAGGAGGAGAAACGGACCAAATATCGCGATCTCCGGTACGAGTTCCAAGTGCTGTATCCATGCTGCTCGGTCAAATGGTCGTCCTAATTATCGGTGTACTCGGGGGATAAAGCCTACGCTACTCTCGGAACTAAAGACCATACCGGCCTGCCAAAAATCAGCGAGTGGCTGGCAGGTAAAATTCAGTAGGCGGTCATTCTGTGTTCACTCTGTCTGCTTAGGGCACATAATTCTGGCATCTACAGTCACTAACCCTGCGGGATGTGGGGAGTGGCTGTAGTTAATGCGCCGGCGCGACTCCCGTGAGGCATCGGAGGCCACGGGAGAACTGTCCGGCATAGAATAATCCGAAAAAAAACTGTATTCATTATAAGTATATTGCAGGTAATGGTAATTATTGATAAGGCGAAGTTCAGCTATAGAAACCTACAACTAGTCTTACACGTAACCAAATCAAAATCAAAAATCTAAATCAATCAATCTAAAAATAAGCAGAATAAATAGAATATCATCTAAAGATAAAGTACATATAGCATTATTTTTATAATTAAATCCAAAAAAAAACGTAAATAAATTAATAAATAATAAATTATGTTATGCCACTATTAGATAACTAGACTATTGGAAAGTTACGCTTGTAAATTTGTGAAAAAGAGGAGACAGCAAGATTTGAGAGAAGAAGAGAGGGAATTGTAAATTTTAGATATACGAAAACGACCTTTCAAAACTTTTATGAGTTTGAGTTGTTAAAGTACCTTTAAATCTAACATATAAGTTATGTATATCCATGCAAAATGTGATTTTTCTATACAGATATTGAGGATTCTTAGTTACTATGATTTTGTGGAACTAATGTGCAAATGACGTCTATTTTTCATATCACGCCATTTAGTTTCTTGCCATTTGTGGCTAATGGACTCTCAGATCCTGTAAATAAATCGCAGACAGCAATTTTGTATTTTTTGTACACGTTGAGCAGTTGCAGCTGTAAGACAAGGCTGTATACAGATTCGCAGTAATTAAATATCGACAAGACTAATGATTCAAAAAGCATAATTTTTAACTAAGACATGTCTAGAGCTATATAAAATTTTTAATCTAGCAATGGCACGTTTAATACAGTTTGATATATTTTTGAAATCTAAGCGACGTATCTATAATAAGACCTAAATTTTTTACTTCATCGGTAATTGGTACTGGAATGTCATTTATTTTTTTGTTAATTTCGGGAACCAATTTTGCTCTGTCAATTGGTCGACCAAACAACATCGCAGCACACTTATTAGGATTCCAAAGACACTTTGTACAGAATTTCATGATCCTTATTTATATGTGCACAACTAACTATTCCTGACATCGTCATGATTAAAAGAAAAATATACCTGTGTATCATCTGCATACATTTGTATACTACAATGTGTCATAAATGTCGGTAGGGAGCTAGTGTATATAGTATGCAAAAGAGAACCCAGCACAGAACCTTGTGGTACTCCTTGGAAAATATTTACGGAATCAGAAAACGATCCATTTATTACCACCCTCTGCTTACTATCTTTTAAATAGTTAACAATAAAATTTACTGCCCTAGCGTCAAAACCTATACATTCTAATATCAATAACAATGTCTTATGATTTAAAGTGTCAAAAGCCTTAGAATAGTCAAGCAACACCAATACTGTAGCAGACCTGAATTGGTAGCTCGAAAAATATTATCAGTAATATTTAGTAAAGCTGTAGCACAGCTGTGCCCCTTCCTAAATCCTGATTGAGTTTCAGGTAATATAACATTATTTTCTACGTGTTCCACAATTAGGTATTTGATTATATATTCTGAAACTTTAGAAAGTACAGGTAAAATACTGATAGGTCTAAGGTCACCATAACCTTCAGGTGTATTGAGTTTAGGAAGAGGCACAACGTGTGCTATTTTCCAGTCACTAGGATAAACGGAGTTTGTGATAAAAGAAAATTTATATACATATACCATCAGCACCGATGGCTCGAGATTTAATAGAAAGTAAATGTTACTAATTTCAATTTCAGTTACTGTTCGAAAAGTAAGAATAGAATTTACTGAACTTTTAAGTTCTTTATAATAATTATATATGTTGTTACTTTGATTAATATTAGTTATGGAGTTTAGGAAATAATTATTAATTTCATTGACATTTGATAAGTTGTCGGGAATATTTTTATTTTTTTACTTACTGTGAATATGTAACTTTTCAACAGCTTTCCAAACAAATGTTGCACCTTTTTCTACTGAGTAACGCAAGTAAGCACTTTTCTCTCGGCGTATTGTACTAGTTACAACATTTTTTAAATTCTTATATTCTTGCAAGTGTTGAGGGTTGTTTGTTTTTTATATTTTTGTAAAGCCTTGTCTTTAAAATTAATAAGTAATTTAATGTTATTTGTAATCCAGGGCTTATATGGTTTTTTGAAATTGCACAAGTATTTAAATGTGCATGTATACCCATGAGAAAATTTATATTTTCATTAAAAAAACGTACTTTTCCATCAATATTATCAGTGTCAAAAATATTACGCCAAGGAATAGCTTGTAGATGATCACACAGTATCTTTTCGTCAATATTTTTAATATCACTGTAAGTATGTGATGTAGCTTGACTATCCTGTACCTTAAAATTTAGGTGTACAAAAACTAGCTCGTGATCTGAAACATTAGGTAAAGATATTGTGTAGCATTTCGTCAAATCACGTTCCTCAGATAAAATAAAAAATAAATTCTATCAATGAACTTGTTACTTTTGAATTTTCGAAAGCTTTAATCTCTCCCTTATAGATTAAAGAGAGATTTTTTTCATTAAATTTAATATTTTTAATAACCACTTCCGTGAGCGAATTTGAAATTTTTTTCGTACTGAATTAATTATAACTCACATCTTCAACAGAGTCAAAAAGCGTAATTAATACTGATCTACCAAACCGTGTTTTTACAGACTTTAGATCAGTAATAATACATTTTTTATTAATTTCCAATTCCTTTAAATTTTTTGTTTGTATTGTAGCCGATGAAATGGATAAATTGATTTCTTGACCTAAATGTTCCGTTATTTTTTCTTGTTGAAAAATGCAAAAATGTGAATGAAAAAAATGAAAATAAATTTTTAAAATGGAAAAATTACTGAAAATAAGTTAATAATAACATAAATACTCAGATATATTGTTTCACTGCATTATGTGACTAAATAGTTTATTTTATAAAGTGTATAATACCATTAAGTTTAGATATTTGATTGGGTCGATGATAATACTACTTGTTATATATTACAATTGGCTATTGAAAAATATTAGAACATTTTCAGTTTATATAATAATGTCCCCTCCAAATAGCATTGCTTTAAATATTGTAGTCGAGTGTTCTCATCATATATGTATATATATATATATATATATATATATATATATATATATATATATATATATATATATATATATATATATATATATATATATATATATATATATATATATATATATATATATAATATATATATATATATATATATATATAATATATATATATATATATATATATATATATATATATATATATATATATTTCCCATAGTAGTGGAAAAATATATAAAATATTAGTAGTCGTTTATCGCATTTCTCAGACTTTAAAAACTTTAAAAGCTCTTTTAGTTCGTATTAGATAATTAAATTTAATTACAAATATAAATTTTTTTTTACCTGCCATATTCTTAAACACTAAAGAGATTTAAACTATAAAATTGCAATTCAGTTAAGGTTTTTATTGTCAAGTGTAAGTGTTTTTGTACGCAAAAAAACCCTTTTATAAAATGCCTCTTTAGTTGTAACTTTCTATCAAATGGATATATCTAATTACAAAAAACTGTAGAATAAATAATCACTTGATTCTCAAGCATTATCAGGTAATGTAGAAGATAAAATTTATTAGAAAATATAATTACATTTTAAATTTTCATGAATCTCGTTAAGTAATAAAATTTTAAAGCTATAACTTGATGAAGTAATGCACTATTTATTTAATTCATTAACTTATTTAATTTACATATCTTTCAGACGTTCTAAGGAATAAAAACTATACAAATTATTTATGTTTCGTTCCATGTACGGTCTAATATAAAGTCTATAATAAAGAAACCCCGCATTAGTGATCTAATGTAATAAATTTTTGCTAGAAATAATTAATCTCTATCTGTAATTAAGTAATCTATTTATGCAATATAACAAATGGGCTAAAAAATTGTCATCTCATTTGATAATTTGCGCCATAAATCATTCACCTGTGACCTACTGCCATGACATAAACATGTGTGACGTCAAAGGATGAGGATGAAATGCCAGAATCGGCCAAAACCATCTACTTACCATGTAACCGCGCCATGTCATTTCTTAGTTCCCTGGTCCATGTACATTGCGTATGTAGTCAACATCGAGACCTTTCGGTGGGTGTCCTCCATCCTGTCTTCCATCCTGGAAATGATTAGAATTAATTTTTATATGTAATTTGTTTCGGACTAAGATGGAAGCGGGAATTGCCGATTTCCTAGATGTGGTTCGGACTCCACAATAAATTGTTTATTTAACAGAAAAGTCTAGGATTTTCAGGAATTACTTAAGTGACTTGAGAGGTGATTAAGAAAACAAAACAAAACATGGGATATTTAACCAGGCCATTGGCGTCAACAAAAACATTTTTAGGAGGAGAAGAATATCAATTTACCACCAAAATTGCAATGGGCATTCTCCTGTAGCTTTTAATATCGGTTGTCTTGTGAGTTGTCATATAATATATCACACATATTATGTATGTGTGATTTTCGGTATCAAAATATATTGACTATGATAAACCACCAAAAACTAAGCCATGTACTCATCTAATAATTATTACTATTAATTTTAAATTATTTTTGATTTCAAATTATCGTAAAAATTTACGATAAGGATACCTATCGTATGGATTTGTATGTTTGGTCCGCTATTACTTAAATAAAAATGGCAATAATGCAATTTTGTTTAAAATAGATATACCTAGTCAATAATTATATCTTCATGAAAATATTTCGAAAAAGAATTATTTTATTTTCTTATTTGGTATCCTCGGAAACACATTATTCCCCTACCGATGTTCACACCTTGTCTCAACATATTTTTGTTCCTGTTAATGCCTACAATAAGGCATAGTTAACCGTGATTTAAAGTAGTATTAAACTTGTCGATTATGAGCAAGAAGCTAGTTTGATTTAAAAAAATTATAAACACTTTTTATTACTTGTCTAATTCTCACTTTATTTGTTATTTTACAACTAGTTTCATCCTATTCGGACATTTTCAAGTAAACTAAATTATATACAGATTTTACTTTCATTTAAATATAAACTGAACTGAATAGAATGACTGGCACTTTATGGTTGATAATATAATTCAAATTTGTATAGATGTTATTTAATAAAAACATTAAATTTCATCCAAGATTCGTCAACCTATCCGATACAAATTTCACTAGTACTGAAGAGAACCTCTTAAATTTAAGTCCAAAGTTCACACCGCAACCACAAAACATACAAAAACAAAAAGAAATACTAGGTTTACATGCAGAACTAGCTATAACAAACAACAATAAAACCATTATGAAATCCCAAAGCGTAAAACATCAAATAGCACAGAAAATAAACACAGAAACGACTAGCCCCTCACATACTACCACAATAAAAGGTATCCAAGAAAAAATACATCACAATAAACTAATTTCAACAAAAGCAGATAAAGGCAATACTACAGTTATTCTCCAAGAAACAGAATATATCAATAAAATTGAGAAATTTCTAGATGAACAATATTTACAAAAATCAACCCAAGCTCCTACTAACAAATTTGCAAAAGAAACGAAGTCCTTAATACAAAGTTTTGAATATTCGTGTCACTCCGATTTTGAAAAAAGGAGACTTACACATATGAACTGTGAAGCCCCAAAGTTGTATGGCTTAGTTAAATTACACAAAGGTGGTTTCCTACACAAATGCACCGACACGTAAGTTATCTGAATTACTTAATAACGAGTTTAAATCTATTACAAATTTTAAGCCCAAAAATACAATAATTAATAACTCCTTAGACTTAACAGTAAAATTAAACAGCCTAAATATTAACCCCAACTCTATAAAATTAGTATCTTTTGATGTGTCGAATATGTTCCCTAATATCCCCCCTTTCGAATGTCTTCCCTTAATATCAAATATACTTGAAAAATGCAAAATTATCCCAAAATTAAAAAATGAAATACTGCAAACATTCAAGTTGTGTTTAAATCAAAATTATTTCCAATTTAATGAGGACATCTTTATACAAAAAACAGGGCTCCCTATGGGTTTGCCACTTAGCCCCCTTTTATCCGATATATTCATGGATAATCTTGAAAAAATTATATTGGATTCTCCAATATCAAAAAAACATATTATCTTTTGGTACAGGTACGTTGATGACATCCTAATAGGTTTTAAAGGGACAAACAGACAATTAAAAATACTCCTCCATTTTATCAATAACAGACATAATAATATATCTTTTACCTTAGAAACAGAGAACGATAATAAATCAATAAACTTTCTCGATTTAACTATAAAAAGACATAAAACATCATTTTCCTATAATATTTACCGCAAACCAACTTTTACAGACGCCACTATACCCTTTAATTCCTATAACTCTCTCTCCCACAATTAGCCGCATATCAATCTATGACACACCGAGCCTTAAATTTACCTCTATCTGAGACAGATTTAAAAGAAGAATTAGACACAATAAGACTTATAGCACATAATAACGGGTACACTCAAAATATAATCAACAATCTAATCTACAAAAAACAAAATAAGTCCCTCTTGAAAGTACTTTATCCCACTATTAACGAGAAAAAAGTTCAAACATACATTTCATTACCATATTCAGGTCAACGCTCCTATTCAATTAGCAATACTTTTTCCAAATTTAATATTAAAACATCTTTTAGTTCTAACAAAAATATAGGCAGATATCTTTTCAATGCAAAACAAAAACTGATATATCTAAAAAATGTGGTGTATATCGGTTAAATTGCCTAGAATGTAACGCCTCATATGTAGGTCAAACAGGTAGATCGTTCGGAGTAAGATATAGGGAACATATTCACACACAAAAACAACATTCCAACTTTTATAAACACCTAACAGATTCTGGTCATACAATAACTGACGACCATCAATTTAAAATATTACATATTTGTGGGAAAAGTAAAAAAACTTAATTTATTAGAAATTAATAAATTAAATAGGAATAAAAATTACAACATATTAAACGACCAAATAGATTTAAAGAATTCTCCGTTATTAAACTTATTCAGATAACCTGCTGCTAATAAAAAATCACACCATAATATAATTTACTATCTTGAAAAAACCCCTACATTTAAAGACATAACATCTGTACAAATTTGAATTATATTATCAACCATAAAGTGACCCATCCTTCTATTCAGTTCAGTTTATATTTAAATGAAAGTAAAATCTGTGTATAATTTAGTTTACTTGAAAAAGTCCGAATAGGATGAAACTAGTTGTAAAATAACAAATAAAGCGAAAATTAGACAAGTAATAAAAAAGTATTTATAATTTTTTGAATCAAAATGGATTTTCACAAAGTAACTTCATCTTCAATCAACTTTTTTAAGAAGTTAGTTTCTCAGTGTACAGTAAACTGTTATGATTATGATACAGTAAACCTCCACAAAATTATTAAAAACGTTTTCTTTCCTATTTGTATCCTAATCCACAGGGATATTTTGCCTGTAAACGGTAATGACATAAGCCTAAGACCTTTTTGACAGAGCAACTTCACCTAATTCAAATTCACATACAAATTTATTTTATCCACGCCTATTAAATAATATATCCATTACGCATGTGTTTTCTCAATGATAATGCTATACATTATTCACTACAGTGAATAATTATTTAAATATTCACTGAATCTGACATTTTTTAATAAATTGCATCGAATATGACATCAGTCAAACCTCGGATTTGCTATTTGATTTGAAACGTCAAAGTTTATCAGAATTTTTATGGCGATATTTTACCAAAAATTGTTATTTAATATGTGAGGTGGATAAAGTATAGTATTAAACTGGCATGCAATAACTGTTATTCACCCTCGTGAATAATTACATACTCGTTGAACAATATACTATTTCGCGTTCATAACTTTCAAAGATTTTTAAATACAATGTGACGAATGATTGTGATTGTGAAATATTTTTCTTGCAGCAATTGCATTCTTTAATATTGCAGGTAATTTGAAAGTTTGTACATACAGTGTTGTACACTTTAGTAAACTTTATTGTTGGTACAATTTTCGAAATATATTGTACCAACAAAAGTTTTTATTATAGTGGATGTAAACCTAATAATAAGGCACTGAATTTTAAATTAAGAGTATTCCAATATTCATATTTTTAAAGCAAAGTTATAAGAATATTTACTACAAAATAGTGTTGTTGCGTCATATAGAATTTTTCTTTCACTCTTTTTTTTATTATTCATATATTTACAACGTTTACTTATTCGTGCGTTGATGTAAACGTGATCTACAATGTGCATGTATTTCTGGAATATATGTATGTTTTGTGTAGAGACTTGCTATACTTATTTTGACCTTTTTCTCTGCCATTTACTTGTATTAAATGATCTTTTTTATATAATAACCGATGCCGGACAGTAGTTCCATGGCCTACGACTTCTCACGGGAGTCGCGCCGGCAAATTATCTACAGCCATTTCCCACATTCCACAGGGTTAGTGGCTGTAGATTCCAGAAACGCGTGCCATAAGCAGACGGAGAGAATCCAGAATGACCGCCTTCTGTATTTGGCCTGCCAGCCATTATTATTATTTTTTTCGGTTTCCCGATGCCGGTCAGTCCTCCCGTGGCCTCCGACGCCTCACGGGAGTCGCGCCGGCGCATTAACTATAGCCACTCCCCAAATCCCGCAGGGTTAGTGACTGTAGATACCAGTATCATGTGCCCTAAGTAGACGAAGAGAACCCAGAATGACCGCCATCTGCATTTAGCCTGCCAGCCACTCGGCTGATTTTTGGCAGGCCGGTATGATCTTCAGTTCCGAGAGCAGCGTAGGCTTTATCCCTCCGAGTACACCGATTATTAAACCGACAATTTTGACCGAGTAGCCTGGGTACAGCACTTGTAGCTCGTACCGGAGATCGCGATATTTGGTCCGTTTCTCCACCCCCTTCAAAGTGATGTTTTTCTCCGCAGGTGCCGAGAACTCGATGACATACATCACCTTGAGTTGATGGTCGAGGAGGACTATGTCAGGCTTGTTGGCTTGGATTAGCCTGACAGTCGGGAACGAGTAGTTCCAGTAAATCCGGCATTTCTTGTTCTCGACAACGGACTCAAGATCTCCGGGGACGTAAGGCAGCACTGGTGTCTGGTCTACCACGTACGAGTGCCTCAGATGGTAGTATAGCACTCGTAAAGCCGCGTTATGTCGGTGGATGTAGGCCGAAATCGCGTATATGGGGCATGCAGATGGTAAGTGCATGAGCGATTCCGGCGCCTGATGGCAGGTCCTGCAGTTGATATCAGGAACATCTACACGCCACACGCGGCTACGGTAGACCAAGGTGTTGATAACACCATCTTGGCAGGCCGTAATGAATCCCTCGGTCTCCGACTTAAGCCCTGCTGACCTTAGAAAGGCGAAGGTCAGCCTGGTCGATAAACCCAGTGTTTCTATGTTCTTATAGAAGACACCATGCTGAGGTTTATCGACATGCTGCCGAAACAGATTTTCCTGTTCGGCAGCTCTAATTCGGGCTTTCAGACGATTTGGCTGAAGTTCGGTGACTGACTCAACATCAGCACCTCGCCGGCCTCCTCGCCTGATGTCAAATGCGAGACCGAGTTCATCTGCGGCTCTTTTTGCTGCATTGAACAATCCTGCTCCCACTCCTACAGTTTCGTGATGTTTTACGAACCGCAAGAGGGGATCTGAGCTCCTGAGTATGTTACATGCCATACTCAGTACTACTCTGCCATGCGTGCACTCCATGCTCAAGAGTCCTCGGCCCCCCCGTTGACGTGGGAGGTACACACGAGGAACGGACGATCTAGGATGAATACTTCTGTGAATATTCATCATCTTGCGGGTATCTCTGTCTAATTGGCGCAGCTCATCTACCCTCCACTTTACTACTCCGAAGGAGTAGAGCAGAATCGGAACGGCAAGCATATTAGTTGCAGACACCTTGTTCTTCCCCGAAAATTCGGAAGACCAAATCTTTCGCAGGCGGTGTCTGTACTTGCCGCGGAGAGAATCCTTTATTTGTGTTACATCCTGGATGTGCCTTTGTTGCACACCCAGGTATGTATAGGTCTCTCCGGCATCCAGATGTCTTAGGATGCTTCCGTCTGCGAACTGCGCATCTTCAGGGAATTCCCCGCATCGTCCTCTCTTGAGGTGGACGACTGCACATTTGTCCAACCCTAACTCCATACCAATTGCCCGCGTATATTCTTCGACCACCCTAAGAGCGTTTTGTAGTTCGCGCTCTCCGGAGGCATAAAGTTTAAGATCATCCATATAAAATAGATGGGTGACCTTATGCCTCCGGTCGTTGGGTGGTCCACATTGATACCCGCGGGTTTGGCGGAGCCCAGCAGACAACGGTAGCAGTGAGATGCAGAAGAGGGAGAGGACTCAGGGAGTCGCCCTGGAAAACTCCCTCCTAAATGTCACCTGCTCTGTCGTGACTCGCTGTGCACCTGATGTTATGGTGAAGCGAGTCTTCCAGAGTGGCAACAGCTGTTCTATGCATCTCACTAGTGGTGCTGGTACCGCAAGACATTCGAGCAAGTGCAACAATAGCTCGTGCGATGTTGTATCAAATGCCTTGCGGTAGTCAATCCAGGCCATCGATAGATTCCGCTTGTATTGCACAGAATCCTGTGTAATACAGCGGTCTATCAGCAGGCTGTCCTTGCAACCTGCCATGCCCTTCTTGGCACCACGCTGTTCATGTATCTGCTGGAAGACCGGATCAACAGACCTCAGTGTCCTAGCATACAAGATACGTGTAAATATCTTGTAGCAGGAGTTGAGGCAAGTGATCGGCCTATAATTCCTCGGGTCGGAAAGATCCCCCTTTTTGGGGATAAGCACAGTACGTCCCTCGACAAACCAGTCCGGAATCTGCTGCCCCTCGTTCAACCATGAGTTGAAAACTCGCGCCAGACGGCGGTGAGTGGAAGGAAATTTCTTCCACCACCAGTTGTTAATGCCGTCTGGGCCCGGGGCAGCGAAGTTCTTAGTACCAACAAGTGCTTGCTGGACTTCCTCCGTACTGATTGCCGGGCACACTTCATCTGGCTCTTCACGATGTCTGTGACACAGAGCCTCGAAGTGTGCAATTGCTGGAGTGTCGCCTTCTGTATTATTATTATTATTATTATTATTATTATCATTACTTGACACTTCTTACAGTATAGACCATTTACATCATTTGAATAAGAAAGAACAAGACAAATAATTTTGTATTTATTCTGAGCAATAGAATTGTAACTTATAACGCAACAAGAACAATTTGTTTCTTAAAAACAGGAGATTAAACTCCGCATTTAATCAGTCATTATCTTCTCCTTTGTGTTTTTGTTACATAACTGAATTAAAAAGCTTTTGAGTCCATAAAATATCGCGGATAAGCTTCAGAAAGGACCAACTTGAAAAATTTGTGAATTTCTTAGAAGGCTTACATTTAAATTTCATGGAAATACAAACACAGGCCGCCGCTGAAGAATAAGGCTAATTGAAAAAAATAATGAAAGGAAGAGATTATTATTTAATTATCTGGGAAATTTAACATGTGAATAAAAAAGCAATTACCTTATAATTATATCTATTAAAATAAACGGTAATTACGAATTTATATGTACCTATTCAGGTAAAGCCGATAGCGACATATATTCTTCTAATCTACAAGAAACAATCTATAAAGGTAAGGATTGTTTAAATATTTGAAAATTTTTCCTGTATGTGAGAATGTATATTTCAAAAGTAGTGCATAATTTGATTTGCTCCTACTAATAGGTTGCGTGCGTGTGACGTACTTCTCAGATCTTAGGAAAATCAGTTTATTGGTTGAGTTACATTTTTCCACACAATCATTGGATTTATGATTTTTCATAATATCTGTGTTTTTGTGAACTTATACAAAATGGGGACTTCAAAATGTTTACATCTTTATGAGCAATGTACATTTTAAAAACGAAAATATAATAATCAACTTATTATAATAATAAATTGTAAAGTAAAAGTGTAACAGTAAAAAATGTTTGATACTGAAACTGATAATTGACAACTGTTTTCACTTTGCAACAAGATTTTTTGCGGGAAATTCCCTATGAGGGACATCTTTCATCCAACGACAAACGAACTGCATGGTTGTCTTCATTTTCAAAGTATAATCATCTAAGCCAATGGCATTTTTTCCATGTACCTAACCGTACGAAATAATTCCGTAAGACTCAAAAAAACGTTTCTATCTTGAGTACACACAATTTACAAAATAAAACAATAAAAATTGTTAAATAACCAATATTAGTTTTTAAAACTTCAAAATACATTTGATACAATATGTTCAGTTGACAGATCACACTATGACAGATGTTTGTTTTCCTCAGTTCTTAAAACCTGGCACGTCAACGCACACGACCTATAGGATTAAAAATAATTGACCACTAAGTTTTAACAAAATATCGTAAGAACAGATAAGCATAAAAATTCCTCACCATTAATTGACTATACGGGTGATTTCTTTAATGTTTACCTTTCTTTACTGAACATAAAAAAACTGCAAGTAAAAAGTTGTATGACATTTTCTGTAAATTTTAAAGTTAACGAAAAAACAATTTAATAAACACATATCGAGAATTTAAAATATTTTTGGTCCACTGAAATGAATTTATATATTTTTTTTTGTAATTTCAAAAATGCACAGTTATATTCAATTTAATTAATAAATAATAGCAATAAATGAGATTTCAAGGATTTATCACAGCCATGAAATGAACACATAATAATTAAAAAGCTTAATAATTTACAGTATTTACTGATTTTTAAACGTATGTATTTTATTTACTATAAATACGAAGAAATTTAGAGTTGTCAAACCTGCCGAAGGTGCAAGAAATAATTATTGTATGTTGGCCCTTCAATAATTTGTTCACTTATTGCAAATCAAATGATGTGGGAAGTAATTCTTGAACGTTATTTGCTGGTGACTATTGGGTTGGAAATATCAAATATCTGTCCCTAAATTCAATTAGGAGCATATTAATTATCTAAAAAGTTTTAATTATTAAAAACGTCAAACTTCAATTTGTCATTGTTTTATTCCACAGCATACTTTGAAATACTGGCTAGTTAAATATTTTTTTAAAATCTTTAAAATTTATATATTTATAGTTACACTGGCCGAAACAATGTTTGTAACATACTTCACACTACTATTTTTATATTAATTACCTTCCTATTAACTGAAAAAATATCCAAAAAGTCCTAATACGTACCATTTTTATGTGAAGACAATAGACCCTATTATATTACCAGGTAATAAATTTTATGATGGGTTGGCAATTTTAGAAGAGCAAGTTAAAGTAAGATGGGACATTTTCAGTATCAGTCTTGTTTAGAACTTCCAAGTTGTGTCTGTTAGAATGTGTTTTCGTTTGTCAATATAATTCTATTACGACAAAAATTTCCAGTCAAACGCGCCGAAGTTGCAAAACCTCACTTGACAAGTTTTGTAAGATTTGTGGAGAGTTCCTTGTGAAGTCACAAATGAGGCCATTGTCTGAAAATGTCAAAAAAAGCGTATTTCCTATATTTATAGTTTTAGTCGGAGATCAAGACAAGCAATGGGCTCCCCACATTTGTTGTATAAGTTTAGCATGTTCCTAGTGCAGTCGATGAAAGGGAAAAGAAAAAGCATACTTTTTGTAGTTCCAGTGGTATAGCGGGAACCCACCAATCATTTCGATGATTGCTATTTTTGTGTAACAAGAACTGAGGGATATTCCAAAAAAGAAAAACAAAAAAATCAAACATCCAAATTTGCCATCAGCCCTAAGACCTGTTCCTCACAATACCTTAGACTTACCAGTACCAACTTCGCCTTTAGATAGGCAAAATATTGTTTTGGGAGGTAATGGAAATAGTAACTTCAGACAGCCCAGACCAGTGTGCCGACCCTTTGAATATTTCAGAAAATTTTAGTGACCCTCACTTAATTGCTCAAAATGAATTGAATGATTTGGTACGTGATCTGTTAAAACAACAAGCAGAACTTCTTGGTTTTCGACTTAAGGAGTGACTAACGAAACAAAGATTATGACTTTTATAAAAAGAAATGCAACATTTTCCGCATTTTACAATATGGAAAATTCACTATGCGCATGTATTGATATTGATAATTTAATGCAGGAACTTAATATCTGACGCTTATTCATAGATTCTTCCATATACAGTTTAAAAGTTGTATTACTACATAATGGAAATTTAAAACCATCTATACCAATTGTCCATTCAGTAACAATGAAAGAGGATTATGACAGTATGAGCACTATTTTAAATATGTGGGGATTTAAAAGTAAGAGCCATTTTAGTAGGGCTTCAAGGAGGCTTTACAAAATATTGCTGTTTTCTTTGTTTGTGGGACAGTCATGCAGTAAAAGAACATTATGTGAAAAGAATTTGGCCGAAAGGAAAGAATTTGAACCAGGAACTAGTAATGTTAAATATGTGCCCCTTGTAGACACTAAAAATGTTCTTTTGCCACCTCTTCAGATTAAATTTGGGTTAATGAAACATTTTGTGAAGGCCATAAATAAAGAGTGTGAAGAATTTAAATACTCAATAGAACTTTCTCCCCAATTAAGTGACACGAAACTTAAAGAAGGCATTTTTATTGGTCCTCAAATTAGAAAATTACTTGACGATGCAGATTTTTAGCTTGCAACTCATTTGTAAGCATAATTAGGGGATTTTTAGGGAACAAGAAGGATGAGAACTACAAACAACTAGTAAGCGAACTTTTATATTTGTACCAAACGGTACAAATACAACTGGTATGTCTTTAAAAATTCATTTTCTGCATTCTCATTTAAATTTTTTTCGTGAAAATTTGGGTGCGGTAAGCGACGAGCAAAGAGAAAGTTTTGATCAAGATATCAGGACCATGGAAATTCGTTGACAAGGACGATGGGATCTAGCCATGATGGGTGATTACTGTTGGTCCTTAAAGCGAGACGATTTGACCCCCATAAAAGAAAAAAAATGAACTGAGCATATGATTGATATATAGCAATAAATAGATTAGTAAAATGAACACTAATGTGTTCCAACCCATAATGTTTTATTAATGTAACAAGAAAATGTTACGTGTTACGACTTTTTGCTTGTCATTTCTGTAATCAGAAAGCTTTAATCCAGTGGGATACGCTATTCAGGTACATGTTACAAAAAATATATTTTTTTGTCCGCCAGCGTTATTAATTAAATAAAGCATAACCATATATGTATTTTTGAAATCAGAATTGCCATACAACTTTGTAATAAAGTTTTCGATATTTATAATAATAAAAAAATCTAAAAAGATGAAAAATCTACAATATTTACCAAAACTTATGAAATCTGTTTCAGGAAAATATATATAAAAAAATCTTTATTTTTTTCTATTTATCATATTTTTGAGAGAATCAAAGACGACCATTAATCCGTTTAGAAATTTTGGAATGTGGAGAATAAGTTCTTTTTAAATTTTTCACAGCTTTTTGAACTATTAGCAATCACTGCGAGGGTCAATTGTTTTGAATCAAATAGTAATCACATTTTGAAGAACTACACTCAATCTACAAGAAGAGTAATGTTTGATGTTTTAGCGAAATGAGGGATAAAAATATATACCTGGATATGCAAAGATACGTAATGATATTTGTTGGAAAATGGTTTATTGGATTTAATCATAAACCAACTGACACATTTTACAAAATATATTCATTTTTGGTTGAATCTTACATGGTTCTGTTCACGCAGCAAATATTAGTATCCATATTCATATACAGGGATTGCCAACAGCGAATTATAGAATTGGCTTGCTTTTTATATTCAGTATACCAACTCGTATACATGCAGTTTCTTAACAAAAAGAAAAAATATGAAAAAAGCGTTTAATTGCATTGTAGATTATGAAAAACACAATTTAAATACAAATGACCAATCCACGTTTGATATTTATTTATATCACGCCAAATTAATCAGGAAAGTTATTTTATTTTTTATTTTTTCTCACTAACACCACTGGAATAATCTGGTATATTTTGGTAATCAGAAACACCTTAGAAGACCAGACCACTGGCATTTGTGCACTAAAAAGGGGAATTAATTTTCAAATTTGGTATCCATTCGACTTGTATAACAAATGTTTAGTGTTGACCTTAATAACCGACATAACATTTTATATAACTGCTGTTTCTGTCCACATTTTTAATAAAATAACCCCTATAACTTTTATGATTTTTGTACTGGGACAAATTAAAATTCTTCAAAACATGATAAGATATTCAGACGAAAATGCTTCTAAATTGAGAGAAACTGAAAATATAGATTCAGATCAAGCAATTTTGATTACCATAAACAATTATATAAAGAAACACCAGGAAATAATAAGGTAGGTATTTAATAATACTGTAATAGATATGTATAAAGACCGCATCTCGGGTAATCATTTCGCGAATATTAGTGGTGGAATCAACTCATGTGCAAACACATCAATATTTTCATGTGTAAAAATGATATATAATACAAATAAGTTAATATCTTACAACACACTTTTGACGGGTGATTTTTGTAATGTCCAAAATTATATGAACGCTGAACATTTAGCAAAAAACACTATTGCACTATAACAATTACACTGGTCTACAAGTTTTTTAAATCATCAGAAATAAAATAAACATTTTTAAAACTACTTTTTATGCATTCAAATATGCTAATACTTTTTCTAGCACGTAACATTTGTGATATATTAAATAGTGCTAAATTTTACATATTTTATACGTTTTTAGATATTTTTAGAATTAACAAAAATGACAAAAATTTTTACATAGTATATTCTCTATATAAATTTAAGCATCTAAAATAAATGAAAAAAAGAATTTTTACTAAAACTAACGAAAATCAGATTTGTAATCACTAATCAGCGTCTAAAATAGCCTAATCCACCCAAAATTGTGCGCGATTATTTTTCATTATAGATCAGTGTTATTTTTTGGCACTAGAATAAGAATGTAGTATTAATAATTGCTCTAAATAATTTGAGGTTAGATTTCAGTGCCTGTCGTAAAAAATCCATTTGTAGTTTAAAAACGACAATTCCACGTCCATAGACGCAACTGGAACGTATTTAAAATACTGAAGATTTTAAAACGTTAGATTTTCATGTACTATATCCTTTTATAGCATTAAAGTTTTGTGCCATTAAACTCTAGTTCCAGGTTGTTTTGTATCCACGAGTCCACGGTATTTCGCGAAGGAACCCGTCAAGACATTTTTTCACAGTAATACAATGAAACGCCTAAGACTATTATTGAAATGCAATTGCAAACTGCTGATCGTCGGCGCCGCAATCTCACACGTGTCCTCAATTGCGATGAATGTAGGTGGTGGGGGTTCTGTTTTACACATATATCTGCTTGTTCCTTTATTTGACCTCCGACATATTATAGGCGTTTTCAATTTATAACAGACCTTTTACGATCGTATAAAACCTACATTTAATTTAGTGCTTTGTTATTTAGTTTTAGGTAATTCACATGGGTTCAATTGACGAAAATTTATTTTAGACTTTTTTTAGTAATTAATACCTCTACATTTAAAAGATGATAATACAGTTTATATTTGTAACATGACTGTTCCCACATTTAAAACAGTTTTTTATTTTTCCACTGTTTCAAGTAATTACACAAGTATATGCATGTGTTATATTTTGCAATGAATTAGTAATATACAATAAATTAACATGAGATAATGTTATTAATCATTCCAACAAAAATTGTGTACCATTGCATTTCACAATATTTATTCTCATTTTATTACTTGTACGAGAGTTGAATGTAAACCCAAAGGAATTACTATCTGATTTACGTATTTGATTTTAAATACTCCGTTTTCAAAAAGCAAATAATTGGAAAAACAACCAACTTTATTATTCGTATTTAAATTTACAAGTAATGTACGGTTCAAACAATGAACGAAATTTGCGTTGGTAGCCGCAGTCACATATGTTTATAAACTATACTTTGCATTGTCAGCAGAAGCTGTAATCGTAAAAATGATATCAACTCAGCATTCATAATTCGTCCATCCCTAAGATAAAGCAAAGGGGTTTGTTTTCTTGTTTGATATCATTTTTCGAATTATGCGTGACAAATAACTGGGTAATATTATCTTTATTTTTCGATAAGTACTTGTATAATATATATAATAATATGATAATAATTAAATTTATACAAATGTAAAGTAAAATATTATTAGTTCCAAGATTTTGAAGGTGGGTGGTTTCGGCAACATGATAAATATCGTCTAATTTATCGGAATGCACTTCCTGTAGTACCATGGGCAACTCGTTGTGTGATAACATTTTTTGGGTTCTAATGGGTAGGAGTTTGATGGGTTTTCCTTGGATGGAAATGGCATTGTTTTCGAAGTTGTAATTATTTATATGAACCAAACAGCTTTGTGGCAGGTAAATTAGCTGTGGTTCGTTTATTTCTGCAAATTCACTTCCGGGGCATAAATTCTGTACCTTTGTTTTGTTTGCAAGTATTATTATAATGTGGGCGTCGTCCACTGGTTCGACTATGGTGGATGTGATTTTATGCACCTGGATAGTGGGACAATTATTAGGTTGGTTTCCCCTAAGTACAGGTAGGACACAATCATCCTGGAAAGGTGGTTGTTGTACTAAGTATACGCACAGGTCCTCAACCATCGGACATGGATCTCTGGAGTAGTACTTGTTTGTCAAGTTCATCGGGATGTACATATGGTTTTGGGGGTACAATGATTTTATTGATAACGGGGATAAGAATAAGTGATAATAATCATATAGATTCTCGTCCGTTATAGATATGTGGAAGATGAAACATAATTTGTCTAATACGTAATGAATTTTTACTTTTATATTCGTAATTTCTAAATAAGATAGTTCGAACTTAAATCTAGGTAATCCATTTCTGTAGATTTCCTGTATAACATTTTTCATTTGTTTTATTTCATTTAGAGGCAATAGGTTATTATGTATTATCCCTAGTCTAGCAATCAATATGGAATTTTCGAGTGTATCTAATATTTCAAGTATATTCTGGCAATCGATTATCATTACGTTTAGGTAATTTTGAATATTTAGGAACATGTATATTTGTTCAAATTGCTTTCCAATGTTCTCATATTTTTGTTGATTACAACCTAATTACTTATTACCTTGTTAAGTGTCTCTTTACTCTCATTCACACAATTTTTTATTATTGTAATGTAGTTTTCTAGATCATGGTGTAACTTTTTTGATTTTTGTCTAAGGTGTTAATTGCATTGTCGTATCTTTCTGCGTCGTCTGAGTCTAATAAACCAACGGCCCATTTGTAGCCTTTTCCTACAATATTAAGTAGTCCTAGGGTCTTTCTTTTATTTCGATAGCTTTCAGAGGGTCGCTAAAAAAATTTAAGTTAGTGTATTTTATAAAAGAGGGTTTGTGATTCGTTACCTTGGCTTTACTGATTAAGAAGGGCAGTAGGGGGGTTTCTTAAGAGTGTCATTAATTTGTAGATGAACTGGCATCTTTTGCAGAGTGAATACTAGTATTTTCCACATCTGAAACAATTAATGTTTCCTTAGATCTTAGTCGTATTGGTTTAATTTCTCGTTTATGATATATACGATTATCTTTGATTTTTATTTTATTATCCAGATCTTTTCAATTATTATTTTTTTGTGTTTTATATACGCAGGAAAATAGGTTTCCTGCGTATATTTTGAAGTAACAAAGCTTCAGTTTCTGGTTTAAATACAGGGAACTCGGTTCTGTCTTAATTTTGTCTGGTTAAGTCTTTTACCTTTTTATTTTGTTTATTTATAAACTCGTTCATAACTTTCATATTTCTTTCTTGGTTGGTTTTCAATATAATCTGACATTATTTTATTTTCCGAGAGGTTAAAAGGCGTGTCAAACTCTAAGTTTGCTTTTATGATTTGAAAAGGTATATAGCGTGTAGAAGAATGTATAGTATTATTATATGTTAATACTGCGAGGGTCATTAATTGTTTTATATTTTCTCTTGGGTTTTCTAGTTCTAACGCTCGTTATTCTTCTATATGTGTGGAGTGTAATCTTTCAATTGGGGCATTACTATTTGGATGTCGGGTTATGATGTGATGTAATACTATGTTATGTTTTTGCAAAACTCTGAAAATAAGTTATTTTTGAATTCGGTACTTGGGTCACAGGTTAGTTTTTTGGGAATACCGTAATGTGAAACGAATATCATGAATTGATCTAAGATATCAGTGGTTACAAGGAGAAAGAGTCAATTACCATTAGGAACTTTTGTCCACTTATTGAGAAAGTGTCCATATAAATATGTTCGAATGGGTGTTCGTCTATTGGGGTCAGTTTTAATTCAAATTTAGGGGATCGTCTTTCGTACTTAACTGTTTAACAAGTTATATAATTATTTATATAATTTGTTATGTGGTTGGTCATTTGAGGCCAATAATAAGTTCTTGTTAGCGCTGTTTTTGTTTCGGTTATGCTTTTGTGTGTAGTTTTTGTCTCATGGTGATTTTGGATAGTTTCTAATAGTTCGTCCTTGTCGACTAAGTATTTCTTTTACTATTTTATTTGTTAGAATAAGTTTTTATGCTTTGTTGTTAAAGTATTTTTTGTAAGTTGATTATGACATTATGTACAAAATTTGACTGTATTACTATGCCATAAGTTTTATTTGGTTTTATATAATTTTTAAACGTTCTACTAAGTGTTCTTCGAAATTTTGAATGGGTATGCCACTTTTAAATTTTTGTTTTATTAAGTCTCTTATTACGTTTTGTATGATCTGGTTCCTAAATCCATTTATCGGTTGTTCGGTTATGGATATATTTAGTATGGGGTTTGATTGGGAGGAATGTACTGTTTCATTTGAAGGGTTTTTCTGTTTTATTATGATGTCCGAAATAATGTTTATTTTTTTTGTTGTCCCTAGATTTATATCTAATTGTTCAATAGGTGAATTTCCTAACGTTGTTAAATCATCTAAGATATGTCGGGAAAATCGTCAGTTATTCTATTTTCGTCAGTGTCGGCGTTACCTATCATTGATTGTGTTTCAATCGGGTCCATTTCTATACGCGATAGGGCGTCTGCAGCTTTATTTTCACTGCCATTTTTATACATTATTTCGTAATCATATTCCATAAGTTTTAAGCGCCAGTGCATTAATCTAGAGTTAGGTTCTTTAAGGTTATTTACTTATTGGAGTGGTTTATGATCCGTGATGATGGTGACCTTACGTCCGAATAAATACGGATGAAAGTATTTCGTAAAATTTACAATACTTAATAGTGCTTTCTCTACATAATTTTATTTAGTCTCATTAAGAGTGCAGCTTGCGTAAGCAATTAGTCTATCTTTTCCTATCGGGACCTGGGATAAAACGGCTCCTATGGCGTAGTTTGAAGCATTACTAGTTAACATAAAGGGCTTTTCGATGTCTAGGTACTGTAACAGAAGTTCATTGGTCAAAATTGTCTTACAACGTTCAAATCCATTTTTAAACTTGTTGCCATGTATTATTTTAGTACCTTTCTTTAAACATTTCGTTAGCGGGTTTGTAATGTAAGTCTTTTATAAATTTGCGGTAAAATTTTAATAGTCATAAAAAAGATTTTATTTCCTTTGCCGTGTTTGGTAATGGAAATTTTGAAATGGCTTTTATTTTATTCGAGTTAGGCTTAATTCCTTCCGGCGTAATTACATGTCCTAAAAACTCGACATTTTGTCTTAAAAACTCTGACTTCTCTAGTTGGATTTTTAATTTCGCGTCTCTAAGTTTTTGAAAAGCCTCCTTTAGATTTGATATGTGTTCTCGAATGCTGGTGGAAAAGATAATGATATCATACATATAGGCTAGGCATATGCGGTTTTGTAAATCTTTTAACACGATTTCTGATAATTATTTTAGAAATTTCTAGTTAGCATTTTATAATTTTGATTTTGTAAATTTGGGAAATTTGGTTTTAAAAATTGTAAATTTACTTGCTTTTTCGGCACACGATTTTAAAATTCTAAATCTGCTTCTTCATCTCTGACATAGCCTATGGCTTGTTCGATGCTATTTGGGTTTTACATTTCACAATTATTTGTGTATTTTCGGATAAATTATTAATGTATGTTTTTAAAGCAATTTTTTCATAGTTCGATTTTTATTCTTTTGGTCTCGATATTCTCACCAATTTCGTTTAATTTTGAAACTAGTAGACTTCTAAGAATCTGTAACCTTAAGTCAAATTCTATTAGATTCTCATTTTTATTTAGGATGGTGGACATAAGGTCATTAAGTAGGGTATCTTCGCTATGTACGTCTAGGAAAAGTTTGCGTCAGTATTTGTTTAATAAAGGGCCAGGTGTTTAATTCATCTCTGGGATCAATAATTTCTGAAGCGTACCCTCTAAGGCTTGAAACTATCGTATTTATTAAACATTTATTAATTGGGTTATTAAGCTCTCTTAAATTTTAAAATGTGGACACTAGGTCCCCGCAAGTTCTTATGAATGGTGTTAAGAGATGTTTATCTCTATTAAAAAGAGGAATATTATCTGAGTAAATTCGATATACAAATGAGTCCATTTTTTTTGTTTATGCAAGTATGAACAAAAATACCTATGTTACGAAGGGTAATGGAATCTGACCACTTACCTACAAATATAAGCCAATCTTATATTTGTCACTGAAACGCCTGTTTTTATGATGAGTGTTGGAATTTGACCACACACTAACAATTGGTGAAAGTCTATCAATTGCCACTAAGCTAGAATTATTGTTATGCGAGTATGAATAAAAATACCTATATGTTACGAAAGATAATAGAATCTGACCACTTACCTACAAATATAAGCAAATCTTATATTTGTCATTAAAAACACTTGTTCTTAGGATGAATGTTGGAATCTGACTACACACAAACAATTGGAGAAAGTCTATCAATTGCCATTGTTGTTATTCCTGTCGTTATGATGAATACTGGAATCTGACCACATATCAATTATTATAAGCAAGTTTTATAATAATCACTAGGCCATAAGAACGTGTTAGTTAAATTACAAAAATTGAAGAATTTTTCAAATAAATATTTCATATTTAATAGTATTTTCTTACAGTCGAAAACAAATGAAAAATATATTTCTTTTAAAATTACGTGTATTTAGATTGATTACGGGATAATTATTTTTGTTAGATAGAACCTTTTAGTTGTTCACAATGAACGGCCTAATACCTAATTTTTTCCGGAGATAATCTAAAATGATTTTTAGAAATTTGGAAAGAAACAGAAGGATAAACTCGACTTACCTCGATGGTTTGCGTTATCTGTCCATCTGGAGATTCGTCACTGTTGGACTGGAACTCGAACTTTCACTTTTCTGAACTTTTGAGCAATAAATGAAATTAACGATATTTTTCCGTAAAATACCTTTGCTCATCCTACCGACTGCGCCATTTACGTATTTGATGTTAAATATTTCGTTTTTAAAAGGAAAATAATTCGAAAAACAACCAACTTTATTATTCGTATTTGAATTTACAAGTAATGTACGGTTCAAACAATGAGCGAAATCTGCGTTGGTAGACGCAGTCACATATATTTATAAACTATACTTTGCATGGTCAGCAGAAGCTGAAATTGTAAAAATGATATCAAATCAGCATTCATAATTCCTGAGATGAGGTCTTTATTGTATCAGGCCCGAACACCGAAATAATTCCAGACGGCTCTCATAGTCGGAGTTTACTAGAGAACACAGCAACGTCCGTAACACAAAGCTATACAAATTCATAATATCGTATGTTATAAGTATGACAGACAGATGGTGATTATAAATGGTTGGGTCACTACTGGTAGAAAACAGTTTTCTACATTAGATGTAAAAAACCATACTCAAAATAATTGTAAACTTACTGTATTTTTTTAAAAGTAATAAATATGCCATTTTAATTTTATTACCCCCAGTATTATCAACATATTAAATGGACCTTTAACTTAAAGGTTGTTTTAGTGACCAAAAAACAAACAAAATATAAATATCAGACAGCAATTCTACAATTTAAATTAAAAATTAGATTTAATTGCATTCGTATATCTCGATGTACATTTTGCTGGAATTGCTGATAATACATTTTCTTTTCACTAAAACTTCCTTTAAGCTAAAGATTCCTTTAAAATGTTTATAATACCGGGGGTTAGAGAAATAATTTGATTAGAGATTATCTAAAATCGGCACAGATTATTTAAACATAAAATTAATCACAAATCTCCATTGATTAAAAAAAACTGCAGGTTATACAGAGAAAATGTATTTCAATGAAAGAGTGCATGACAGGCTGTTGGGCTGTTGATGATGTTGACTGTGAAACACTTTACTAGTCTGTGTAGTAAAGAAATCAATTTTGCAAACATAGTTTTTGTATAAGATAAATTGCGATCTAAGTACACCCCTAATATTTATACATTGCTAATTTAATGTTGTGTACGCTTTATTGGTTTGAGAAAATAATGTAGTTTATTTCAATCATGAAAAGATCAACTGACATCCTAAAGCTCGAGCAAAATGTTAAGGTAAAAAGAAAAAATATGCCAATTTGATTCTTCCTAGTTTAAAAGTTTTGGATATTCAACTTCCTACATAGTCTATATATTCAAGCTCGGTAGCGCAGTTAGCTAGAATGTTAAGTGACAAACGTAGTTGGTTTTACTGCCTGCCGAGTTTTCGGTTCAAAACCGGCTTTGACACTGACAAAGTCGAAGGGATTTTTGTGTGTGTACGCGTTTTTTTCAACTGCGTAATCCCTGTCCGTACAGCTTTGGCTTTGGTTTGAGGGTTGTCCAATTTATGTGGTGTGGTTTATGTTAAGTGTGCCCATGTTTTTTCATCAGTGTAACCCCCGCCTGTGCAGTTCTGGCTTTGGATTTAGAGTTGGTCAAATTTATATGGTGTTTTATTATTTTTTTATTTTCAGCAAATAAAAGTGTCAAGCTAAATATTCCAAAACAATGGTAATTACAAATCAATAATTCTATACCTTTTAAAACCACATAACAAAGAATTTATGCTAGTTTATAACTACTAAAATATTTGGTCAATAATTTTTAGTGTATCAATCAATTTCGTTGTTTGGGCCTAGTACACAATATGACAATAAATTAGATTGCAACTATATTTTTTTAAACATACTTTTTAGCTTGATGCATTTAGTAGACAGTGCATGTAAAGAGATTGTCCTAATCAGTTTTTTTAGTAATTCATTAGAATTAGCAGCATTTCTGATTAAATTAATTACGGTAAGTATCGTAGGATAAAGTACTATTTTAATCAATGCAGTACGAAAACTTTGAACCTTGTAGCACGCCACCCGTAATTAGAATAATTTTAAAATAATAAAAGTGTGTTGTTTGCGCTAAAGGGAGATTTTTGTCAGGATTTGACAAATAATAATTTTTATTTCTGAACGTTATTTGTGGCATTCTCTAAGTTTTTCTTTCCTTGGGGCTTACTACCACATAAATAATTCTTGGTTATCTAAAAAAACACAGTTAGTTACCTAGTATGCTACTGAAAAAATAAACCTCTGCGCTTGTGATTTTTACGTCAAAAGATCAGTAGAGGGTATTTTTTGACAACTATTATAAGACAAAAATATTTGATGTGACCAGCACATAAATTTCTTATACCGATATATATCATCCTGATCTAAATAAATCATTCTATTTAATTCTTCACTTACCTCAATTAAATTTTAAAAGCGTACCTTGAAATGTTTCATTAAAACTTTCTTATTGACACTGACATTTTTGTAATTAAATTAGACATTTCAAATGTAAAACTGACAAATTTATCCTAACCCCATTTTATAAGGTCAAATGTATACAAAATTTTAGTTACATAGCTTTATTTAAGTACTTGAAAAATATAGTTTATTGGCTTGATATAGTAGAACATGATTTATAATCTTTCATCGTGAATATATTTTTTGTAAAGTCAAATACAAAAAAGTTTGGTCCCATGGACTTCCTTTCAGCTGGCCAATTTTGCTCATCAGTGAATTTATCATTGTCTTTGGCCTTTAGAACATATGTACCAAATTTTTAAGCTTTATCTAAAAAATTGTGGCTGCTATCGCCATACTACAGACATGCAGATAGATGTTTTTCCATAAAGTCATGTTTTTTCATTAAAATTCGTCGAGATTCGTCGCAATTAATTTTTTCCACCGAAATTGTACGTCATTCATTTTATCTCTTCTGGTGGTACCACATTCACCAAATTTAGTGTGTCATCTAAAATGTTGTTGAAAATCTTAATTGCCAAATTTGGGAATTCTCCCATTAGCATTTTTTGAGTTATCGCGGATATACACATACACACATCCACACACAATACATACACACATCCACACACATACATACACACATCCACACACATACATACACACATCCACACACATACATACACACATCCAAACACATACATACACACATCCACACACATACATACACATACACACACAAATACACACACACACGCACACGCACGCGCACGCGCACGCGCACGCACACGCACACGCACGCACACGCATACTCCAACTTGAACCGCGTTAAACCGCGTGCCCTCCAGGCCACCTGAGCACGTAAAAAATTCTGCAGGGTGATTTGGAGGTACTGTCAGTTGCCACCGCGTGTCCTCTAGGCCACCTGAGCACGTAAAAATTCTGCAGGGTGACTTAGAGGTACTTTCGTAACCGCGTGCCTGCCAGGCCACCTGAGCACGTAAAAAATTCTGCAGGGTGACTTGGAGGTATCGTCCGTAATCGCGGGTCCGCCGGGCTACCTGAGCACGTAAAAATTCTGCAGGGTAGCTTGGAGTTTGACCTTACCGTCGTCATCTTCAATATGCCACTGTTAGGCTTGTCACTCCTTTCCTCCCCCCCTTAAACCAGAACCGCGTGCCCTCCAGGCCACCTGAGCACGTAAAAATTCTGCAGGGTGATTTGGAGGTAGTATCATTTGCCACCGCGTGTCCTCTAGGCCATCTGAGCACGTACAAATTCTGCAGGGTAGCTTGTAGTTTGACCGTACCGTAGTCGTCTTAAATTTGCCACTGTTAGGCTTGTCACTCCTTCCCCCCCCCAACCGTAACCGCGTTATACCGCGTGCCCTCCAGGCCGCCTGAGCACGTTATATTCGGTAGGGCGCCTTGGAGGTACTAGCTTTGGCATATTATAAGTCCGGAACCATCCATCAGCCAAGCGATAGTAAATAACCGCTATAGATAGGCATAGTGTGCTAGTATTGGCGCTTGCTTCCCCCTCCTGGTATCCGTCCGCCGTCTGCTTATGACCGATTAATTTATTGCTGTTTACCTTTTCACCGCTTCATTCTCCGGATTACCGTATCGCACCGCTTGACCGCCCGCTTACTGCCCCCGCTCGACCGTAGTTAAGATCGTTGTAGCATAAGTTGTAGTTACTAAGGTGTATATAAATATAAATAAATAATAATTAGTGTGTAGAATAAATGTAAATATATTGAATGAGAGTCTGTTCATTAACTGTACTGTGTAAGTTACCTTTTTCCCGACCCCTGGCTTATCCGTTTCTTCACTGTGGTTGCCCGGCCTCTATCATCCCGTCGATAGAGTAAAGTGGTGTTTCTGCACTCTAAACAGAAACTGGCGCCCGAGATATCCGTACCGTGAGCACCGCCGTAGTGTTGGGCGTCAAAGTGACACTTCTGCTCTTGTGTAGAGCAGCGAAGTACATTGCAATGTTGCAAAATATGATAGACAAACTACACACAAAACTGACAGAATGTGTGGAACGAACTGTGGGCCATCTTCGAGATGTTAATCGGAAGGATTATATTTTCATTTAGTATAAGTTAAATTAATAAAGTAATAAGTTTTACAATATTTATTATGTTTTAATCAACGCGATTCACGCCCGCATCCTGTATAAGTACAGTATAATTTTCCGATATTTTCATTACTTTCTTATACCTAATATAAGGAGGTACAGTAATCGTGATTTTTTTTCGATCTCGATATTTTGATTGACATTTTTTTGGTATAATTATAATTGTAATTGTTTTCTGTAATTTTAATTGTAATGGTTAAGTGGAAGAGCGCCTTATAAGCGAACTTCGCCCTAATAAAGACGTTTATTATTATTATTATTATTATTATATACGTCTTGAACCCTTCTGAATCCATTCTGACTAATTTCCGAATGATGTCTGTCGGTGCGTGCGTGTGCGTGTGCGTGCGTGCGTGCGTGCGTGTGTGTGTGTGTATCCACGATAACTCAAAAAATACCAATGGGAGACTTCCCAAACTTGGCAGTTAAGATTGTCAACAACATTTTAGGTGACACATTAAATTTGGTGAAAATGGTACCACCAGAAGAGACATAATGAATGAAAGAAGAAAAAAGGTACAATTTTGGGAAAAAAATTAAAAAATTTTATTGCATTTCTGTGCAAATCTCGACTAATTATAATGAAAAAACATAACTTTATGGAAAGAAATCTGTCTGCATAGTATCGCGATAGCAGTCACAGTTTTTGAGATAAAGCTCTCAAATTTGGTACACATGTTCTAAAGGCCAATGACAATGATAAATTCGATGATGAGCAAAATTGGCCAGCTGAAAGGATTATAAGATTATAAATCATGTCTACTATATTAAGCCAATAAAATATATTTTCCAAGTACTTAAATAAAGCTGATGTAAACAGAAACTTTTTACACATTTGACCTCATAAAATGGGGTTAGGATAAATTTAACAGTTTGACATTTGAAATGTCTAATTTAGTTACAAAAATGTCAATGTCAATAAGAAGAAAATATTAAAATATATGACATGAATTATTATTGACAGTATCGAATGACGCTGATATTTAATTACTTAAAAATTTTAATGAAACATTTCAAGGTACAGTATTAAAATTTAATTGAGGTAAGTGAAGAATTAATTAGAATGATTTTTTAAATCAAGATGATATATACTGGTATGAGAAAGTTATGTGCTGGCCACATCAGATATTTTTTTATTTAGATTAATTTCTTGTGCCACATTAACCATGGTGTGTGTATCTACACTTTTCGTAATTCAATAGGCTTTCCTGGGACAATATAAGCATCTTCATGCATATTGAGCATGTCGCACACTTTTTTTGTTATATATTTATTTGATAGTATATAAAGCTCAATACATTTTATTCGAAACTTTTGAGCTTCATAAAAAAGATTAAAAAAAAATATCAAAATTTTGAATTTTAGTTTGTTGGTGTCATCCGATTAAGTTCGCGCTAATACATAAGAACCCAGTAAAATCAAAGATCTCTAAAGGAATAGTAAAACCGAGGACTATACTGCCGTGTTGCCAGTTTTGCTTATTCTTATTATTAGCGTTTCCCTAATTCCAGCTTATTTATTTCATTAATAATCTTTAACGTATTGTATAAAAAAATATAAATTATTGTTGTTATACTGTTTAAATATATCAATTTGTATTTCAACAAAATACAACTAAATTTATTTATTTCTCTCGTATCTTTAATAATTAAGATAATCTGTTACTTTGGCGATGGCATTTGAAGGGTAGATTTGAAATGTTGAGCACTCTGTATTTCATGAGACATTGAAATTACACCCCAACATATTTATATTTTCGAAAAGCATTCTTCTCAAAGACACCAAAATTATAATAATATATAGGGTAATCCATTTAAAAAATAAAACTTTATTTGACTAAGGAAAATTTGAACATTCTGTATACATTTTGAATACACTTTGTATTCCGATTGATATAAATAGAGAATAAAGATAATAAAGTTTTTATTTGGACTTCTATCGTAAGTGGTACACCCAGTACAGTGTGTTTCAATTTTCACATTTACGGTTCTATATCAACTATTTCCAGACCAATTAGTTTAAAATTTGGATGACACGTACAGATCTGTATTGACATCTCCCGGACATATTATGGAAACTTAATAATATCATACGCGTGCATGTTATTAAAAAAGTGGGTACATTTTCATTTTTTACAAAATAGAATTAGCGATTTTTTAGAAGAAAAATAATTTCATATTCTTTGTCCCCCTTCATCAAAAATCCCCTTTATATCAATTTCGTTGAAAAATCTTTTTTTAGTAAATAATGTAAATACGTCCAGTAGATGTCAAGACACATGTTTGTACTGGTTGGTCATGCAAACATTTGAACCTCATTTAACTTATTATTTGCGATACTAAAAAAAGTGTAAGAACAAAAGTTATACAGGAAGTTTCAGGATTAACTGGACAAATTTAAAATCTAAATTCAGGACGACATAATAAGAAAAAGTTTCCTATGGAGGTATGTCCGGAAACACTTCGTTAAAGTTACGCTCCTCCAAAGATGGAGACCAAAATTAGGTTTTTAATTTTTTTCTCAAATTTGGAAAAAAGATAAAAAAACGAATTTTGGTAGAGATTTTTTTACTAATAGGAACGCTTTTAAAAGAGATCTTTTCAATCATCCCTTATCGGTAAAATGGGTGAAATCATTTTATTTTTCTTTTCGAACTTTTTAATGGACCCGAATTTTATCATAAAAATGTGCCTTGAAAAGGATTTGGAACCATTTTTATAATTTTAGCATATTTTGTTAACTTTGTTTCACAAAATATTATATCGGCATTGTTCAGTAATATTATAATTTTTTTAAATAAAATGTGAGTCTCCGAATTTAACATAATATAATGATTGGGTGTTTTTATTTCTGAAATATTATCTACTAAAAGTTTTTCAAACAGACAGAAACTTCGCATTTCACTTTGATTTGAAATAAAATGAAAAATTTTAATGATCGTTATATATTTTTCAGCCTACTATGACTTAATGGTAATAAAATACAAACATTAATATCTCGTAAAGTCTACTATGTTTTATACATATATCATTAAAACGCTCTCTTAGAGGCCTTTCAGATGGTGTAAAAACATATGGGTGTTCCATTTAAAAATACAGAAGTGTAGTTCATATCTCCGGAATATTTTTTGGCATGATTTTTTGGAAAATACATGTAATTGTCTATAACTTTTATTTTTGGATTTTAGTTACGTAAATTCGAAACTGATTGGTCCAGAAATTGCTGAAATATAGGTCCGTACCCGTGAAAAGTTAAACACATTATATAATGCAGAATCATATCATATATTATACTAAAAAAAAATCTACTTTTATTGTAGTGAGACATCCCCATTGCCTCTTATGTCTGTGAATAATGTTCTTACATGTTTATCCCTGGACGCATTGATTACCTAACCAAATATTATATAGCACATCCTGGTCTCTATTGTGATCTATGATCTATACTAAATAATATAACTGATCCCTATTGTGGTGCTATTTGATTTTAAAATTATTTTAAGGAAATAAGTTTGGTGGACACCTTACGAACGATTGGAATTTTATTTATGTTGATTACTCAAATATTTATGTTCTTTTGGTATGCAAATGAAATAAAAGTTCAGGTAAGTTTAAGAATAAGAAGATACTTGTTTTTTTTTTTACTTTGGAATTGAGTCTTGGAATATTATCCTCCAATTTCTTCAAAGGACGATATTGTAAAAAAAAACAAGAATCATGTTCTAGGGAACAAGACTGCGTTGCTAAATTGTTTCTAAAAGTATTATTTTGGTATGTTTGTTTGAGCTCCAAAAAATAATAATTGTCGATACAGCAGCCTTGTCCAAATCATTCAATTTAATTGTTCATGCTCACACTAAAATGGCACTAAGAAAACTAGTATATAATAAAAAGCGTTTATTTGTCAGGATTGTTTTAGTTGCAAGTAGTAAATGCGCGTTTTATTTATAACATTTTCTTAAATGAAATTTAATTTTAATTAATTAATGTTTGTTTAACTGTTTTCTAATAAGTCTGCAGAACATATTTTCAAGGACTTATTTTTCCGATTGTCTTAGAGTACTGAAGTATCCGACGTAATTTATAATGAAACCGATTGGTTAAATTATGACAACAGGGCTAAGAAACACTTGATATTAATGATGATTAGATCACAAAGACCTTTGACTTGTAATGCTGCTGCAATTGGTGATATGACTCTAGATACCTTCAAGCGGGTAAATATTGATTGTGATTTTGTGATTTTTTTTAGACATGTATAAACTCCATTCACGATGTTTTTGCATTAGAGTTGGCTACAAGAACTGAGAGGCTTCATCTTCATATATTAAGAACCATTGTAAGGTTATGTTCATTATATTTTGAAGAATTTGTAATGTAGAAGGCGTTGTTGCCTAACTGACTACGTTAAGGTTGCGTTTTCACTAGGATATCTAACTTAAATTTATAAATCGCTGTCAAATTTTTCTGTTAGTAATAACCAAAAACGAAAACATTAGGTTCGTTCTAAATACCATATAGATTTAATGTATAAAATTACCGACAATACTGATGCGTATTTTTTTTAAACCAAGAAAATACTATTAAGTATTTAGTTTCATAAAATGACACCAAATAAAATATTCGTATTTTCTTGGTTTAAAAAAAATACGCATCAGTATTGTGTGTAATTTATATAGTAAATCTATGGTATTTAGAATGAACCAAATGTTTTCGTTTTTCATTATTACTAACAGAAAAATTGTAACGGCGATCTAAAGCTATCCTGTCGACGAGGGAGTGCAAACGCCACCTTAAATAAAATGTATTTTAGGTTCAGTAGCGGATTCAGAAGAAAATCTCGGTGGGACACATAAAAAAATCAATAAGCCGAAAAAACTATTAGTTAATTTTCAATATTTTTTTCTTAATCATTCATTACAAAACGAAAAATAATGTATTACTATTTTACTATTAATTATTAAATAATTAGTGATACAATTATTATCTAAGAGCTCATTTAACTTCTTAGTTCTAAATAATAAAAAAATGTTCGAAGGATTCATAGCGATTTTATTATTTTAGGTAGGTACTTATACTTGATTTTCCATCTTCCTGTTACCATTTCATTTAAATTATAAAATTAAAAGTTTGTAAATGGAGAGTATGGCCACGGGTTATATTATATACTTTTCAAGTTTCAATAAATATTTGCCATACTACTCTAAAATGTAAATTAGGTACATGACTGGAATGTTATTGATGCTTTCCGATCTGTACAACTGCCATACGACACTGTCATATCATTACGCGATTTATGTTCATCCTTATCCCGACCACACATCAAAGATGCACACCACAATTGTGGCGTTTCACCATATTTACAGAATGAGTCCACACACCGAGACGCCAACGATGGGCACGGCATTAGTTGCAAGTATGTCGTTATCGCATGAATACAATATTTACTTATGAAAATAAGGCGACGGCGCCTCCAACGCCAACGTCGTCGATATTGGGTCCACCCATATAATACGGTAATGTTGGAAATTTTACAATAGCAAAAGAATTAAATCGGCATCATGAAAAATTCTCAATTTCTCTTATTAAATTTATCTGAAACTGGAGATCGTCCCTCATATTACACGTCGAAATACTGCGGTGTACTTACTACAAACAACAAAAATCGGACTGGTTTGTTTACAAAACACACGTCACTAGCACAGATTGTGTAGGTAATCTGTGTCACTATGTGTCTGAATACATTTATTTCTTCAGTCTGCGCGCATCCATTCGAATGTACTAGTTCGTTATACATGCCACAATTGCGGCAAGTATAAGATGCCGTATGTGGTACGTTGTTATGTCGGTGTGTGGCCGGGCTTATAATATGTAATGCAACGTTGTCACACTAACAGAAAAATGTCAGAGTATTTTTTATATTGAATATGTTGTTTATGTTAATTTTCATGGAAATCAAACATTTCGGAGAGGGCCAGGCCCCCTGCCCTCCAACTAAATCCACTAGTGTTATAGATTGCTAAATGCATACTTTAAATTTGTAACTGGTACAAATTGAGTTTTACATATGTATAATTAGTTTTTATACATATTGCATGACTTGATTGAAAGCAGACTGTATAATGAAAAATCCTCAACTGGGAATATTGTCTATCATGTCTTATCAACCGATGAAAGAAATAACATATTACTGGTGTATTAGGAGTGCCAACCTACCAAAAAATATCAAGGCCAACGCTAATGCAAAGTTATCTGGAAGAGAGTGTGCACTTCAAATTCAAAATACAGTTTTAATTTCGCAAAGTTCAAATTTATATAGGTATTGCACTAACTGTCAAATCCACAGTATATAATTTATTTCCTTGGTACATAAAAAGTAAGAAATAATGTGTTATTTTTTTTTTTTCAGTTAATGAAACTTTGTTATAGCATAACAACCTTTTTCTTGAGGGGTTTTTAATAATGATAACGACAATATGTAAAATGGATCCTGTCACCACTTCCTTGATATGTGCAAGAGAGCGACATAAATTTGTTTAAAACATCCACTTTATGTCCACAAAAGTTTAAGATTTAATGTTTTTTATTTATGCAAATATAGTTGTAAATAATTAATGTATTACAATTTTACATAAATGATTACACAATATTAAAAAACATGCAATTTAGATCATCAAAATTTCTGAATACTTATTTAGCCAAGAAACAAGTTTCTTGATAGATTATCTTAATACAATCAGCGCGAGTAGACAGTATGTTTGGAATGGAAAATAGAAATCATCAATTACTATCTTTCAATTCACAGGCTAACATTTAGTTTGAAAAAAGAAACACCGGACTCTATCTAGGTACCCAGGGGGTTTTTGGGGTCGTTGATTCCGATTCCGAAGTCGGTTAAGCTCTATCACGTCAGGTTCAAGATCATTTGAAGGTAAAACTAAGAAAAGGTGGTTGAAAAAAAGTTGAAAAACTTCGTACATAGGTTTTTGGGGCCCGAATCCGATGTTCGCTTACGCTTAAAAGGCATTCAGAGCTCATTTCAAGGTCATTCTGAGGTCATTTCAAGGTTAATTTAAGAAAACAGAGAAGCTGTCAAGAAATCTGAAAAATTCATACATAGGTTTTTGGGGTCGCTGAGTCTGAATCCGGAGATGGTCCATTAAGGTCGCTCAGACGTCATTTTAAGGTCATTATGAGGATGAATTCATACACTTGAAAAATCTTAAAGTCTTTCGGGATTCTAAGTCCAAATATCAGTTTTTTAGATGACTTTTTTATCAGATCCGCACCTTCAAGTTACAATACACGACCGACTTTGATTTTAGCCTGCATTCGTCCACCGGCTTTTGCTGCACGTGAAGATTCTTCGACTATCTCAGTGCAAATATATTTAACTCAATGAATCACCTACTTATTTTTCTCTGTGAAAGTTGACGAGCTTATATTTACCACATAAATCTTGTTGAACGCAAAGAATGGCCTTTAGGTATAGTTGCAGAAGCAGAGCGAACATGAAAGTAGAGAGTATCTTGAGTATTCGATAGATGGCGCATGCCCACCGCAAGGGTAAGAAGACAAACTGACAAGGAGGCAGACAGATTGTCAGTGGATATTTAGACGGATGGTGGCAGGAAAACAAACAGATAGAAACATTTAGTCATTTAGTCAGACAGGAAGATAGATAAAATTACCGACAGAAAGGCAGGTAGAAAGGCAGGATGTCAGGTAGATGGACAGAGAGAAAATTCAAGCGGACGATAAATACAGACTAACAAGCAAAAAAACAGGTGTGTAGGTAAAAAGGCAGACAGATAAACAGACAATAAGTAGGCAGGTGAGCATTCGTATAAATTTTTTCCATTTTTTTTTCACCTCCTATTCTTACTTTAACCTTCAGACGACCTTGAACATGAGGTGATCGAAGTCAACCGACATCGGATTCGGACTCAGCGACCCTTAAACCTATATATGAATTTTTTCACGATTTCTTGACAGCTTCTCCTCTGCTTTTCTCAAATTAACCTTGAAATGACCTCAGAATGACCTTGAAATGAGCTCTGAACGCCTCTTAAGGGTAAGTGAACACCGGATTCGGACTCAGAGATCACAAAAATCTATGTACGAAGTTTTTCACATTTTTTCAACCACCTTTTCTTAGTTTGACCTTCAAATGACCTTGAACCTGACGTGATAGAGCTTAACCGACCTCGGCTTCGGAATCAGCGACCGCAAAAACTCCTTGGTACCTAAGTAGAGTCCGGTGTTTTTGTTCAAACTAAATGTTGGCCTGTGTATCAACGTATGAGAAGTTTGTCTCCTTAAAACAAAAAGGTTTCACTTTGCTAATCCTTATCAAAAACGTGCTAAGGACCTCAGTTTCTAAGTTTTAATAATTAAATATTTATATTACTTAAAATCAAAGAACGATATGCTAATTATTACGTGCTACCAATTTGGGTGTAACTGCTCATTCTTTTACTCTTAAGCTTTATAATCCTTAATCAAAAATCCGTCATCAAAAACATCCATGTTATAGAATTCATTACCCAATAGGGATTTTCCTGGTCTCCTCTGACCTTTAAGGTTAGAGTAAATAAATAATGTACGTCCATTAATCATCCCACATCACGGCACCAATGTGTTGTAAAGGGCACATTCCTGATGAAGTGAAGTTTAACGAAAAAAAAAACATGCTGAAATATCTGAAAAGAATAAAACACTGCATTTGATAATATTATAAGGAGAGTTATGGAAAAAAAATAATTTGGATCTGCAGAGAATTTATATATAGCGTAAAACTCCAAAAAAAAAAAATGCAATTTAGCAAAAGGTGCCCTGTGGAAAATCTTAGGTTACGGAAGTATTAAGATTATTGTAGGTTCTAGATCCTCATTCCCTCATTCCTTGTGCTAGTAGTGGGGCAGATTTGTTAGATGGAAAAAAAGTAAATAATGTTTTCTTAATTACTGCTGTTATTATTTAGTTCGTTAATCATTTAATTAATAAATATTAATTAGGTACTAATAATATTAATTTGCTGTTTCACGTTGATATTTTATACAATATTTTGTGTAGACTTCATTATTTTACAAAAAATGAAAGCAATCCGCCATTAATATATTAATTTAGATAGAAAAAAATTTAAAAAAATAATTTCTTAGCTATCTACTTTTATTGTGTATTTCTTTAACCATTTAATTAATAAATATTAAATAGGTAAATACTAATAATAACTATTTGCTGTTTGACGTCGTTATTTTCTGCAATATTGTGTGAAACCTTTATTATTTTACAGAAGCGAGTAGTAGTATCTTTTATAAGACAAAGATTACATATATAAGTAAGAAAGAAAGAATTTGACAATAAATTCAAATCATTAGAAAAATAATAGTCAAAAAACAGGATGTAACGATGCTCTTTATACTTGCAGTTTTTTCAGCAAGTTATAACATGTTAATGGTGAATAGTAGATGTAGGCCTACATATTGTATGTAGGCTTCGAAGCCATAGTTTATAAAAATGCAGAAACAAATAGTTTTTGTCAGCGAGCTAATAAGCACTCGAGTTGTGACAAGTTTAGTAGTGTTGATAATAAAATAAATAACATTTCAGCAATATGTGTACTGATAGTAATTATTGTGTAAATGACCTAAGTTTTGCCATAAAACGATTAACGAATTAGACAGTTTACATTTTACTGCGAGATATAATTGTTTTAATAATAATTATTCTCACCCGATATGTTGCAATGAAGAAGAAAGTCAGCTTATACATGAGCTTATGAAGCCATAGTTATTTGTTTTAAATATTTCTATGATATTTTAAACCTAGCGGAATTCTGCGTGGAGATGATATATGCCGATTTGAAGCATACTTAATAAATACTCTGAATTTCTGCCAGATGAAATTATTTAAAAATATAAGTTGCATGGATAATGGTGATAATAATGACGAGAAGATTCAATGAAGAAATATATGAATTTATTGTTTAAAATCTAATGTAAATTTTTATTTTTGTTATATTTTCAAATATTTTACTCCAGGGGCTAAAGTGTACTGCTGTCTGTAAATAAGAGGTATTAAAATAAAGTCATAATTGCTAAACCTTTTATTTATTTACGTATACAAACATTTTAATATTTTTGAAAAAAGAAACAAGAAAAAAGAAAATATACATTTCCACATTTAATTTAATAATTATTTACTGGTTGTACTTTAAAAAATATAATAAACATTTTTATAAAGTATCGAGTGACTGATAATACATGAATGATTGTATAAAATATGTACTAAGCAATTAAATGGTATCGTCACAGCGAATACTGCAATGCAATTTATTAGAGGTAGTTTTTTATGTTGTCAGTGTAAATCTATTATAAACAGGTGCATCTAATGCATTATAAGTTAAACATGAATCATGCAGAAACAATGCATATACTTTAATATTTTTGGGAAATTTGTTCTTGCGTGTTTCAAATTCTAGTTTAATATCCACAGTGGATGATTTCACAGCATCAGGTTGATGGCGGCAATCAATCACAAATAATGGATTGTTCAAGAAGTTTCCTATGTTCATTATTGGTTCATTTGTTTCCTTGCCATATTAGCTGTTTTGAAAATTTTCATAAGCATAGTAAGCTGCAGCACACATCTTAGAGATATTAAGATGCCACTGTTCATATGGAAATACGGTTGAACTTAGTTAAAGTCAAATACTGCTAATGTCGGCATGAATAAACTTTGTTATATCCTTTATTCTATTACCGGACTGATCGGCGTTTTGAAAACCAATGATGATGTAACGTGGTCTTTCTAAGCTAGTGCTAGTTTTAATGGGCCAGATGTCGGAAGATGTTTCACGTAGAGCAGGCAATTCATAGAGATTCCACATGCCCTTTTAATATGAGCATTAGTATCTCTATTTAATCGAGACAATATCTTAAGTTTTTGCCTAACTTCAGATACAATGTGGCGGATCTTCCATTCAATCTTGCTAATTTCAATCTAAGCATCTACTTCGCCAATATAACATTTAAAATAACTTTGGTATAATCTTCAGCAAAACCCATAAGATATTTTAGCAGTAGCTTACCAGTAAAAACATGACTGGTAGAATCCAAAATATTCTGATTGATAGTAGTAAGTCCCCAACCCGATGTCAGAAGACTGTGTGATTGCATATTGCCAAATGATACCATTGTTCTCAATGTAGAAGTTATACTAGGCTTTCGTACTACGACTACCTGCTCGTACTACATTATTGCCAAGGTAACATGATTTCGTAGTATCATTAGATGTAAATTTCCCCTCGATATATATGTAATTGTCAGAAAAGTCCAATATAAGATCTTGAAAATGCAATGAAATACGTATTTCGTCAGAAGTTCTATATGTTGGTGATCCATATGGCTTATAAGTATGTTCATGTAGACTCGTGAGCGAGTGGTCAAACACTGGTTCATCAAACACTTCCAATTTTTCACTTATGGTACTGGTAGCCATCGTGATTTTTTTTTTTTTGGTAATTGCGTACTCTTAAACTAATAGATTGTAGAAAAATATAATCTTCGGCAGATAGTCTTTGTACTTTCACGTTCGCGACTTCCACTCGCATGTGTCCTTCTGACTATAATTAGTTGACATATGGGACGCAATTGTAGTAGTTAGCGATTATAACGGAAACCAATTGGAGTAGCGGCAAATATTAGAGCAATCCTTTTAACTCTAGCTTCACAATAATCTTCTCGCCTTGAAAATTGAGTAATTCGTCATTATCATCCAAGATGCGGAGAGTAATGTTGTTGATGAACTGATGTCCTGCAAGTCTAACAGGCATATAAATAATATTTTGCTGCTCCTTGGATAGTTTGTAGCCAGGTTAAATATCAATGTCAAATTCAAAGAGAGTACCTATGTGCTTTCTCACCATTCAAATATGCATCACATACAATATTACAATCCACACGTATAATTATCACTTTCATAATATCAACGGGCAGCATAATATCATGCACTTTATTTGGCTGTAGGCGTTTTGGTTCAGATCCCAAAAGTCTGTCTATAGAATTTTGTTGGTCAAAGTTTATCTCATACTTTGATTTAATTTCGCACTTTAGTGTATTATTATTTGCTCGTAATAAAAATATTCTTTCATCTTCTACTTGCACACCACTTCTACTCTTGTCGTATGTTAGGACTTGCTGTATCGCTTTATTGATTTCATCAATTTCATAGGCGCCTGGCAATATATAATCATGGACGGAGGCTGCCTTACTGTTAGTTTTGTAGGGGAAAACTGATTATTCTTCTCATCTACATTGAATATTAAATTATAGGAGTAGAATCCCAATAGGCCTAAATCATAGTAACTGTTGCTATCCAGCTTGATGGGAGGATAAAAATCAGCGCTCAGCACCCTTGAATGACTCGATATAGTGAACGTATGCGACATGATTGATACCATTTGATGGCAGTATGTTAGTTTTATTGATGAATACAGCGGTGAGGAATTACCAGCCTTCTTCTTTTCGGAGGTTTAGGTGCTGAAATATCTTTTTCGCTTGCCTCATTATTGGACATAATATTCACATAATTCATCTTACAATAGCCGCAAAATATTTTTTTAGGAGATGGTCCGTCATTAACATCGATATTGGCGTCACTGTCATTATTGCCATAATGTTCTGTGTAATATTGATACTTTAACACATCAATATCATTCTGCAAATATTCCAGTAGTTTATCCCACACTAATGCAATTTCATTTGGAGCACACGCAATCATAACTATTTTTGGCATATTTGTAAGTTGTTGTCGGTTCATTTTCGCCAAGCTGCGCAATCGAGAATATGCGATGAGTCCTATTCTTTAAATAATTTCACGGTCCATTTCTGGTGTTAAATCCATCATACATTTTTTAACGCGTATTTGTTGATAAGAACTTTAAATATAAATGTCCGCACCACACTGTATCAAAGTCTTGCTGACGCTTACAGTTGTAACAGATTTCACTCGCTGCTTTTGGACCGGCACGGAAGTACTGTAAAAATTCCGTAGGAGGAGATAAATTTCCAAAGCTATCATAGTAATCTACTAAGTGTCCATGTCTTCTGTATGCCACCCAGTGTGTTTCTGCGCCATCCGCACTATCTAAATTTAGGATCGCAGACTCATTATGACATGGCCCCATTGTAGGTAGAGTATCAAGCATAAATATGCCTCGAAAATGTGGTTCTTTCATCTTCGATGCAAAACGTTTTTGATCGAGGTTGGTAAGCGCCTTCCGGGGCAGGGTGTCTAACAGTTTTTTGAATTGTGCTCTTGATTTAAGATATAGTCCTAATCCACTGTGATATGGTTTGAAGTATTATCCTTTGCCACTTTTGCCCAATGCTATCGCTTCCATATGTCTATTATGATGTTTGCCTATTCGCATATCGTTCAGAATTTTAGCCACACCTGCTGCGCCGCCAGCCAAAGTTCCCAGTGCTGAAAGTCCGGCAAATATTGGCAGTAATGGTAAAATGGTAAAATTCCACCCACTTTTCGAATCGGTATTATGCGTGGAGTACGAATCTTGCGTCTCCCACCTGAAGTTTTTAAAGATTGACGCGCTGCATATAGCGCAATTTGAGCCGCTTTACTTACATTATTTTCAATCAGTCACTTACTGCCAGCTTCTTTCAAAGCATGCGTGCGTGCGTACGTGAGTGCGTGCATGCGTGCGTGCGTGTGTGTCATTTAATATTCAATTAAATCAGTGGCGGATTTAGAATTTGGCTAAGAGGGAGCTTAGGGGAGTAGTAGTAATAACCCAAGTAGCAATTTTGCGACCTCCGCCGACATTTGCACAGAATTTAACGTGGTATTAGGTGTAGAAAATCGTCATTACGTTACCTACGACCTCTGACCGACTAGACGACGTTGCTTACCAGTTGTTTGTGACTAAAGTAAAATAAACACCTTTTAACAACGTCTGATCGACTTCAATACATGACTGTGAACGTTGGTAGGTATAGGTTTTGGCTTTATTATTGATGTGGAAACGTAGTCATAAATACTGAATTATCAACGTACTGATTAGCCATACTTTAACGTTTTATGGACGACGCATCGTGGTGTTGATGGTGCATGATAAAGAGGGTAAAAGAGGAAGAATTAAAACAAACAACATAACTTCGTTGTGTTATTGTATTATTTTCGTGATTTTCTTTGTATGGCTCGCTTCACAATATCAATGGAGAGAGATCGATCATTTAAATATTCAACTTTTTTTTACAACTAAGTTGTCAGATACGATGCATATTTTAGTAGAATTCATACATAAACACGGACGAGGTTGCTTTACACAACTTCGCCATTTCTTCAAGATCAGCTAAAGAACGAACATACATAATTTTGTTTACCGTTGTGATGCTGAAAAATAAAGCGAAAAAAATTCGAATTTATACATATTTTGGGCAATGTAATTATGCTACTTTAAGGTTAAAATCACTAAGTGATCATTACATTGTGTTGATAGTTAAATCACTCAAATTTGTATACCCATGAAAAAAGTCTAATTTTTTTTCTAAAAACATTAGTTTGATTTTTCGGCCTATAATGTCCATATTTTACCATAAACTGGTCCGCGTTAAAATATTTTGGTACCACAAAGCTTTTAAAATCCACTGAAAACATCACAATAAAATACAGAAGGTGAAGCTCTCACTTTCTATCTTTCAAAGTTTAAGCGAGAACAGCTGTGGTGTCCATTCCAGTAAACACAAGTGATCCAAGCGTCTAACAGTAGTATTTTTAGTTAGAAAAATATTTCGCCAATTTTGATGTAAAAATTGATTTTCTGCGCAAGGTTCAAACGACGTCGTTGGTTGTCATTAGTCGCATGCCGATGTTGTAGCGATCCTGATTTTATTCACCGAATTTGGTGCAAAATCTGGCCGGATGATCGTTCCTAATAAACATTTCGACTTGTAATTTGGTCGCGTAATAAAATTTTAATTCGAAATGTTTATTGGATTGTTACGACATCATTTAGCAACGTCAGGACAAGTCGGATGACATTGATACAATGTTAAAATGCTGTTTGGGAAACATCTTTTTCCTTTCCTTCTAGGGTGTTGTACACCCCGGAACCTAAATCCTGACAACCATTGGACCACAAAATTTGGATTTTGTTCGATATTAAAACTAAATTTTCAGTTGTGGTGGATTAAAACAACCATACGTATATTTTCTATTAAGTGAAAAAAATAAAACCTTAGGGAGGGCGCGTTCCCCTGCGCCCTCCCAAATCCGTCATAATTAAATATAATGAGAGATTTATGAATTTGTACCTTATTTAGGTTTTATTTTTAGTATTTATTTTACCCTTTCTGTTCGAATACTTTGTTATTTTAATTTCTATTACACCTTTATTAGTAAAGATTTAGATTTGTAGCAACAAAAAAATAAAATTTTCATCTGTAACAACCTGTAACTTTTTAAGGAAGAACAACCGGTCAACTTTGACCTAAAGAAACTATATCTAAAGGAATCGTATACTTTTCTGCACTCGTTGTATATAACTTATATTTCTCATATTTATTTGTAGTACAAAAGACGAGCATAGTCGAAATCCACAGAGGACTCAAAGTAATCTTTTTAGGATGAACCCCTCCCACAGAGTAGTATAACATAACAAGCAAAAGGGATTAACGAACTCACCTCGCCCACCTACATAGAGATAACAATTTATGTTTTAAAGGCTCGGAACACAGATTACAGTAACGCTAAATTAATTTTACCTACATACGAATTCATAAATAAGTTATATACAGGTATGTTACATAAAAAATCATCCAAGAAGGGGAAAAAGGTGAAGAATTTAGGTTAGTTTATTTTTAGTGATTTTCAAACTACGCGTTATTAGGAATCGGAGGCGCATGTGTTGTTCATATTAAAAAGTTGTTACAAATAAATTTAACAAATAATCATAATCTTTGGTTTAAACACAAAGTGTACAGATTGAGTTTATACAAGTTATTAACTGATGGAGTAAGTGCATTCCATATTTTCACACCAGAATAATTAAAAAAAAAAATTGTGGAGTTCGAACCACATTTAGGGCATTGACAGTTCTCTCCCATCTTAATCCGAAACAAATTACAAATAAAATGTTTAACGTGCTCCGGGATGGATTCGAACCATCGATATTTAGTGCTGAGTAAATTGCTACAAGCGCTTTACTCGACTTACATTCCCTTAATAATAATATTGATGTTGCAATGAAAAATCTCTTTCCTACAACATTCTTTTTTGTTTTTTGATGAATGAGAAACGTATACATATAAAGTCTCTACAGCAGATTTACAAGGGTAAAAAACTTATTGAACTTTCAGATTTTCTGCTGTTTTATTAAATACACTGTTGCAAACGTTTCGACCATGATGTTTTCATCCCTGCATGAAAATGAATGAGAACCACACGTTCGTTTTTTATTTCAATATAAATAACGACTCACATGGATTGACCTTTTGACGTTAAATAATATTTAGCCTAAGACCTATTTTTATTTATAAAATTCAGTAAAATATTTCTTCTTGTGTCCTGCTTTGTTGCACAATTTATGGTAGTAATCAGCTTAATTAAATTACAGGGTTGTATAAACATGAAGACTAACAATGATATTGCGATTTTCTGGCGAGAATTTTAGCCGCTGAATAATATTAGATCTGAACAGTACATAAGAAACCTCTCTGCACTCCATTTTCCATCATAAAATTAGCCATCGTTTTCGATATTTAAACTACCATATTTCACACAGTAATTAAATAAGCAATTTTTAAGTAACAAAACGACTTGAGATCTAACTTTTTCTGTTTCGTTCTTGGGGTTTACTATCACATGATTAATTCTTTAACAATTGAGTATCTAGAAATACAGTTACCTAGTATAACATTGAAAGAATGCCTCTGCGCTTGTGATTTTACATCAAATGTACAGTGAGAGGGTGGTTTTGGCAACTATTATAAAACAAAATAATAATAAAATATTTCCCTAACGTTTCAGAGATGAAATTTGTTACATTTCTCAAAGTTTTGTAGTTTTTATAAAATATGTGTAGCGCGAAATTCGACACATAATAATAGTAATAATAACAGCAGATGGAAGCATCTGGATGCCGAAGACACCTATACATATCTAGGTGTGCAACAAAGGCACATCCAGGATGTAAAACAAATAAAGGATTCTCTTCGCAGCAAGTGTACACACCGACACCAAAAGATATGGTATTCAGAACTTTCAGAGAAGAACAAGGTGTCTGCTACTAACATGCCTGCTGTTCCGGTTCTGTTCTATTCCTTGGGAGTAGTGAACTAGATCGTAGACGATCTGCGCCGATTAGACAGAGATACCCGCAAGAAGATGAATTTCCAGTGTTCATCCTAGATTGTCCGTTCCTTGTGTGTACCTCCCATACAACGAGGTGCCGAGGACTTGAGCCTAGGGTGTATGCATGAAACATCTTCAGGAGCTCAGATCCCCTCTTGCGGTTTGTGAAACATCATGAAATTGTAGAAGTGGGAGCAGGATTGTTCAAGGCAGCAAAAAAAAGTCTCAGATGAACTCGGTTTCGTTGTTCGACACCAGACGAAGAGGCCAGCAAGGTGCTGATGTAGTCAGCCACTGAGCTTCAGCCAAATCGCCTGAAATCCCTAATAATCCAGTCAGTAGGGACAAAACAGATCTTTGCCTTATAAAAGGTGGGGTAGAAACCATTTTGATATATGCTGTTTAGTTTTGTACCCTGATCCAAAATCCAAGTTTTTGACCTTGGAGGGAGAAATCGGGAGCTGTCAGCTTGAATCAAAGGTGCAAAAATTGTTTTTTTCAATATAACTCCTCAACGGTTGATCCAATGACAAAAAAGTTAAAGATGACCTTTGCATTTTTTGTATATAATTTTTTTTATAAGTCTAATATGTAACGAGTTACAGCGGCGGAAAGATGAACATTTTCCAAAAAATCGTCAAACTTCATTATTATTATTATTATTTTTTTATTTGTGGCTATTCATAACATAATTCTAATAATTTTGTAAACTCAAAGTAAATTCATTTCCACACCATGAGGTGGAGTAAATGGCGCGTTTTTTATTATGGTATCCTTCAGTAGGCCTCATCCACAGATGTTCCAGTTTTGTGATCTTAGATATCTAAATGGCTTTTGAACCACGTGAGTAATATAAAGATAATGAATGGACTTTGCTAAGATAAGCACTTGCTGTAATCAGCAATATTTTAATTATACAGGGTGAGTTTTAAATGCGTAGTTATATGTTAACCCTCAATATATTTGGTCGAGTTAAATCGATTGGCACTGCCAAAAAATTTTTTCAGCAAAAAAAATTTTGAATTTCTGATAATTTTTTCATCCTCCAGCAACTGACATTTTGATGGTCACTGGATATCTCTCTAAACGCCATTCACAGAGATGACGTCACTGAAGGCAGTGTTGCCACTGTCAGTTCGTCACAATTCGATTTTAAATTAGTACACAACTGGTAATATGTCGTTTGAATTAAATTCTAAAAATGAGACAAAATTGTAAATAATCATTTTATAAAAAAAAGATCTACTTTAACCAACGGAAAAGATTTGTTTACTTAATATGTGGATAGCACAGAACATCAGCGGCCACAAGGTCGATACACTTCTGTTCCGTGAATCGATCGAAGTCTAAGTCTTCAATTATTAATTGCTATCTCATCTACAATATAATTATTTTTTGCCCATTTTAGTAAAATGTTAGTAAAATCAACAATAAATTCTGATAACAAAAATTTATACTCCTTTATAAATAAATAAATTAAACCATAAAAAATTCTAATACTGAAACAAATAATAAAAAATTGGCTTTCTGTACATACCTAATTGAAAAAAAATCTCTTCTACATCTAAATAAACCCTAATATCCTGGTACACAGCAAAAATAAATCACTGATAATAATCAAAAATTAAAAACACACTAATAGCCATTAAATAATAATAGTTTCCAAGAATTGCACTAATCACTAATAAAAATATTACATTTAGAATGTCTTTCCACGGACGAAATATTCATTGTTATCACTGCACTGCACTAAACACTTGAACTACAATTTAAAATTAATAAACAATAACTTATAACAAGTATGAGCGGGTGAACAGTATGAGCGGGTGAACAGTATGAGCGGGTGAACAGTATGAGAACGTGAACGACTAACCCCCGTATCCAATTGTGATATGTGCATCAATTAAGCGTGCGCTACGCGCACCCTTGGCGCTGTGCAAGGCATCCTCCTCTGTTGCAACAAAGATTTGTGTATTATTGGCCGCCGCGCCGTTACGATGCGTCGGGTCGAATTCAGTCATTAGACTTTTCTGCGCCGTTCGCGACGTAGAACGCCAACCCCCCCACGATTTTGACGAAAAGGCGCGTCTCGAAATTAGCCCCCTCTCCGACACCCCGCCCCCCTATCCATTTTTTTCACGGAAACCTTCTCTCGAATAATCCCCGCCCACGGGAGCGCGGTCCTCAATCTGCCGACGAAGTATTTTTTACGGACGATCGAAAATTTTCGGCGCGCCGACGGCCGCCGCGCCGTAACGACGCGTCGGATCGAATTCGGTCATAAGACTTTTTTGCGTCGTTCGCGACGTAGAACGACACTCCGCCCACGAATTTGCCGAAAAGGCGTTTTCCGAAATTACCCCACTCCCCGACCCTCACGCCCCCTCCAATTTTTTCGCGGAACCCCCCTCGAATAATCCCCCGCCCACGGGAGCGCGGTCCTTAATCTGCCGACGAAGTATTTTTTACGGACGATCGAAAATTTTCGGCCCGCCGACGGCCGCCGCGACGTAACGAATTCGGTCATAAGACTTTTTTTGCGTCGTTCGTGACGTAGAACGACACTCCGCCCGAGAATTTGCCGAAAAGGCGCGTTCCGAAATTAGCTCCTCCTCCCCGACCCCCACTCCCCCTCCATTTCTTTCACGTAAACCTCTCCTCGAATACTACCTACCCACGGGAGCGCGATCCTTAATCTGTCGACGAAGTATTTTTTTCGGCCTATCGAAAATTTTCGGCGCGTCGAAGGCCGCCACGCCGTTACGACGCGTCGGATAGAATTCAGTCATAAAACTTTTTTACGTCCTTCGCGACGTAGAACGACACGCCTCCCGCGATTTTGCCGAAAAGACGCGTTCCGAACTTTGGGCGTGTTGTTTTGCGGAATGTAGATGTCTGTCATTCGGAGTTGTATTATCTTGAGTGCAGAACCGGATTGAGTAAATCGTATCAACTTTTGGTACAAAATTCTACTAGAAATCAGAAAATTGTACTAGAATGCTTTTTTGGAAGCGTTCTTTTTATGAAACAATAAAAAACCAGTATGAACGGAGACCCACTCTTGCGAAACTAACTTGGAAGAAAACGTATTGTTTTGCTGTAAAACATTTTTAACAGTTGAACTTAATTATTCTGGTGACAAGCAGAATACAATTATGTTACAGAAGGAACAAAGGTCGGCAGAACATCCAAAAAAAGATACAGCAGAAGGAAATGTTTTAAGAGTAGTCTATCTTTTTCTAAAATAATTTCAAAACGAGTATTTCTGCGCTACGAACACCTTGAATACAAATTTCCTGTTCTTCCGTGATTGGTTAAACTAAACTGTTTGCTTACATTTAGAGCAAGAAAAAGTGACAAGGCAATGAAAAGTGAATGATGTTATTTTTAAGACGAGCATTAGTTGTTCATTTGTTTATTGAAATACCGCATAGAGAAACAAATTATGATAATGTACTAGACTTTTGAAAGAAGTGCCGATATACTAAAATTATTAAACTGTACTGAATCTAGAACAATTGTACTATAAATCAGTGGCAGCACTAATAGACTGGACGAAAACATAAAACTGATCGTGATGTTCACGTGATCAGATCGGACCACAGAACGCTTCGTTTTCCTATTGGTCTACCGGCAATAAAATCGAGGAAGACGAACCCCGCCTATTTTACAGAATTGTAATCAGGCATGTCATGTATAAGAGCGAGCAGTTATTTGGTTTATTTGATTTTTATTTGTCCATCGTAATTGCTACTGTTTTGTGTCCGGGTTGTTTAAAATACAATACAAATTGTCTAGTACCGACACTGCAGATGAAATGAGAAATAATGTTGTCTTAAGTTCACCTAGAAAATGGTTTAATGTTATTATAATTCTAAATCCGGTCCTATCCTGTTCCAAGAAGCGTGTATGTCTTTTATTCACTACGAAAATAATAACGGGAGTGGCCAATTCACTATCGTTGTCGTTGTTATTCTTATAGCATTAGATAGAGAATAATAATTTCAAATCGTTCAGAGTGAATTTACGTAAACGTCTTATTCTTGGAAATAATTATACTATTGTATTGATATTAGGTATTAGGTAAATAGAGGATGTTTGGTTTCTGTTTTTTAAGTGCGTTGTTTTTTCTCTTTGTGCTTTTATTTCAGTTTTGCGATATTTTAACAGTTCCTAAAAGTACTTTTTGTTTTTAGAATAGTTGTTGTCAAAGCTTGGATTTTGTTTACAAATAAAGTTAGGTAATTGTTTTTATTTAGTGAATGAACCGTGTTACTGATTTGAACTCGTTTTTCCAACTTAATTCATACAAATATGCTTGATGAGTGTGTGATAAGAATCTCCTGCCGTCTGTGAAATGTGTAATGTGAATCATGAATTGGTTGGTAATGTAATGTACGTAAAAGATAGGTCAGTGTAACTCGCCCATTGACCTATCAGGTCAATGAACCAGCCAAACATAAATATGACTGTTACAAAACAATTTATTTATTAATAAATTACAGGATTACTTCAAATTATTATAAGCGCATGGTAAGTAACTACTTGTTAAAAAATAATGATTTTATAAAATTTGAAAAAACTAAATCAAAATTGTCAGTAGCATTTTATAAGTTTACTGTTCATCGGAAAATTTGGTTTTAGTTGTATGTTTCATAAGAAACACTTGAAAGGAATGTTAATTGATGCAAGAAAAAAGGCAAACTTGTACATTTTTTACATTAAAAGGTATTTTAAAATGTTAAAAAAATATTTCAAATGGAGCAATTAATGGTATAAGTAGATAATTATTTCATTCAAAATTATTATGTTCGGGAACGAACTTACTGGCTATGTGATAAATTGCATATGAAATGCGGCAACACTGCTTCACCATTTCAGATAAAATAAGGAATGTTTCTATCAGCAGATCCAAAACAATTTCATCTTATTTTTTTGAAAGTCGATAACTCAATTTTACTTGGGAATTAAGAGAAAAAAATGTGTCAGTGGGTTTCTACAGATGTCAAGAATCGGTGGTTTAAATATAACTACGCACTTAAGACTCACCCTATATATACTATGACATTTTAAAACTACTATCTTCTTTTGCTTTTGTAAGGCAGATCGCTGCCAGTTTACTTTCAAATAATAAAACCAATTTTGGAAAATAAAATATTTTTTAAAAAATCAAGTTCGGAATTAAAATTATTTCATGGGCGCAGTCGGTAGGATTTGTCAGTCGGTCAATCTATCGAACGTCTTGCTTTCTCCCTCCAAGATCGATACCTGGACGGCTACAACGTCCTGGGTGCAGTAACCTGTTAGTACAAAATAGTTAATGTTATTTCTGATCAAGGATACATGCTCTGGATCTTTCATCAGATCCGAACTCTATTACCTTGCCAGAAGTTTTCCCAGGCCGTTTACTCGGCCTGTGTTACTTGTCTAGGTTTCCTGGAGGAGAGCGATGACGATTTGCTCTTCCTTAAATCTTTTGCCGAGGACGTATGTGGCCGCCCTGGCTTTTTGTAGATTCGCATGTAGACACCTAATATAAGATGTCATTGGGTAGTTGATTTGAGGATAGGGATTAGGGATAAGGGTATTAGTTGTGGAAGTGTTGAGAATCGTTTGGGTTAGGTAGGGTTAGGGTTGTGGGTTTAAAAGGAAATTAAGGGGGTGGGATTTTTTCTCCTCTCGGAAGGTGAATGTTTCTCATTCTTCCTGGAGGTGGTTTTGTCTGGATTAGGGTCCCTCGCCGTTCTACTCTTCGAAGATGGTTTAATTCCACTCTTCTTCAGATGGGGTTCAATCGGGATGGATTTTCCCTTTTCAGATGTTCCCTCTCGGGGCTGTTCGCTCCTCTTGGGAAGTGATTGTAGTTCACTTTCCCTGAGGGTGTTGCTGCCACCGCTTTCTTATCAGAGGGGTCTTTACCTCCTCTGACTTTTGGGCGGTATTGGATTTGCCCAAATCCGCAGAAGGGTCTGAAATTCAGTCCCTCCAGTGTAATCATGGACGCTTCATCTAGTGAGAACGTCCATGTTTGACCAGGGCACGATTCCTCCACTATCGGGTGTTCAGACCGTGGTTCATTTTTCTCAGCCTGTTCAGTACTACCTCGGAAGACAGTCAGTTACCGGCGTCATCCGGGATATATGCCACACAGACATGAGGTTTGGGAAGGTCCTGCCCCTGCACGAATTTAAGACGCGCTCCTTCCCATGGAGTTTAAGTGAATTTCGTCAGGAATTTTCCTTCTTCTTTCCATAAAAAAATTCTAATATACAGTCCAAAGAAAAAAAAAAAGAACTAAGATGGCAGTCGCAAATTCAAATCTTCCACTTTTCAAACCTACGTCTCAAACCGTTTCAACAAGAGGGCTTTGGTTCCATCTTTAAGTCCTTTAACACGTTTAAATCATCTTCCCAATTTTAGGTGAAACCAGCCTAAATATGTGTTACATATATATATATATATATATATATATATATATATATATATATATATATATATATATAGTATCTATATATATATATATATATAAATTTCACTCATTTGAATAAACTTTGTATTGGATGATTTGGTTAGGGTCTTATTAAAATTCCACTTAACATTCCCTTTATTAAACGTTATGTTGATGATCTTATACTTTCTGTTAAAGTTAACAGTGTTGATGTAATATTAAACATATTTAATAGCTACTACGAAAATATCCAGTTCACAGTAGAAAAAGAAATGGAAAATAATATTCCTTTTTTGGATATGAGAGTACACAGAACTGAAAGTAACATTCTACGTACAAGTTGGTATAGAAAACCAATGAATAGTGATAGATATGTAAACTATCATTCTTACCATCCTCATCGCATGAAAATCAACCTAATTTTAGCTTTAAAAAACAAAGTAATTAAGGTATCCCATCCTCATTACTGAGACATTTCCCTTAAAAAATTAAAAAATATTTTAATTGAGAATTCTTATCCTCACTCATTAATAAATCGTTTACTTTTCAATACTCCTCAAAATTTAAGAAGTACAAATTTATTGTATAATAGTACTAATATAACCTTGAATAGAAGTGATAACAATAATAGTAGCAACATTATTATAGATAATAATGAGAATAACAGTAATATAAACAATAATAATAGTAATATTTTCCGTTCACTGCCCTATACTGAAAATTTAACTCCAAAATTAATGAATTTATTCAAACATTTAGAAATTAAAATAGCAAATAAGAACATAAAAACTATATCACCGCTTTATAGTAAAATTAAAACTTTCCTTACGGCAAATGAAAAATCTAATGTTGTATACCGCATTGAATGTAACAATTGTAATGGAGCATATATAGGACAAACATCAAGGACACTAAAAGGTCGTGTAACCTCACATATAAGTGATTGTAAAAGAAATGTTAAATCTTGTGCTTTAGCAGAACATGTCATCAATACAGGACATAAAATGAATTATGAAAATGCCAAAGTTTTGACGGTTGAGAATAACTATAAAAAAAGAGAACTTTCGTTGAAATGTTATATATAAATAAGGAAGACAATTTTTTAAATAAAAAAATCAGACATAGAAAATTTAAACAAGATTTATACTTATATTCTAAAATTAGAGAGAGATAATTATAGATAGTTACCTAAATTCAATTATTTAAAATAAAAAAAATTCAAATTTTCCCACCATAAAATAAGTTGGCAGTACAGTTTAAAAATAATTATAGTAACCAGTTTGTGTACGAAATATTAAATGTAAAAGTTTTATATCTTTCCTTTTTTCTATGAATTGTTTTTTTAGGCCTATTGCTTACAAACGCGATAACATGTGGTTGCGATTTCATTTTAATTTTTTAAACGTGATGAATTGTTTTAAATTGTTTTTCCGTCCACTTTGATTTTATATTTCACTAATGTTTGTTATATAGAAGTTTGTGTAAATGTTTGATTTTCTTCATTTCGACGGGAAAATCTTTGTATTTCTTAACAGTGTGATGTTTCATAGATAATAACCTCAAGTTAGTAAGTAGTTTTTAATAAATAATTTTTTGTAATTATTTTTTCTATATAAGTATTTTAACGTTATAGATGTCCTGAAGAAGGAAATAAATTTTCCGAAAGCTTGACAAGTAAGAAAGGGATTTTTCTTTCTCGGCCTTGATATCTTACCCTTTTGACGACTGCAACCTCAAAATTATTATCTATATATATATATATATATATATATATATATATATATATATATATATATATATATATATATATATATATATATATATATATATATATATATATATATATATATATATATATATATATATATATATATATATATATATATATATATATATATATATATATATATATATATATATATATATATATATATATATATATATATATATATATATATATATATATATATATATATATATATATATATATATATATATATATATATATATATATATATATATATATATATATATATATATATATATATATATATATATATATATATATATATATATATATATATATATATATATATATATATATATATATATATATATATATATATATATATATATATATATATATATATATATATAGATAATAATTTTGAGGTTGCAGTCGTCAAAAGGGTAAGATATCAAGGCCGGAGCAAAGAAAACTCTTTCTTACTTGTCAAGCTTTCGGAAAATTTTATTTCTTTCTTCAGGACATCTATAACGTTAAAATACTTATATAGAAAATAATTACAAAAAATTATTTATTAAAAACTACTTTATATATATATATATATATATATATATATATATATATATATATATATATATATATATATATATATATATATATATATATATATATATATATATATATATATATATATATATATATATATATATATATATATATATATATATATATATATATATATATATATATATATATATATATATATATATATATATATATTTTTCGTTGTATGTAAAACCGCTCATAACTTTTGAACGGCTTGACCAATCGAAACGCGGATTGCGGCATTCTAAAAGAGTTGACTCAACCTGAGAATGAGAACCGATTCGGCCTGGTAGATTTTGAGAAATTTCAAAAATAAAATTTTAAAAAATTTGTTTTTTTGGAATATCTTTTAGACTACTGAACCGATCAATTCCAAAATCTAATCACCTCTTGTACTTAGAAACAACGTTGATCGTCGCAAACCGCATCAAAATCGGTTGATTCGTTCGAGAGATATCGATTACGAAAAATTCGCAGAAAAGTGTTTTTTTGAAATAACATTCAAAATTCCTGTTGGATCTATTTCTGGTACTAAGATAACTTTTTTGTACTTAAAAAACTGCGTTAAATGCTGTAAACCGCATCAAAATCGGTTAGTTCGTTCAAGAGATATCGATTACGAAAAATTCGCAAAAAAAGTGTTTTTTTTTTTAAATAACATTCAAAAATTTTGTCGGATCGATTTTTTGGCACAAATATAACTGTTTGTACTTGAAAAACTGCGTTGAATGCTGCAAACTGCATCTCGATTGGTTAATTTGTTCAAAAGATATCGCAGTTCAAAAATTACAAAAAAAGTGTTTTTAATACGCTTTTATTAGCTTCACTTGTATGTTTGTTTGCTTGTTTGTTTGTAACCGACTCTTTGGACTCGATTTTGACCTACTTTAAACGGACAGATTTAATTGAAACTTTGTACACTTACGAAGAACCGGTAACAATACAATAATTTGGTAAGTTTATATCATTATCCTGATAAGGATCGCCAGTCCTTTCCTCACGTATCCTCTGCGTGAGAGCAAGAGGCTTAATATTGTAAGTATATTCCGTGATTTTCAGTTCGGTCGTTGGCCGAGCGGGCAAGTCTTAGTCGACGCGAAACGACGGACTCCTTGGGCGTGAGTTCAAATCCCATGGCTGAAATAAAAAAAATATTTATTTTTTTTTCAGAAATATCTGTTGGATCGTAATATGTTATAACATCAGCATCAATAAGCAATATAAATATAGTTTAAAAAAACTACAAAACACGCTTTCATAGCACATCAAACTAAAAAGTGAAAAATAAATATAGTTTAAAAAACTAAAAAACACGCTTTTAAAGCACATCAAACTAAAAGTGAAAAATAATTATTAATATAAACTGAAAACAATAATGAACGAAAGATACTAGTATTATTGTGAAAAAAAGCGTGGGGCGCTTTGTGCCATATTTTTCGTATATCGAGCAACCCACGCTTTTTTCACAATAATACTAGTATCTTTCGTTCATTATTGTTTTCAGTTTATATTAATAATTATTTTTCACTTTTTTAGTTTGATGTGCTTTAAAAAGCGTGTTTTTTAGTTTTTTTAAACTATATTTATTTTAATATAACTTCGAGATTTTTCACCTAATTGTAGAGCTCAAAAAGTATGTGTATAATATTTTGAGCTCGGAGAGCTCAAAAATTAACTAATACGTATATTTTTGAGCGCTTTAAGCTCGAAAATAGCGGGAGGTTTCAGGGATGGCCTGCAGGGTCAACCGATTTTCAGATTTTTTTAAATGGGATACCCTGTATATTATTAAATTTTTGGAATAATCCTTTGTTTCCTGATTTCAAAAATATACCATATTTTATTACCCCTACCATATACCGTTTTTGTGTTATTAAACGTCGAATATCTTAAACTAGTTACTGTAAATATGGAAAAGTTAACATTATTAAAGTGAGCTATGAGAATGACAACAATTATGTTTGATAAGTGACATTTTTTTAATGAAATAATCAAAATGGTTTACAGTGGGGAAGAAAAAGTCCAAATATTTACTTGTTATATACAAAATAACAAAAATAAACGTGCAGCAAAAAGAGCATATAGTGTATCCAAATCGTCCAACACCCATCAGAAAATATGTTCAAAAATATTTACCTAAAGGTGAATAATACCTCCAGTTTTAGTAGAAAAAGCGTGTAGTTCAAGCAAACCAGGAAGTACAGCTAGATATACTGCTTCATTTCATCCATATTTATACTCGAATAGACTTTTTTGAAACATTGTATTATTTTTTAGAAAATTCTGAATGTAGTATAAATAATGCAGTCGATCAATTAGGTAAGTTATTCCAAAAACGTACGTTAAAAAATAACAGCTACAGACCGTGTAAAATTTTCCTCGTACAAGTTTTAACAGAGGCTCATAAAAGGAAAAGGCTGGACTTTTGTCGCCAGATGATTCAAAAGTTGGATGAAGATCCCGATTTTCTTATTAAAATATTATGGACTGATGAATCATCCTTTTCTACGGCAGGAGTGTTTAATAGGGAAAATCGAAGGTCGTGGGAAAACAAGCACAACAGAAAAAGATTGGTAAAACAAATAAAAAATCAGGAAAAAACTGTTAGCGTTTCGTGTGGAATTTTCAGGAACAAAATTGTTGGGCCTATATTTTATGATTATACTTTAACTGGAGTTACCTATCTGGAAATAATTATCCCAGAAGCAGAAAATATTCTTTTTTCAGAATTTTCTGGGAGCCGAACTTGATGATATGATTTGGATGCAGGATGGGGAAACTCCGCATAGTGTCCTACCCGTTCGAGATCATTTGAATAATGTATTCCCAATATGGATAGTGCATAATGGACCTATTAAATGGCCACCTAACAGTCCGGATTTGACCTCTATGGATTCATTTTTTGGAGATTTCTAAAAGACATTGTCAATAATAATAATAGTATTCAAGTCATTAAAGACAGGGTTCAACTTGAAATAAACAATCTGAATGTAAATAATGAAGCCATTTCCGGTGCAGTTATAAATATAAGAAGACGTTATCAATTATGCATTGACAATAATGGTGGACACATCGAACATCTTTTTTGAGATCATTTATTTATATTTAAATTTTCTAAATAAATCTTTGTTATCTATTTTGTATAAATATTTGGTTTTCTCTTCCTCACTGTAAACCATTTTGATTATTTCATTAAAGAAATGTCACGTATCAAACATAATAGTTGTCATGTTCATAGCTCACTTTAGTAATGTGTATTTACAGTAACTAATTTAACGAAGATATTCGACGTTTAATAACTCAAAAACGGTACATGGTAGGGATAACATATGATATATTTTTGAAATCAGGAGCAAAGGACCATTCCAAAAGTTTAATAATATATAGGGTATCCTACTTAAAAAAATATATTATTTTTTTTGTATCCCCTGAAATCTGCACGCTACTGTACTTTTGATAGCAATTTAATAAAATTTAGTCATAACCACACAACTTTTATTTAAAACTATTTTTTCCATAGGCAATAATAACGATGGTAAGGGGTGGGTAATTTATAATGAATAACCCTGTACAACACGATTGAAAAATTATCAAACTACAAAATCAGAGGAAAATTAAATGAATGGTTAGTATCTTATCTGTCAAAGAGAAAACAAGCTATAGAAATTAATAGAGTTAGGTCTAATACATTAGATGTATCTTGTGGTGTGCCCCAAGGTTCAGTTTTGGGCCCTCTACTTTTTATGCGTTTTGTGAATAACCTTAAAAAAATTATCAATGATTGTAACCTAATAATGTTTGCCGAAGATAATTCTTGTTTAAATACTAATGTAAACAAACACGGCTTAAGACTAGACACCCAGCAAAAAATTTAAAATTTCACCTTTAAACTTGATAGTGATAAATTACTTATAAATTGCGATTAAACAGTATTTATGTATTTTACGCCTAGAGTTCTAAGTTATAATGAAAGTTATCTACTCAAAATTAATGGCAAGTCTTTAGCTCAAGTAAATTCCATTAAATTGTTAGGGATAAATATCGATAATTCCTTAAATTGACACACCCACATCGATATATTGTGTAAAAAACTTTCGTCTGTATGTTTTGTATTGTATAGACTAAAAAATGCCACTAACCAGAATGTATTGCTGTCATATTACTATGCACAATTTTGTTCCAAAATAACATATGGTACAATTTTCTGGGCTCTTCTCATTACAATGAAAGAGTCTTTATATTACAAAAAATAGCATTACGGAATATAGTAGGAATCAATAGAATGACTTCCTGTAGAAACATATTTAAAGATCTGAAAATATTACCACTAGCTTGCATTTTTATTTTGGAAATTGTCAAATTTATATGAATTTATGAGAAAAAACCATAATCATAATTACCGCTTGGATCTCATTCTCCAATATTAAGATATGACGTAGCCTAAATTTCACCAGCCACCACTAAATTGAAGTCCTAAATACATGGGTATAAAACTTTAAGCGTCCTGAATATATAAAGCAATGAAATAATATAAATCATTTAAGGAGAAAAGTACGTCACTTTCTATTATATAGGGTACAGATTTTAAACAACAAAAATTCTATATTATGTATATGTACATATATGTAGGTGTATGTATGTAATGTTTATAACATATTTGCGACATATGTTACGTCGACTTATTTGATCCTTTAACCATTGCCAAAGACGTCGACAGTTTTTGTGTTACGGGTGTATTTGAAATGGACTTCATGTGTGTATATGTACATGTGTGAATGTGTATGTATATGTATATATTTTTTTATATTTCTTATAATTTATATTATTAAATATTGTAACAGAAGTATTAGTTGCCTGTTGTATGCTTTGTATCAACTGACAAATTCAATACCAATGGAACTGGTCTTATGAACAATAAAATATTATTATTATTATTAAATTGAAAATTCTATTGTAACTGATATGGCAGATATGATTTTTTAAAAACACCACTGTTTTAAGTGCTCGGTAAATGTCTCTTAATAACTAGCCTGTATGATGCATATTTTAATAATTATACATATTTAAGAGCCCGTTTTCAACTACTGGCCAAATTAAATATTGACGCTGAAATTTCGCCTGTACAATTAAATTAACAGTATATTGCGGTTTAAATATTAGTTGACTAAACTAATGTAAACAAGACTTTAAGCATTTCCTGAAACTTCAAAACATTGTAGGCGGAATGTGAGGAAATTATGGTGGTAAATCCTTATGATATCACTCCCGCTTTATAGATGTCCAAATCCATATATTTTAGTAATAAATATAAATGTATAAGATTCCAAGTTTTTGAGTTGATACATTTATTACTACAAACATTATACAATTTTAAGAACAATAAAAATTAAACTAAACACCCTGATCGACTTTTATTTTAATTTAATTTACTATACAATGCAAAAATATGTTGTTGTTTTATACGAATTGGGAATTTAATCTTTCACATCGCCCCTGGTGGCTAAAAATCGCACTTTAACGAAACGAGTAACCTTTTTGTTTACAATCGTTTGATCTCATTTGTATAGTTTGTTTGTCGGGGTTTTACTACCGTTCTTTTTATTTTATCAACGTTTATTCCACAATATGCCGAATATGCCGAAGAAAACAGTGAATACGAATTGTTGTGTGTACAATTGTCACTCCAGATAACATGTGGATAGGACAATTCACTCTCACTATTTTCCCAAGAAAGACGCGAGGTTTGTTTATATTACCAATAGCTGTGGTATCGTAAAGAAAATAGATGAAGAAAAGTTTGGGAGGAAGCATAATTGATGGGAAAAGTATTAAGTTCGGCAATGTGTGCCCATTTCAGGCCAGAGAACTATAATACAGAAGGTATATAAAGTTATAATAGTGACATTTTTAGGTTAGGTACTAATTAGCAAAAATTAGTTAACAATAGGTTAAACTTATTGAATTTACTTATGAACTTTCGATTAATGCAATAATATATATTTTTCTACCTAATAAAGCACCCACAAAAGCAAATAAACTGAATGCAAACAAACCAGAAATCAACAGGTTTTACTCGTCTGATCACAGCGCCACATGCGTCGTGGAAATTTTAGTTCCCAATAGTAGCAGCTGTCTTCGGTTAGTTAAAGTCGGCTATAGAATGACGTTTAAAATTTCAGCAAAATAAAATTTTAACAAATAGGTTATATCAAGAATCAATCAATCGTTGTTTCGAGATTTCGTCATCGATTTGTAGAAATTAGTACAACACTACTGTATTAGCTATTTTAGACATTTCGCAACTATAATCAGTTTTAGCATACTTTCCCAAAGAACACTGAACAATATTATCTTGATTTACTTAGAAAATGTTACATAAACAGAAATTATTGGAGGTCCTGATGCAAAATTTGCTTGTGATTTGTCTTTCCTGATCTAAAGTGCATATAAAAATTATGTATTTCTATGCCTACTGCGTTCATTTGTTATAATCTGTAAAATTCATACAAATAAATGTCTTAGAAAGTTCAAACGTTCCAATTTCATGAGTAATGTGTTCTAATTGTACTCGAACTTAACATTTTCAGTACATCAATGTAATTTTGTTTCAAAGATGACAAACACGTCTTGTTAGCTTAAAAAACATATAAGTAAAGCCAGTACCTAAGTAGTATAGTTTTTAGGAATTTAACTCCAGCTCAACTGGGATTAAGGTAAATATCACAGTTTATTTACATGGCCATATCATCCGATGATTTAGCATTTCAATATGACCCAACGTTCTTAACCTTTTGGGTCAATCATTTAGACTGAAGAATTATCATTTAGGTATTAAGCAAAAATCTCCCATTTTTAGTATCATAACAAGAAGTTATCTAGTTTTCATATGTATATTGACATTCTTTTCTGATCATGTTAACATACAAATGGTAAAAGAAATTAAACAACACTGAAAAATACAAATTATCTTAGAATTTTACTAAAACAACTACCTTATCCTAGCGATATGCTAGAAGAAATTGGATTACATAATAGAATTCGTGGCATTTTAAAGCACTATAAAATAATGAAATATAACTTTTAATACGTTTCTGTGTAGTTAAGGGAAAGAGCAGATGTCTTTCTGTTTAAACCAAAGAGATGTTTTGGTTTAGTTATATTTATTACCACCTTCTAGAAACACAAATAGATTAATCATAACCACACTTTATAAATGTTATATAACACACCTAAATCATTCTCCCTAATACGTCCTCAATGGATAAAGGAACCCTATACCTGCTTTATGCACATAGATCCTACATTAACCCCCTATTAGATTATATAATTTGACAGTTACATGGATCCATTATCAGTTAATAACTTTCTCATTTAGCATCGAGACGCACTTATCCAGTAATAGGTAGAGTCTGTAAAAACCACCGAATAGTAAATAATAACAAACTGCATAAGTATTAATATCAGTATAAAAAAATTACGCATTGGACAAATCCATACACAGAACACTTTTTATAGTAGATAACTAACATGGAGAAGATATCGAGTATACATTCATAATCGCTTTAAAGCATCAAGCAATATAAGAATTTATTACTTGCAAAATATGTAATAAATATATAAAAAACATTAATCCGAATCTGCTAAAAAAATTATTAATGATGGCACTGATAACAGGCAGTTGACTGGTGCAGTCTATCTAGCATTCAGTAGTATTCATTTTTGATTATTCCCCCATTGTTTGCCAAACAAATATTACACCTTTTAATAAAAGTATTTTCTCGAAAACAATTTGGTGATTGTTAATTTCGTTAATATGTTTTACAATGATGTTTTATAGTTGTTTTATGTTCTCTATATATTCATTTTATAAATTTGTTCTCTTATGGTTCGCAAAGAAAATAGTCAAGAGTATTAAAGTTTGGATTTCTTAGAGGCCTGAGAATAGCGTCAATTTCTGAGTGTAGTTAAGGGCGAATATCGTTTTGGTCCATAAGCGACTAGACGCCGTATTGAACTGTATCGATCTTGTGTTTTGTTGGGGACTCGAAGGAAATTATTTGGTTTACATAATTTAGCAACTTTGTTCAGTTCGAGAACTTTCAAACTAGAGATTTGTTGTGTATGTGATATAGATATTTTTTATTTCTTTGACATTTTCTGTTTAATGCAGTGCGTTAGTGGATGCAAAAAATGGCGAGGCAGTCCACGTATTCAGAAACAGTGATGCGTTGTTATGTAAAGTGTACGACATTAGACTGTGATGGAACATGTGTCGTCGAAAAGACACCAAACATTGATTGGCGGAGACAAACAAATGCGATGAACCAGGGAAGATCTATTATCTAAAGAATTTTACAAGGTACTGTCTGTTTATTGTACTATCTGCACCTGTTTTACAGTATGCTCCTGTTGTTTACGTCATATCATTCAAATTGTCTATGTATACTGACATATGGGTACACTGTTTCGTACTCTTATATAAATAAAAACATCAAATATCAATGATGTTGGCAGCAATGCAAACAAAACAAGTATTTTTATATTACATATTTTTCAGATAATTTGTTTTTTTTTATTCTACAAAAATGAAAATATTTTTTAGTACTCACTATGAAGAAACGTACCGGCGTATTTCTAAAAATTATGGAATTGGCCCTATGTCACTATTCATACTACTTTTACATTTTGTAATTTCCAAGCTTTCGAATACATCCAGCTGTCTAGTATTTGTTACATTCCTAATTAATCTTAAATTGCTACTGCTTATTTTATGGATGTTCTTAAACACATGTTGGGCAACACTAGACTTATCTGTTCTACCATATGTGAGATATCTATGAGCCATGTGTTCCTTGGATCTAATTTGAATTGATCACCTAATTTGTCCAATATACCTTTGATTACAAACTGGACGAAGATTATTTTATAGAGCAAGATGCATATGCGACATTGTTGATGTCAGGGTGAGAGGGATTCCCCCCTCCCCATTGCGATAGAAATAGATCATAAAAACAGTTATACAGCAACCAATTGTCTTTATAAGTTAATTGTGATGCGCATATTTAAAGTAGATAAAGAAAACTATACATTATGTACTTATACCGTGCTTTCATTTCAAAATAGGGAAGCGTTCGGTCATGCTCGTGCAGTCCCCTAGATACAAAATGTAACCGTGAATTAGCCACAGAGATCAGGAACAGATGCAATCCATGTTTTCACCGCTACTCCGAAGAATATACGAGTTCGAACGAAGGTGCTGTGCAGTGTGCAAATATGAAAACACGGTACTTGCTGCAATAACGGTTATTAGTAGTTATGAATATGATGAATATATATTTGATAATATAATTTTTAGCTTTACCACTACTATCTGATGTAGTATGACAGTTTTTCAGGGAAAAATATTATTCCCTTTTCTAACTCTTAACGATAATTATTTTATTCAACGTAGATTTTTCTCTAGATAGTACATGGTATCCCAGTCAAGATGTCATTCGCGATTTTCTCACTAACTTTCAAGACAAATTCATAGTTCAGAAACTAATGTAGTTTTTTCTGGGGAATCCAATGCCGTCAAGAAAGAAACAATTGAACATCAAACAAAAAAAGTTACAGCCGAAAAACCGATTCTTTCAAAAAAATCAAAATGATCGATTATTATCTTTTTTTGTTATAGGGTGTTACTGGAACAAATTCAGTATATTCAATTTTGTATATCACTTCCGGTTTGGCCGGAAATGATTTTTTCCTCCCAAAATTTTCAATCCCTCAATATATTTTGGTTGCATTCAACAGAACAGTCAATTATCTATCAAGAATGTATAAAACACTTTTGTGGCAATTTTACGTGCAGTTTTGTAATAATTATTGTCTTAGTTTGACACCTGCCCACTACAATTTGGCTCTAATAATAGTATTACTTCTAACACAAGGCGGCTTGACCATAGCTAACTGCGATATTACTTAAACTGTGTGCTGAAAGGTAGGTATGAGAATAAAGTCAAAGAGCTATTGATATTTAGAAAACGGTTAGAGATATCACAAAAGTGGTTTATGCGTCTTTGATAGATAACTGAATGTTCTGTTGAATGCAACCAAAATATATTGGGATTCAAAATTTTTTAAAGAAAAATCTATTTCCGACCAAACCGGAAGTGATATAAAAAAACTGAATATTTGGAATCGGTTCCAGTAATCGTTAATCGGTAAAAACACTGGCGGACAAAAAAAAATATATTTTTTGTAACATGTCCCTGAATAGCATGTCCCACTGGAATAAAGCCTTCTGATTACAGAAATGACAAGCAAACAGTCTTAACACGCAACACTTTCTTGTTACATTAATAAAACATTATGGGCAGGAATTATTGTTCATTTTACTAATCTATTTATTGCTATATATCAATGATGTATATGGTATATCAGGCTTACATAGATATATTTACTAAGATAAAGAATAATTTTTGAAAAACGTATGTGCAGTTAATTTTTTCTTTTATGGGGGTTAAATCGTCTCGCTTTAAGAACCAACAATAATCACCCATCATGGCTGATTCCCATCGTCCTTGATAACGAATTTCCATTGTCCTGATATCTTGATGAAATCTTTCTTCTTGCTTCAGAAAAAAAATTAAGAAAGTGAATTTTTAAAGACATACGGCAACCAACCGTTTTGTACGAATCTAAAAGTTCGCTTACTAGTTGCTTATAGTTCTTATAGTTCTTTTTCTAAAAGTCATAATTTTTGTTTCTTTAGCCAGTAAGTTCCACTCCTTAAGTCGGGAACCAAGAAGTTCTGCCTGTTGTTTTGACAGCCCTAGGTCATGTACCAAATCATTCAATTTATTTTTAGCAATTAAGTGAGGGTCACTAAAACTTTCTGGAATATACGAAGGGTCGGCTCACTGGTCTGGGCTATCTGAAGAGTCGTTACTATTTCCATTGTCTCCCAAAACAATATTTTGACAATCTAAAGGCGCAGTTGGTACTGGTAAGTCTGATGCATTATTAGGAACAAGGTCTTAGGGCTGATGGTAAATTCGGATATTTGTTGTTTTTGTTCTTTTTTAGAATATCCCTCAGTTCTTGCTACACAAAAATAGCAGTCATTCAAATGATTGGTGGATTCTCGTCATACCATTGGAACAGCAAAAGTCATGCTTTTTCTTTTCAATTTCATCCACTGCACTAGTGACTCGCTACAACTTCACAACAAATGTGGGGAGCCCATTGCTTGTCTTGATCTCCGACTAAAACTCCAACATATAGAAAATACGTTTTTTTTACATTTTCAGATAATGGTCTCGCTTGTGTCTCCACAAGGTATTCTCCACAAATGTAAAAAAACTTGTCAGATGAGGTTTTGCAACTTCGGCGCGTTTGATTGGGCATTTTTGTCATAACGGAGTTATGCAGACAAAAGGAAGACACTTTCTAACAAACACAATTGGGCACTTGAAAGGGCAAAACAAGACTGATACTGAAAATGTCCCACCTTACTTAACTTGCTCTTCTAAAATTGCCAACCCATCATAAAATTTATTACCTGGCAATATATAGGGTCTATTGTGTTCACACAAAAATATTAGGACAAATTAGGACTTGTTGGATATTTTTTCAGTTAATAGGGAGGTAATAACAATATGAAAACAGTTGTGTGAACTATGTTACAAAAATTGTGTCGGCCAGTGAAATTGGTTTTTCGGCCATAACTTTGAGTGAAATTGATTGAAATCTAATCAACTGCTTGTGTGAACATTTTTGAGTGTTATCAATAGTAACAAAAAGATTGAAGATAACACGTTTTGATAAAGTTATTATTTGATGCTTTATATTTTTGCCCGATTCTGTAAAACAATATATTACGAATAATACACAATAAACTGAAAAAAATACCTACAATGAAATATAAGTGTGTTTCTCGTCAAAGTGTTTTATTACACTCACTGACATGTTACAAAGCGATGCTGATTAATTTAAATATTTTCATTGAACTGACTGAGATGGTGTGGGAGCAAAAGTTGACTAACTGCCGTGGAATTTACATAGATATTGATAGTTTTGATGACATTAGTTATACTTTTGTTTTTGAGGCTTTTTTTAAATTTCCATGTTTATTTATTGTACGTATACTTATCTAGAAACTGTGACGTGATACTAATATTGCGTTTCTATTTGAAATTTGGGTGTATCTAGTCAGAATAATCGTGAAAAATTTTTACAGAAAACTTTAATAAAACATTATCTTATACTTATTTATCAATGTAAGTAAACGTAATAGAAGATGATTAGTATTACCCACATAGCACCAATATGGGAAAATGGGCAATAATATTATTGAATGAAGAGAAATGTTTATCACATTGCTATGTAGATTTAGGTACAACGTGGTTACCTATGTTAAAAGAAGAATTGAACGAAATTAATATCGTATAATTTTTAAGTATCAACAGTTCTATGTAAGTATTTATGGATATTACATAAACAAATAACACAGCTCTACAACAAAAATTTTTTTTTGTGTTGCCCTTGATATCTTTGCAAATTTTTATGTTTTCAAGTGCCCAAATTACGAATATATTCATGAAAGTACTGAGTGTGCTGTGTGAAGTTTCACGCTTCGCATATTTCACAAATAGATAACACATAATGACGATAAAAAAAAGAAACAGCAACGCAGAGG
>JANEYF010005033.1:0-17090 GCA_029963845.1 Rhamnusium bicolor | reverse complement strand
AACTTAAGCACCATCGAAGCGTTTCAGGATCTCCATGTTAATAGGAACTATTTGTCTTATTTTTGGGTGCAGAATCTTCGCTTAAGCACTGGCACGTTTTTTGAAACATCCTGTACAGGTTGATTTTTGTGAGAATTCTAAATTTCTTACAAAAAAAATGGCAAATTATTTATGAATGAGTTAGAGGCACTTTAACTTTAATAACTCCCTTTGTAAAAAATATTCTAGTTACTGGGGGATTTTAATATTAATTTGTTAAATATGCAAAATGTTGTCGATAATTTTTATTCTGTTCTGTTCTAGAGACTTTCAATTTAAAACAAATTATTGTGACAACAAGGGTCGCACAGGGAGCTAATTTTTATTAAATTTAATTATTGTTTGCATGGAGCAGGATATTTTAGAGAAAGGTGTAATTGAAACTGAGTTGTCCCATCATCAGTTAATACATATATTGCAAATTACAGGTTGGAGCTGGTGTAAGTAATGGGCCGAGAATTTTCACTTATAGAAATTTTAAAAATTTTAATTATGAAAAATTTGAATTCAATTTATTTAAGATTCATTTTTATGTTATATTTCATTTAAATAATGTAGATTGAAAACTAGATTTTTCAATTAATAATTTATTACAATCTTCTTAATATTCATGCAACTATAGTAACATCCCGGATTCACACGACCTTAATCACCCTGGATAACTGACAATATAAAAATAATGATCTCTTTGCGAGAAAAAGCTCTTAAAAAATTTAAAAGTACAAACACATTTCTCATCGGAATTTTCATGAAAAGATTAGAAAATTATACAACTCAAGCTATAAAACGAGAAAAAAAGCCTATTTTGAATATAAAATAAAAATGGCACTCCAAAACAAAACTGGAAATTCCTTAAAGAAAATAATTGTGTACCCATCAGAAAAAACAAAGAAGTACCTGAACACCTAAGTGATGTGTTTCTAATTATTGATTTTTTGTTAATGGTGTCCCTGAAACAAATTTTTTCAAACGGTGTTTTAGATTTTTATAAGAATAATAATATTAATGATACTTAATAAATTTAAATTTAAAACTGTCACTGATAATTGCGTATATGAAATTTTAAATAAAAATAACTACAACTGCTACAGGTGTGATGGAATCAATATTACTTTGCTGAAAATATAGTTGCCCCCATATAATTCCATATCTAACTCATATTATTAATCATTCCTTAACAGAAAATACCTTCCCTACAATATGGAAGAGGGCTGTTGTGACTGTTTTGCCTTAAAAAAAAATAACCCTGAAGACCTTAAAGATTTAAGGTGTATTAGTATATTGCCAACCTTATCGAAGCTCATGGAAAAAATAATAGAACTACAATTAAGAGAGCATCCAGAACAGAACTCATTGTTACCTATAGTACAGTGAAACTCATTTATATGCTGATGACACTCAACTCTATCGGAATTTCCTACTACTGAGGTAAATACAGCATGCTCACATATAAATGAGGATCTCAGTAATTTTATAAACGTTGCAAAAGATCACTGGCTAGTAATAAATCCTTCTAAGTCTACTGTTATTATCTTTGGGCCTAAACGACAACGCAACGGCATTATTGATAAAGTAAATATTACAGTTGACAACAGTATATTAGAAGTGAAAGATAAGCTAAAAGCCGGGGGTAATAATAGACATGAACTTACGATTTAAGGAAAATACAGACAAATTATTGCAAAATATTATGCCTCTAAAATTAATATATAAGTAACATACAATTTCTTCCACAAAAAACTAAAATTTTATTGTGTGAAACATTAGTTTTATCGACATTAAATTGTGCAGATTGTTTGTATGGCCCTTGTTTGGATTCCAATTATGTCAACAAAATACAGAAATTACAAAATTCCTGCCTAATATTGATTTATGGAATACGTAGAGACCAGAGAATATCTTATAAATTGAGAGAAATAAAGTGGCTCAATATGGAAAACAGAAGACTTCATCATTCAGCATGTCTCTTTCATAGCATATTAATGAATAAATCTCCAGTTTATCTATATCAGAAAATAAAGTTTCGTACCGATGTTCATACATTAAATCTCAGGTTTAAGGGTATTCTAACTCCACCGTCTCACTGCACTGAATTATTTAAACGATGTTTTAGCTACCAAATTTGTAAAGTTTATAATAATATTGATGGCACCTTTAAGGGCTACAATAAATATCAAAAAAAATATTAATTCATAATCTAACCTACTATTTATACTAACTAGTCTCACTAAACTAAGCGTCAATAATTTATAATTACCTACTTAGTATTAGAGATATGGTTATGGAAGAACAGGTCGGGTAGCTTTTCTACTGTCTAACTACTCGAAACTGAACTTCGCCATTTATTTTCTAACAAGCAGTTGTAAACAATTATATTTATGTATTACTTCATTTTTGAAAATAAAAAGACGTGTATTATTATTATTATTAAATGCAAAAAGTTACAGGACTTTTATGTAGATTTTGAGAAAAGCAGAAAAACAATGGAAGCTCACACAAAGTGGCTACAGTTATTGATTTTATCATTTTAAACTGAGCACCATAGATGTTTTTACATATTTAAATAAAACGCTTTCTCAAGAACACGATGATATAGGTGTTGATTGGTCCTATCTCTAATACTAAGAAAGATATGAGGGAAACTTTGTTTGAGTCCCACCCCCATTAACTTTATTATTTGGACTACCCAAAAATAGTTTATAAAACAGTTATAAGATTTTTTTAAAATGTTTTGAAAACCGTATTACTAAGACAGTTGAAGCTATTTTTAATAAAATGTATTTTCCATTTTCCATATAATAGAAATAACAAAGTTAACGGGGGTGGGACTTACAAACAATCCCTCATATCGCCCTTAGTATTAGAGATAGACCCATCAACCCCGATTATCACTGTATTGGTGAGAAAGCGTTCTATCCAAATATGTAAAATATACAGGGCGTTTAATTAAAAAAAGTAAAACTAATAACTGTAGCTATTTTATGTGAGCTTCCATTGTTTTTCGGATATGATTTTGAAAATCTACATAAAAAGTAAAACAACTTTTGTATTTACAGTTTTTTCGTAATAATAAAAATTACAAAATTAGGAACGATTCTCATAAAATCACCCTGTACATATACATATAAAATCGAAACAAAGAAAAATGTAAAGAAAGTTTTGTGGACTAGATGACAATTATATTAATAACTTTCCTGGAAATCATATCGTGTACAAACATTTATCATACGTTTCCCCTCTTGTACACAATTATATCAATTAAGAAAGATAATTGTTATTCATTCTACGGGAAGTAAATGAATGTACTCAATAAACAATGATGACATGATGACATTAACAAACAAAAAAGCAATTAAAGTAATACACATTTATTTCCCTTTGATAATAATAAGCTACTTAAAGTTAGTATTATTACTGTTAGGAATTATACCTGCATATTGTAAAATAGAAAGTACTTTATTTAACAAGAATTAATTATACACAATAGTCAATAAAATTGCATGGGTATGCAAATAATTAACTAATAATAGTAATAATATTGAATACGGGCGACTGCGATATCACATCACTATTTTATAATAATAATACCTACTATATTTTCAGTTCTTGTTTGTTTCGTCAGAGATTACCTGTTATAGTAGGTATACTATATTAACATTTTGTATGAAACTAAAAAATAAAACGTATGTTTCCAGTTTCACGTATTTTTGACAATGCTTTCATCGCAATTCTACAACTAATAATACAAACGTATGTTATAGGCGCATTGAAACTGCTCACGATGTTTCATGCAGCTCTAATAATTTGTTGTTGTAAATGTTCACAAATATTAAAACGTAGGACGATTTCTTCAATATCATTTCAACACAATCGTAATTCTCATAGTGTCTCTTTTAACGAAACCGTGTATATATGTCGTACATTAGGAAATTATTCATTGAACTATTTGTGAAACAAATTTGTTATAAAATTTAAAATGAAGCATAGCTGTCTATTCGGGTCCATACCTAATGATCAAAAATTTGATTAGTGATAATTATTCTATCCTTTTGCACATCAACTACACTTGAGGACAAAATAAGTAATGTCTAACAAGAATTGTCATCTTTAAAGTAATATGGGTTTTTTTCTAGCAATTCTTTTTTTTTTTCGACGCTTAATATATATATATTTTTGTCCGGTTTAGAAAAAATGTGACAGTATCTGTCTAATATTTTATCTATAAGTGGACATCTGAATAGAAAAAATGTGATAGAATCTGTCTAATGTTTTGTCTATAAGTGGATATCCGAATGAACTCGAATATCCAGACTTCATTAATAATAATAATAATAATAATAACACACTTTATTCAAAAAAGACATACATCATTTATGAATGGGCGAAGTTCAGCTTTGCACGGCTTTGCATACCGTGCAGGCTGTTCTTCCACTTAACCCAACGACGAGGCAAAATACATAAAAATATCGTAAACTATGATAATGTATTCCAAGATTATATTATATACTTATATATAGACACATAATAATATATACGTACATATATATATTTTTTATAAACAAATTCAAAAATCTTAGTTAGGTATAGCAGGTTTCATGATAGGCAGATCAGATTAAAACGTTTGGAGAAAGACGACACGGAGAGAGACTTAATTGCAGAGGGAATGGAATTATACAAAGTAGCAATATTTTGGGAGAACGATCTTTCAAATATCGCTGTGTTATGCATCGGTGGTGTTAGAGTACCCTTGTGTCTTATGTTTAAATTATGCACGTCAGTTCGAAATACAATCTTCCTGTATAAGTATCTGGGACTATTGAATAGTATTATTTTGTGATATAATGTAGCACAATGTAGTTTCCGTCTGTTCTTCATATTTAACCATTTGGCATCAGGTAATTTGTGACTCACCGGCTCACGTTTTCTAATTCCATAGACGAATCTCAAACAATAATTCTGAATTTTTTGTATGCGTTGAGAGGAAATTGCTGTCAGGCAAGGCCCATATACAGTGTCACAATAGTTAAAAACGGAGAGTACTAGTGAGTCACACAAGAGTAGTTTAAGTTTTTTATTAAGAATATGTCTGGAGTTATATAATAATTTTAATTTACATATAGCTTTTTTTATACCATTTGAAACATGTTGAAATCTAAGGTCCGTATCGAGTATAAGTCCTAAATTTTTCACCTCATTTTTTATAGGTATTGATACATTATTTATTTTTATGTTGACATTTGGGGTTAAGTTAATTCTATCAGCTTGACGCCCGAAAAGCATTACAGCACACTTACTTGGATTTAAATGCAAACAATGTTCTATCGATGTATCGTAAATTTTTTTAAGTTCACTACTAACAATATCGCAACTGCTGTGAAAGTTATGAGGATCAAAAGAATAAAATAATTGTGTGTCGTCTGCATACATCTGTATGCTGCATTTCTCGGTCAAAGAAGGCAGAAAGGAAGTATATATAGTAAATAAAATAGGTCCTAGTATGGAACCCTGTGGCACTCCACATGAAACATTTACACTATCTGAATATTCCCCATTTAAAACAACCTTCTGTTTTCTACCCTGTAAATAATTCTGAATAAAAGTTACAGCAGTTGTGTCAAAACCTATATATTTCAAGATTAATAATAGAATATCATGATTTATTGTGTCGAAGGCTTTGGAATAATCAAGTAGCACAAGCATAGTACACATACCGGAGTCAGTGGATCGAAAAATATGGTCAGTAACATTTAAAAGAGCAGTTGCGCAACTATGTCCTTCGTTTCTGGCAGAACTTGATTTTTTTCAATATGTTCCACTGTTTGACTCTTGACCTCATATTCTAATATTTTAGACAAGACTGGTAATATACTTATCGGCCTCAGGTCATTAAAACCTAGCGGATTTGCAATTTTGGGCAGAGGAATTATATGTGCTACTTTCCAAGCTTTAGGAAAAACTGAATTGTTTAAGCAAAAGTTAACAATATGACAAATATATTCGAGAATAAAAGGACAACATAATATAATGAAATTTACGTGCATACCATCGGCACCAACAGCTTTAGATTTAATGGAGAATAAATGTTTAGATATTTCAATTTCAGTGACGGCCCGAAATATAAGAGACTAGTTTACCGTTTCTTTAATATTATTGTAGTAATTTGCAACATTGTTCATGTTGGGTGCGATTTGCGGTACAGAGTTTAGAAAGTGCTGATTTATTGAATTAACATCACATAAATTTGGCGGTAAACCTTTTTTGTCTTGTTGATTACGAATGTGCAATTTTTTAATAGTCTCCCAGACTTCTTTGCTATCTTTTTTCTGAAACTGTTGGTTTAAAAATGCTTTTTTCTCCCTTCGAATTGCACCAGTAGTATAATTTTTTAAATCTTTATACTCCTGCCAAAGTTGAGGAGAATTTGTTCGCTTAAATTTATTGAGTGCTTTATCTCTCAATTTAATAAGTTCGTTTATGTTATTAGTAAACCAAGGATTATGTGGCTTCTTATTATTATATGTTTTCAGAGGTGCATGCATGTCCATCAAAACTGTAATATTTTCATTAAAAAAAGTTACTTTGCCGTCAAGGTCAGCTATGTCATAAATATTGCGCCAAGGTATAGATTGCAGATGAGCGTAAACTAATTCTCTATCAATATTTTTCAAGTTTCTGTACATACGAGGTGTTAGTTGATTATGCTGTGTTGCAAAACTTATGTGAGCATAAACCATTTCGTGATCAGAGATGTTAGGCAAAGAAATAGTACCACTTTCCGTAAAATTGCATTCCTCAGACATGACGACATAATCCAACAAAGATGCACAATTTAATGAAATTCTAGTTGGGCTATCAATAACTTGTTTTAGGCCAATACTGTCTATGATATTTAAAAAGTTCTTAACAACGGTATTATTTATATTTAGCAAGTCTATGTTGAAATCACCCATACATATAAAGGTATCAAATTTCGGCACTGTATTAACTAGGATATTTTCAAATTCACTAATAAAAAGATTAGAATTAAAATTTGGGGGTTTGTAAATACATCCAATACACAAACTCAGCTTATTTAACTTAATACTCACCCAGAGATCCTCAATAGTTTCATTGTTATCTAGCAAATTAAAAGGAATGCATTTTTTTATATAAATCCCTACTCCACCTCCTCGCCCTCTCTCTCTGTCTCGTCTCACCAAACTAAAATCATCAATAGCCACCATATCTGAAGAAATATTTTTATTTAACCAAGTTTCACTGACTGCGATAATATCAAATTCTGTTGTGTTCAAAAAATCTACAAAGAAAATGTGCAGTTAAAGAGCGAATATTAATGTGACATATTTTTAATGGTTTCTTGAAAATTTGCATGATGCCTAACTAAGAAAAAGTATTCTTTGTATACAATAATAGAAAAATAAACAAACAACCTTAAAACTAAATTTAATATATTTGCCCCTAAAAAAGAAAAGTAAATGGCAACAAGAAAATGAAAATAGCAACGCGCCTGGTATCCTGCTTTAAGTTATGTTAATACAAATTTATTTTATTTAGAATTCAAGCAGTTTTTTCTGCAAACAAAAGATTAAGTAGAAATATTTTAAAATTACATTTTTGGTGGAATAAGTTGTAAAAGCAGATACCGTTTTATATTTATTAAACTATGAATTTATAAACAATTCCTTACATATCAAGTGTGTTTTTTCATAACACTGCAATAATTATAGAATTCGTAACTGTATGAAAGACTTTTTATTACGATAAGTTAAATTAGTTTCAATTTAAAAGAAATTTTGGAGTATGTATCTATTATTTACTAATATTACATTTAAAAGTGAAAATTTATAAACCAAACATATGATTAACTATATGAAAAATTAATATATTTTTAATTATATAACACTTAGTATTGAACAGCAAATGTACAATTTTTTTTCTTAGTTTTCTTCATTTTCCGTGTTTCCCGTATATTGACTTTCCCTGTATAAAGTGATTCCTTCTGGAGTTTTCACGTAGATTGATCCATACTTAGTCCAGGTGTTTGTATGACCATATTTCTGTGCTGCTAAATTATATAGTTTTAAATTTTCCCGTGTCAGGTCCTCTTTAATTATTATACCGGTTCCTTTTAGATTCTTCTTAACTTTAAAAATATCAAGTTTATTCTGGTAATTAACAAATTTCACGATAATTGGCCTGGGTTTGTTATTATTCCTATGTTTTCCCACCCTGTGACATCTATCAATATCTACCGCAGTTATTTTTGTTCCTAATTTCGATTCATTAAAGTACTCTGCTACATCTCTTTTTAGGTTCTCTCCATTTCTTTCCTTAAATCCAAATACAGCTATATTTTTATCGCGTTATTGTTGGTCTAGCATGTTCAGTTTTTGCTTGTAGATTTTTTCATTTTGTATTGCTTGTTCTTTGAATTCTTTAAATTCTTGTTTAATTAATGATATTTCTTGACGTATTTCAGAGAATTCATTTTCAAATTTCTTATATAAACTGTTTGCAATTGACTTACTCAGCTCTTTTATAACACTTTCTTTTTGTAATGATGTCACTATGACTTGTTCTACATCAGAAATAAATTGTTTTGTTAGCACCATTATGTTTAATTTGTTTTACTTCCTAACTAACTATTTGTATTTGTCTTCACTTAATATGTTTAGTGTTTTTTATTTTATTTAATAAACTGTTACTTTTATTCACTAGTATTGTTTAGTTCATGTTTCGATTCTCGATTTCCAATTATAATTTGATATGTTTTATAATAATGCAGAGCTACCTGTGCGCACGACTATTCACTTGCCGCCATCACTTTTTTATATTTGCATTGCATTAGGGCCCCCGCGCGCTATCGGCCAGGCCGCGGTGGTCAACAGATTACACAGCCCCACAAATAAAAAAAAAATTTCTGACCTAGCAACGAGATGAGTATATCCTTATGTATTTTTGATCGCTGATTCCGAATCCGGGGTCAAAAAAAGTCGTACACCCCCAAAAAAATGTTATAGCCAAAAAACACCCCCTGAATCGTTTTGTTTAATATTTTCGGGAAAAATTTAATCTATTACGATAATAATAAAGGTGAATTGCAGCGTTCACCCTATCGGTATGAAACGCACCCCCATAGAGGGTGAGAACCACCCTCATCTGCCATCAAACCAATTGATAACGACAATAACTGAAAAACATCTAAAAATGTTTAAGTTTCGTTAGGTTTGCAATAAACTGACGTAGAATTCACGTAGTACCCCAAAACTACCTCTATAGCGTTATGAAAAACAACCCTTAACTTCAATTACAGAAAAAAGAAAGGAAAAAACATAAAATAACAAGGGGGACATTTCCACCAGGACATAGCCGAAATGGAAAATCGATATCAAGGAAGATGGGACGAACACATGATAGCAGACTACTGTTGGTCTCTGAAGAGAGACCCGAAAGAACAACACAAACGACAGTCAGTAAGAAGATCGTTTGAAAATAAAGTTAAAAGATACCATAAAAGAAAGATTAAAAAAAGAAGAATTAAAAGCTACTAACTTAAGAGTACTTCTCACCCCTTCAGGGATGCGTTTTATACCCAAATAGTGTTAAGATTGGTGACAATTGACTGCTAATATCCTAGCCATAAGGATCCCTCCAAATAAGAACCTCCATATAATGAAATCGTTATCAAATTTCATGTTTTTTCCTTTCTTTTTTTCTGTAATTGAAGTTAAGGGTTGATTTTCATAACGATATAGGGGTAGTTTTGGGGTATTACGTGAATTCTACGTCAGTTTATTGCAAACCTAACGAAACTTAACATTTTTAAATGTTTTTCAGTCATTGTCGTTATCAATTAGTTTGATGGCATATGAGGGTGGTTCTCACCATCTATGGGGGTGCGTTTCATACCGATAGGGTGAACGTTGCAATTCACCTTTATTTTTATCGTAATACATTAAATTTTTCCCGAAAATATTAAACAAAACGATTCAGGGGGTGTTTTTTGGCTCTAAAATTTTTTTTTGGGGGTGTACAACTTTTTTTGACCCCGGATTCGGAATCAGCGATCAAAAATACATAAGGATATACTCGTCTCGTTGCTAGGTCAGAAATTTTATTTTTTTTTGTGGGGCTGTGTTATGTTTGTTATATGAGTTATATGTTCCACAGGCACTGGCAACGATGGCTGGCCGTCGCGGAACGGTATATGTTTTAAGATTCTGCCTTTTTATATATACAGGGTGTCTACAAATCTGGTAAACCTGGAATTGTCAGGGAATTTATTTTAGTCAGGGAAAACCTGAATATATCAGGGAATTCTTGAAAGTAAGCAGTGAAACCTGGAATTTTCACTATCAGATAGTAATTATTAATAAGAACTATTAAACCTGACAGAAATGTTTTGCGGATTAAGATAATGAACACCCCCCAAAATAAATATCTATATGAAAGCGCGAACGTACTCCATGGTTCAAGTTCATTTCTAGTGGTTGCAGAGTTCGTTGTCTCTGATAGTTCAAATAGTCTATGCGAATAATTCGTTATAGGATGACGCACAACGATGTGTTTTGTATTGTTGATTGGATTTTATAGACCAAAATGACAAAAAAACTTGTCAATTCAATTTCGCTTGGCTTCAAGATGATAATTTTAATTCTTGGTGCTCTACAAGTAAAAGAAAAATCATTATCAGCATACTGCAAATTGTGCTATAGTGAAATATATTACAGTAATATAGGAAAGCAAGCCCTCTTGAGCCATAGTAAAAGTAAAAAACATGTAATAGCAGTAAACTCAAAGTCAAAGAGATATTCTTTACAAAAAATTTTGAAGGAACATAATTCTAATAATAGGCCCACGGTAATAGAGACTAATATTGAGCTGGAAAATAATGTTGGTGCAAAAACTAGTCCAGAAAATGGTACTGTACCAAAGGGGCCCGTGGCTGTACCAAATGTTCTTGACAAATTTACACCGTGGTGTTTAAATGTTGTCATTACACATACATCACTAAGAAGCTCCGCGAGCACTTTAAAAAATGTTACCTCTGATGTTCCCAGATAGCGAAATATGTAAAGCTGTTCTTTTAACGAATCATTAAATAAAGTTAGCCAAAAAGAACAAATGAAAATTACTGTAAGATACTTTTGCAAAACAAAAAATGAAGTTGTTACACGATACTTAAATTCATGTTTCTTGAGAGCTGAAGATTTATTGCTTGGTTTTAAATAAGGCTTACTTGGTATACAAATGAAAAAAAAATCAAATATCTAGGGATGGACCCAATGTATATCTGAAGTTTTTAAAGGACCTTCAAGTTGACTTTAAAGAAAATCATCCAGATTGGCCAAAGCTTCTTGATTACAGAAGTTCTGTGCTGTACGATGGATAGAAAACATCAATGTTGCCCAGATGGCATTAGAAATATTACCAAATTTACAGAAGTTTGTTGAAAGGGGAAAGAAAAAAAATTACATATGCTTCATATGCAATAAACAGAGATGCCTTCCATTCCATTCTGTCAAACATTCTTAAACCTAGTGTAATGAAAGAAGAAATAACCACAGCTAAATAAATGGTTAAAGTGGATTTAAACAATAAAGAGAAACGTTTGTTCTTTAAAAATCTACAGCTGCCATTTGGAACAAAGTCGCCCTCAAAACCCTGAAGACAAAACCAACTGATAGAGATATTTTAGAATTTAAGAAAGAATGTTTTCAGTGTTACTATACCTTAGCAAGAAACTTAATTGAAAAGTGCCCTTTGAAGTTCACATTTATAAAAGGAATAACATGTTTAACGCCATATTGTGTCAAACATTTTGAAATGTAACAGACTCGCTGTAGCATTAGACATTGTAGTAACTGGCTGACGGGTAATGAGGCTGATAAAATTAGTAGAGATATTATGCAAGACTGATTTCTTATAAAAAAAAATGAAAACTAACAAAACAAGACAGGTTATACGATATCTAGTTCAAAATTACGAATGAAAAATTTTCCTATCTAAAAAAATTCACTGAAATGACTCTAATATTGTCCCATGGTCCACAGTAATGCTTTTATTGAACGAGGGTTTTCCGTGAACATTTAACGGACGAATCTTTATTAACTCAAAGGCTAATATTAATATATGATAGTGTCATAAATATCAGAAGTATACAGCAATTTAAGATGAATAAATCTGTCATTGCGAATGTAAGAATCTCTAATAGTAAGTGTAAGAAGGCGCTGAGAAAAAAAGTGAAGACGAAAACGAGAAAAATTCTTTACATAGAAAAAGGTTAATAGATTCGAATAAGAAAAAAAATGAATTGACTCAAGAAACAGGAGCGATAATCATTTCCATAAACGATGACATAGAATCTTTAAAAAGATCTCCAATATAATCTTTTAAAAGTACTACATGTTTTTGTTTTATATTTTAGTTATGTGTATTTTTGTTAATGTTCAAATGTTATTTGAGTTTTTTTAATAATTTTTGTTTGTTCTGCATTACATAACTAATAATAAAAGTGCATATTTATGTTGAAAATATAATGAATAGATTTTATACTATTTCAGTTTTCTGTATAAAAAATATATAATATTGTTGATTCTAATTAATTTTAATTTGAAAAGAAAAGTTCCTTAACGACCAAACAAAAAAGTGCTAATTCTTTTTTAGAAATAATTCGCTTCTCGAAAACTAAAACTATTAATAAAAAAAGCAAATTTTTAACTTTTTTGTCATCTAGTTTTTTAGAATTTTTTTTTGAGGTGTATATATAATACTTCCGTATCTCTTCGAGGGTGGGAAGTTGAAAACCTAGAATTTAGATAAAATATTACCTGGAAAACCTGGAAGTCAGGGAATTTTAAAATTAAGATTTGTGATGGTGGCAACAATGACAAAAACAAATTTAATCTTGTGGTCGGCTTATTTCTGCTACTACGGTCAGACCCTTACGCCAGGAGAGAACCATCCTTCACAGTCTAAAATCAAGTATAGTATAAAGTCCTAAATGTAATACTTTATTTTAGTTACATTAGTAAATCTAGTAACCCAATAGATGTGTCACAATTCGTACAATAATAAAAGCAACATTTGGTGAACACTCGGTGGAAATTTTAGCAAATGTTATACATGTTTTTAACGATTGCCATAAAATATTAATAACATCTGAGGGGCAGACTGTTGACAGGAAATTAAATAAGTAATCTTAAATGAAATTAGCGGTTTTGTTTTGTCAGTAATGAATGACTAAACATTCATATGAATAGAAAATGAAATCTGGTCTTTGTACACACTCTACAACTCGTCTTCTCATAACCCTACGATTGTGCTCCTTTTAAACTCACTTTATTGTGCAAGACAAGGAAAGTAATATTCATATATTTCTTACTGGGGATAACACCAAGCTAAAAAAAATAAAAACGCCAAAATGGATAAGATCAATAAGTAGTATAAGATAAACCTTTAATAGTTTGTCACAAGAAAACACTGTATATACTTATATAAAATAAATTTTATCAGTGGTTTTTTGGTATTTGTAACAATTAAGGCTGGGAATTTTTCAGATTTTAGTATTCGAATATTCGAACTATTCGAATAATCCGAATTATTCGAATAGGTATCCGAATAATCCGGATCCTCGAATATTCATTATTAATAGGTATAGCACTGAATACTAGTGAATAGTGAATACTCTATTTGAGTATTTGGTTGGATAGACCACAATAATAGTCGTGACATAATCCACTAAGCAGGCAATTTGATTTTCTTTCCATACCCACAATAGGGTATGTCTCCTGTACATGTGCTTTAAGGGTCAGAATTATTTAGTTAGTATTTTATTTTAGGATTGAGGCGCTATTGTTCACATTTAACTATTGAAGCTTAAATAAAACGAAAACAGTGCTAGTTTATTATACTTCTGTGTCTATTTTTCCTTTTCGAAAAAAAAAAAAGTTCTCTAAAATTAGAATGTTCGTAAAAAAGACGCAGATTGTGAAGGTAAAACAAATACATGAAAAGTCAATAGTTAAATATTTACAGGTTTTTTAAAATTTAAAATTTAATTTTATCCCGTGCCTTAGTACAGTAAGAATAAGGTCGAGGCGAGAAAGAGATGGAATAGTTTTACTGGGAGTAAAACGTACCACTAATGTGGTCTATTTATATATTTGGATTTTAGAATAGGTACCTACCTATACCTACTATCTACCTACTTTGGTTGAATGCATACTGCATACCTATTCGCATATAATTTAATAATATATTTTAATATTCAAATTTACTCAAATATAATCGAGTATTCGAATATTTCGAATATTTGAATAATTTCCTATTAGAATAATTCGTATTCGAATATTCGAATACTCGAATTATTCGTATTCGATTCCCAGCCCTAGTAACAATATATAGATCAATATGATCACAAAAAATATGATAAGTGAAAAACTTGTATTAATTGTATTTTATATGAAATAGTAATAAAACTTATATTTAATAGAACGTTTCGAGTAAGGCTGGGAATTTTCCAGATTTTAATATTCGAATATTCGTTCGAAAAAATTCGAATATTCGAATAATTCGAATATTCGAATACTCGAATAATCCGAATTATTCGAATAGGTATCCGAATAATCCGGATCCTCGAATATTCATTATTAATAGGTATAGCACTGAGTACTAGTGAATAGTGAATACTCTATTTGAGTATTTGGTTGGATAGACCACAATAATAGTCGTGACGTAAACCACTAAGCAGGCAATTTGATTTGCTTTCCATATCCACAATAGGGTATGTCTCCTGTACATGTGCTTTAAGGGTCAGAATTATTTAGTTAGTATTTTATTTTAGGATTGAAGCTCTATTGTTCACATTTAACTATTGAAGCTTAAATAAAATGAAAACAGAGCTAGTTTATTATACTTCTGTGTCATAACTATTTTTCCTTTTCGAAAAAAAATAAAAGTGCTCTAAAATTAGAATGTTTTTAAAAAAGACGCAGACTGTGAAGGTAAAACAAATATATGAAAAATCAATAATTAAATATTTACAGGTTTTCTAAAATTTAAAATTTAATTTTAACCCCTGCCTTAGTACAGTAAGAATAACGTCGAGGCGAGAAAGATATGGAATAGTTTGACTGGGAGTAAAACGTGCCAGTAATGTGGTATATTTATATATTTGGATTTTAGAATAGGTACCTACCTATACCTACTATACTTTTAATATTCAAATTTATTCAGATATAATCGAATATTCGAATACTCGAATATATTAGAGTATTCGAATATTCGAGTTATCAAATATTCGAATAATTTCCCATCAGAATAATTCGTATTCGAATACTCGAATTATTCGTATTCGATTCCCAGCCTTAGTTTCGAGCCATCAACTTTTGGACTCATTCTCAGGCAAGAAAAACACTTCATAATTTTTTCTTTTCATTTTTATCATATGTTTTGTAAATTATTGATTTATATTGGTATAAATACTTACCAAAGAACCACTGATAAATTTCATTTTCACATTCAAAATACATACAGTGTTTTTTGGGGGTAAACTATTAAAGTTTATTAAAGTATTATTGATCTGATCAATTTTTGGCATTTTCATTATTTTTTATTTAGCCTGGCGTTATCCCCAATAATAAGTATATATGATTATACAATATTTGCCACAAAGAAATTATAAACAATTTCTTGAAAGTTGAATGACTTGATATGTATATTACATTATATATTATTTAAAGATTTGTTTGTTAATAGTTTCATGTAGTACATAATATGTAGTTAGTGTGTGCTCATGAACAAACTGGAAATTACGGAGTTTATTCCGACATTATTATACATGGGTTACACAGTTTTAATGGTATTCACGTTCTGGCTACTTACCGTATGATTGGATTTTTCGCAGCATACGTTTTCGTCTGGAAAATCTATGCAGCTGTTAAAATTGATTAAACTCAATTTTTTTCTCAAAATTGTGATTGTATGATGTAATTTTATATTACAACGAATTTGTTGTGTAATTTTGTGATGGCTTTTTTTAAATATTTAATTTTCATTACGTACTATAATCTACACTTCACATTTCTATATTTATTTCATTTTTATTATTATTTAAAATATTTAGTAGTTAAATATTATAAATGGAGTAATCTGTCCAAAACTGAGGTATGGTACACAGAAATAAATTTGGCAAGATTACATTAGAACCATGAAATTACACTCTCGTAGCATGGAATTTTAAAAGAAAGGAAAATGATTATTCGTACAAAAAATTCTTTCAAAGTTGGGATGAATGTTAATTTCTTTCCAAATCAATTAATATCAACAACAAAACAGTATTTATACTTTTTTTTAAATATCAATAAATACTATCGTAAAAGCAATATTTTATTTTAGAAAAACAATGGGGTACTTGCACTTGCACTATTTTTTATTCAAAAAACGAAATTTCGATTATTTGAAAACAATTTTTTTTTTTAAATATCTTGGATATTTATTTTATAATATCAAACTGATAAAATTGGTACAAACATATTTGAACAGATGGCTAATTATGAGATAGCAGATTTACTTTTCAAAATAGGGCTTCCATTCAAACTACAGCATTTGAACAAGGTTTTTATCCTTGTCGAAAACTGCATTTTGAAACGTCATTCTGCATATACATATATTTCAAAGGGCTTTCACAAATTAAAATCGGCCTCTGATTCAGATAAAAGAAAATTTCTTTACCCAAAAACAAGAAAAAAAATCTTAATTAACCACAAAATGCACCTAAATGCACCCAAATTGGCAGCTGAATTTAAAAACATTTCTGACAGAATAGAGTTGATGTTAAGGATTTGTAATGTAAATCATTTAAAAATGGTTGTTTAAACAAAATGTACTAATACCAAAAGAATTGATCTGCTAATACACGATTAAAGTTCAACAGGCATAACAGCTGCGTTTTCCAGTTAAAACCCAATCGTCCTAGAACGTTGGGATTGAATTCTCTATCGCAAGTATAGTTTATACGAAGTCAATTGAAATTGGTCATTGTTAAAGCA
>JANEYF010005032.1:0-131762 GCA_029963845.1 Rhamnusium bicolor | reverse complement strand
TCTAGTTGAAATAACATACAGTAAGGTTCAAAAGTAAATTGTCCCCCCCCTCTAATTTTTGAACGGTTTGATTTTTTTGTTAATTTTGAGGTTAAATTCTCAGATAGATTTGCGACCTTTTGATTAAATGTCCAATGTAAGCGTATATTCTTATATTAAGAGCCTATTCTTCAGTAGTAACATACCAAAATTTCATGCAAATCCAATGATGTATAACAAATGGCCGAATTTTAAATTGAATCTATCTTTCTTCTTATCTACTTTCATGGATTTTACGATTGGAGTAAGGGCGGAGGGACACCAAATAATATTCGATTAACAACTGAATTAAAAACAATGGAAGATCATATTGAATAACACACTTTTATTTGCAAAATGTAAATAAATAATCAAAATTAACAAATAGAACATAGACGCCTATTTTGTTCCTGGCAACAACGAACCCTTTCCAAAAACTCTTCACTTACTCTGCCTAACACTACATTCACTTCCCTGGACGTATCCGTAATAGCTTCTGTCAATTCTTCGTGAGGATGAAACGCGATATAATTTGGATTTTATAAAGCCATTAGAAGTAGTTTAATCTTCATTTAAATGCGTTCTAACTGATCTGAAAAAAACGATGTGGAGCTCCATCATGTTGAGAAACTATCTCGTTGGCTCTAAATTGATCCGTGTGCTGTTCAACTATTTCCTCAATTCTTAATATTATTTCCCCTTCTTGAAGTTGAGTGTATAGAGGTGCTGTTAAGTCCCCTGCAATAAACAGATCTCATAATGTGACTTCAAAATACCCACCCACACATTTAATTTTTGGGAATACTGGGTATGAAGCTCACGAAATACGTGAAGATTTCCATTACTCCAATAACGTAGATGATGTTTATTTAGTTTTCCGTTTAGTAAAAGTGTTGCTAAAACAGACATTTCTTAAGTAGTTCGGATCTTTTGTAGCTAAAGTTTCAACCTCTACACAAAATTCATTCCTACAAGCAGATTTTCCCAGATGGTTTGTGCTAGAGTTCCTCAAGTAAGAGTCTGGCTATACAGCATGCGGCGGCCATGATTTTCCATTTGTGCAATGATTAACAGTCCAAGAAAATGATGTGAGAAGCTGATAATTAATTAGGTAGTGATTCAAAATATTTTGGAGTTATGCAGAATTAAAAACTGAGTATAATGATCCAAAGTTTCAGATTCGACCGATCGGACAAGTATGCAAAAAAAATTAAAAAACGCCATAATCCTTCATCCAAAACGCTGAGAGAACCGTAACAGATTCGTCAAAATTTTATAGTGCCAGTTGTAGAGGACAAAATTCTTCAAAAAAGTCTGCGGCGGTGTATATGTATCTTTTATAGTTTAGCCGTGAGCCGTGTGTAATCAATACTCATGGCGCGCGGGGACAACTGTATAGACGCTCTTAATTGTTTGTGTATTTCATGTGTATGTACATTTTGTAACTATTGAAAAGAGTCCAAAAAATTCATGGTCACTTTTTTAACTTAAATGTAAGTATAATTTTTCCGTGTAGATGTAATTTAAACTAACTTATTTGAAACCACATGGCTTTATATTTTTGTAGCGGAAACAAAAAGCTTTATAAAGTTTATCTAACCTAAGCTTCTGAGAATTTATTCAAAGATAAAATGTTAAATAATTTTGCATATTGTAAATTAAGAAATAATGAAGTGTACGTAAGAGAAAAACAATATTTAATTGTGCCGTTACTAACCTCACATAAATATGAAGTATTTGTAGGATTTCAATTTTCCCTTATGTACTTTGACGGCCTGTTCCTTTCTTCTCTAAGGATTCCGTAGGAAAACTCTCATTTTAGAAACTTTTTTTTGTCATTCTTGATACAATACAGAACACTAGGTACATTCCGGTAGTTTTACTGAGTAAGACCGTAACTAATATTATACAACTAAAACCATGCGAATCTGTTGTCTGTTAAAATCTACACTGAACAACTTTTAAACACTAATTGTTGATATTAACATACCCCATATCTTCCTATATCTTCATACTACATATTTAAAATAAGCAACAACCCTCCAGTGCAAATTAAAATACACAGAAACTAAATGTAAACAAACCGTAAATTCGACAAATATGGATGACGTACTATGTGATCGTCCGAGCCAATGAAAGATGACATACCCATGGCCAAAGTCTTTACTTAAGGGCTGCTAGTTTGTGCAATAGTTTAAATTTATAAGGGAAAAAAAATCTTTTTTTCAGGGCTCTCAGCACCGATGTTTTGGAAGTGTTAGAAATACCAGCTATTGATCTGGTACTTAGTTGTAAATTTTCTGTTATTTCTGCCATTTTCTTTGTCAGCAGTTGTCCTTGGTCTCCCTTTGTTTTGCCATTATTAACATTCCCTGTATTTGAAAATGTTTGAATTAATTTTGTCAAACATTGCCATGATATAGGTCTATCGGGAAAATGCTCATTAAAAACCCGTACGGTTCTGTGGTAGTTCCTTCCCATATCACCGAAAATTAAAGTGGTCTGCACCTTTTCGAAAACGAGAACAATAACTGCTGACAAAAAAAGACGAAATTGTGACCGAAATATCAGAAAACTCACAAATTAGCACCAGATTCTTCGCATATTTGAAATACTTCCAAACATCCACGCTGAAAAAAATATATAAATTGAAAGAATTTTTTAACTTATGATTTTCTTTGTTAGAATAAAAAAATTATCTCCTCTCATTCAAGTTCCTATTTCTCGAAAACTGTTCTTTTATCGAAATCAAATAAAGTATAAGACTGAAAATTCACTTCAAAATTTAAAAATCTACCTCCTCTATCTACCTGCGGTAGGATGGTTGTGGGTAATTCACCCCTAGTTATGATGTGTTTTAAAAATGGATCACTCTGTTAATAGAGTACCCAAAAATTATCACGTTTCATTAAGAAATAAAAATGTTATTAAAAATAAATTCATTACAACTTTAAAGGGTTAAAATATTTTATCGCTTCAATATAAAGTCGAATATTCAACATTGTTCAAATAATATAAAATAATGCCGTATATTTGTTGCAGCTGCCACTGCGTGTTAGGGTAACTGCTCCTTCTAACTAAGCTCTGAATAAAATATAAAGGAGAGGAATACAATAATTAAACAAGTGACACATTTCTCAAATTTGTAAATTTGTCCCTACAGCACCCGGTATGTAGAGTTTTATTTCAAGGATTTGTCGCTTCAATACATAGAGATGTGTTATTATTTTTAGGTCACAGTCGTTTTTATTACTTCGCGATGTGGTGTAAACATTTTCATATTTAGGTAATATAGGTCAAGTTTTGTTGATAAATATGTAATATACCCATATATTTTATATGTAAACTTTTCTGCTCCATAAACAATTGGAATTTGCATATGTACAACTAGTAATGTAATTATTGGTTTAATTATATTAATTATACACGATGGATAACAATGAATGTTAATACCGTTTCCATCGAATGGCTGTGTAGGCGTAGGCAAATCAGTTACGCCTACTGCGAATTTCTCTTAATTTTTATAATACTTTCTGTTCTACATATTTGCAGAATGAATTGAGGAACAGCTTGTATTCTTGTTGTTTTCATGCGGTTTGTCTGCTTGCCCATACTAGAAGGTAATTTATTACTAATCAGTCCTCTAACTGTGAAGGATGATGTGTTGAATTTCCAGGTGTACTCTCGCGTCGCTTATAGATCCCTAGATGGACCGTAATCGCTTAAACAACGTTTCTGTAGAATCACATCTGCAATCTTCAAGTTCTTGTTGTGCAACACCCCCCGTCCAATTGTTGGCATAACACAATAAGCTGGGGGTTGTACTTATTGACCGGTAGCTCAGTGAGCAGGTCGTGAATAAGGGCTTAGATTGATTTGAGTTATCACCAAAATCTAGGCTGGGCGCCAGGACTTTTGCAAGTACCAAATAATTAAAAGTTTACTTTAAAAGGTAAAGATAACGTTAAAACTTGAATTCGGTTGGGAAGGAAGTTCAATAAAAAGATATTTAATAAAAAAATATAATACTCTAAATACACAATATTTACAAGTCAAAAAAAAAATGATATTGAAAGAGAAAAAACAAAATGAAAAATGAAATGCCTGATCTCTCACAAATTTCTTCTGACCAAATATGTTGTTTACTGGGGACGAAGATCTTACGTAACTTCCAATGGGTTAGTCCAGCGAAGAATCCACCAACGGCTAGGCTCTTAATGGGTTCGGTGTCAAATTGACTTACCACTGTCAGTACTGCATTTACCCTTGAGAAAAAATGCCAGTTGTATAAAATATAATTTTCCTGCTCCACCCAGTATATAATGATCAATTCGATCCACCAGTTATCCTCTTCTCTTGGTCCAGGTATTTACATAAAAAGGAGAGTTTTATGAGATCAGTATTATACGCAAAACAAAGTTAAAAGCTGTGACGTTTGAATTGTCCAGCTACGTAGACAAAATATGAGTTAACACAAATTTACAGAGTAAATTGCAAACTAAACAAATTAGGATCGGTATCCTACAATATGTTAGGAAGTTGAAGACTTCAACTAACTTAAGTATTAATAAAAGTTACGTTAAATAGAAAAAATACTAGTCCAGCAAATAAACTAGGTGTAGCTACGATAATAAACAAGTGAAATAGGTATTCACTAAATGTTAAGATATTTTTGTACTAAGAGAAGTTAAGCTTCAAGAAAATAGAATTTAGAATGTCTGTATACAGACAGACAACTAGAAAGATAACGTAAATAAATATTTGCTAAATATAAAACAATATGAGTTTTTCAAATTAAAGGTAACGTTAAAATAAATCATTTATTGGTTCCTCGGTTAGAGGTTCTAATGAATTGCAGATAAAGTTAAATAAAGATATATACTTGACTATATGTTTACTTTAGATAATTAAAAGTTAAACAAGTGCCAGACAACTAGGCAGGTATTTTTGCCAGAGAACTAGGCAAAGTTCCACTAGAGCAGCGTTCATGATTAAATACTAAGTAAACGTTCAAGGAAGCAGTCGATATTTTAAATTTAGAAAAACCTTATGTTTCTGAGATCGGGTTGATAAATATATGCACTGGTATAAAATAATCCACCACAAAATAATTGCACCAAATTAGATAATTTTCACAATTTTCACAGGTTATAAACAAATAGGTTTGGTCGAACCAGGTGTACCAATCTCCAAATGTCACCAGTGACCACTGTTTAGAGAGCGCTACCAACGTAGCTAAGTGACCTAAAACATCAAGATACAAAGACAGAAAACAACTAACTACGATACAAAATGGCGACATCCGTTGCTTAGTAAATCTAAAATTTACAATAACCGAAAGTTAGTTTAAATTAACACACGAAATTATTACAATATCAAAGGGATATTAGATAAATTGCCAGCAATGCACGATAAATTGATACTAATCAATATCAATGATGGCTGTTCCAAAGAACCAAGGTGAACTGATCACCGCAAAGCAAATTCGCCCAAGGCGTAAATTAAGATAATTACGGTACAATATTATTAAGAAAATTACCTCAAAGGTACTTTAAATCGATATAGCAACTTTTTAAATAATGATGAGCATAAAATCACAAGATAATACCAGATAACATATAAATCTTACCAGACCGCAGAACTAGAGATGGTTTCCATCAGAACGCGGCACCAGAGACAACCACTGTCTCTGGCTGCCCTAGCAAGAAGAAAGTAGCATCGTAGTATTCTGCTACCTAAAACTCGATTATAGTTTGGAAAGAGACAGACTTTTGAGAGTAGAATATGAGCAATAAAGATACATAGATATTTAGTGCAAAAATCTGCCAAACCCAACTGTTCCAGTAGAAATCAGTAACGCCATCTCGACTAGACTGGCAGAAACTTAATTCATCATGGATCAACAACAAACTGGAATGAAATGGCCTGCAATTTCGTTACAGTTGATAACTGCTTACTGAAGCTTATCGTTCTAAAATGACAGCAGCGTTGTGAACCATAGCGAATCTTTTGTCGGTAGATAGTAGACGAACTTTTCTCTGGATGGCGCACAAAATCGGTAGATTTATCTTGGAACTTTGGTAGATGTGAATTTTTGCATAAATTACTGTAAAAAAAGCAGTGAATGATGGCTTGAAGTTGTTTCTTTATTCTGATGTACTAATTTAGTAGTGACATTTTTCAGTCACAAATATGGATATACCAATTTCATTTATTCACAAATTCACATAACACCATTGAATTTAATGCATAACACACACAAATTTTGATCAACAATAAATCACGGGTCCGTGTTGGATAGGAGTCGCGAGGGAATACTATAACCTGTCACCCAAGCGCCATCAGTAAATGAAAGCCATAGTACTAAATAATTTCCTTTTTCTTCGATCTTCATTAAGTATGCCCTCGTGTTTTCGACAAGGGGCGACTCAGATACAATTATGTATGCATAGTTGCGGATACAGATCACTGTAAACTGTAAAGCAAATTCAAATTGAAGTGAAGTATTTTTCAAATAGATCTCCCATCAGATCAGTCGTTAGGTTTATAGTTTCTGTCTGCTTTTCGGTAGGATTTGTGTGTGGGTCGGTAGATCGGTAAAAGTCATTGAAAATTGGTAGATCTACCGAAAAATCGGTAGGGTTAATAACACTAAGTGACAGTATCTGGATCGGGCTGCTCCCTAAGTACCCTCGTTGTGTTAGTTGCACATGCCTGGCAGCCGAAGCCAGAAAAGCGGCATTTTGATACATCTGGAAGCGAATCTTCATAACGCCTCTCAACAAGTTGCAGCAGGAAATAAAGTTAGTCAAAGATTATTACTTCGAATATTAAAAAAATAAAGTTTTCGTCCGTACACAATTCGCTTAAGAGTTTAGCGAAGATCCTAACCGTCTATTACAATTTTGTGAAACAGTGATGGATATGTGTGAGACTAATCCAAACTTCCACAGCCAAATGGTCTTTTCGGATGAAGCTTCGTTTTGCCTATCTGACACAGTTAACTAACAAAGCTGTAGGTACTGAAGCAGAGAAATTTCTAATTGGATGGTTGAGGCATACACTTGACACTATCAGAAAATAAAGGTAACTGAGCGGAAATAGTAGACAATAACATATTACGTACCTACCTTTTCTTTTTGACAAAACCGATTTTTTATGAGGTCTTCGGATATGTAATTAAAAAACCGCTGCCAATTACTTAGGGATCAGAACTTCCCTCACCGTAGTAAAACTCGACGTGTGGTGGAGTTTATAATAAAAGTAATTTTTTGACATTTCAAAAGTCACCTTTTGACGTTTCAAAAAAGTCACTTTGACGTTTCAAAAAAGTAACATTTTTTGACGTTGGAACCGATTTTGCTTATCAACGAACACAATCTCTTCCTTGACCTCTAGAATGTGTATACCAAATTTGCAAGCTTTATCTCAAAAACTGTAGCTGCTATCGCGAACCAGGCAGACACAGATAGACATTTTTTCTGTCTGAAATTTTGTATACCGTCATAATTCGCCGAGATTCGTCCAAAAATGCAATGAAAATGTTCAAAATTTTTTTCACGAATACATAACTTCCTCACTTTGAGGGGTGAGGAAGTAATTTAACAAAATTGAAACATGTACAAGTATCGTCAAAAGGTTATGTTTGTAAATAGAATACTCTATACATATTACAAGTTGGTTCGAAATCGGAGGTCAAGATTATGGCATAGACCCTAGAGTATGGCATTAGAGCCATACATACCTATATACCCTAGTGCATCGTTTTTGAAATTCAAAGCGTTCAATGTGACTGCTGCGCACAATCATTTTTCAAATATCTTAGGAACCGTTTGATCTTCCAGTTTTCTTGTTAGAAGGCCAATTACAACTTCAGTAAAGATTTGGTTGAGATTGATACACTGAATGTTTAATTTTTCCAGGCCAGTTATCTTTTAACACACCCTAAATTTTTTACGCCTATGACGTTGCTATGTTTTCTAGGTAAAAAGTTCACATAATGTGCGAAATTTTTAAAATTTTTCGATATCTCTAAAGGTTAGGGAAATTTGGCAAAATGCAGCTGCACTGTGTTATATAAAGATGGAAAATATGGATTAATAAGAAATTTTAATTCACTTTTGATTTACTGTATACATGATGTTCGATCAGGTATTAAAATTTTACAATAATTTATGATTTAATATGAAAAAAAGTTAGTACGTTAGTACTCTACAATCACATAGACACTTATGATTCTGAGATCCTTATGATATACGCGCTGGTCTTAAAAATGATTTCCATTTATTTGGTAAAATCGTTTACTAGTGGACATTCGCAATTCTCTTTTGTATGATACAAATTTATAAATCATCAAGAAGTGTGTGTGGCAACTTGTAACGAAATTGCAGGCCATTTCATTCCAGTTTGTCGTGTTCCACGATGAATTAAGTTTCAGCCAGTCTAGTCTAGATGGTGCCACTGATTTCTACTGGAACAGTTGGGTTTGCAGATTTTTGCACTAGATACCTATCTATCTTTATTGCTCATACTCTACTCTCAAATGTCTGTCTCTTTCCAAACTATAATCGAGTTTAGGTAGCAGAATACTACGATGCTACTTTCTTCTTACTAGGGCAGCCAGAGACAGTGGTTGTCTCTGGTGCCGCGTTCTGATGGAAACCATCTCTAGTTCTGCGGTCTGATAAGATTTATATGTTTTCTGGTATTATCTTGTGATTTTATGCTCATCATTGTTTAAAAAGTTGCTGTATTGATTTAAAGTACCTTTGAGGTAATTTTCATAATAATATTGTACCGTAATTATCTTAATTTACGCCTTGGGCGAATTTGCTTTTCGGTGATCAGTTCACCTTGGTTGTTCTATGGAACAGCCATCATTGATATTGATTAGTATCAATTTATCGTGCTTTGCTGGCAATTTATCTAATATCCCTTTGATATTGTAATAATTTCGTGTGTTAATTTAAACTAACTTTCGGTTATTGTAAATTTTAGATTTACTAGGCAACGGATGTCGCCATTTTGTATCGTAGTTAGTTGTTTTCTGTCTTTGTATCTTGATGTTTTAGGTCACTTAGCTACGTTGGTAGCGCTCTCTAAACAGTGGTGACTGGTGACATTTGGAGATTTGTACACCTGGTTGGACCAAACCTATTTGTTTATAACCTTTGTGAAAATTATCTAATTTGGTGCATTTGTTTTGTGGTGGATTATTTTATACCAGTGCATATATTTATCAACCAGACCTCAGTAACGTAAGGTTTTTCTAAATTTAAAATATCGAATGCTTACTTGAACATTTACTTAGTATTGTCAGGAACGCTGCTCTAGTGGAGCTTTGCCTAGTTCTCTGGCAAAGATACCTGCCTAGTTATCTGGCACTTGATTAACTTTTAATTATCTAAAGTAAACATATAGTCAAGTATATATCTTTATTTAATTTTATCTGCAATTCATTAGAACCTCTCTCCGAGGAACTAATAAATGATTTAATTTAACATTACCTTTAAGTTGAAAACTATCATATTGTTTTATATTTAGCAAATATATATTTACGTTATCTTTCTAGTTGTCTGTCTGTATACAGACATTCTAAATTCTATTATCTTGAAGATTAACTTCTTTTAGTACAAAAATATCTTAACATTTAGTGAATACCTATTTCACTTGTTTATTATCGTAGCTACACCTAGTTGATTTGTTGGACTAGTATTTTGTCTATTTAACGTAACTTTTATTGATACTTAAGTTAGTTTAAGTCTTCAACTTCCTAAAATATTGTAGGACACCGATCCTAGTTTGTTTAGTTTGCAATTCACTCTGTAAATTTGTGTTAACTCATATTTTGTCTACATAGCTGGACAATTCAAACGTCACAGCTTTTAACTTTGTTTTGCGTATAATACTGATCTCATAAAACTCTCCCCTTTTTATGTAAATACCTGAACCAAGAGAAGAGGATAACTGGTGGATCGAACTGATCATTATATACAGGGTGGAGCAGGAATACGATATTTTACACAACTGGCAATTTTTCTCAAGGGTAACTGCAGTACTGACAGTGGTGAGTCAAATTGACACCGAACCCATTAAGAGCTTAGCCGTTGGTGGATTCTTCGCTGGACTAACCCCTTGGAAGTTACGTAAGATCTTCGTCCCCAGTAAACATTTTTATTTGGTCAGAAGAAATTTGTAAGAGATCAGTCATTGTATTTTTTTTTGTATTCTCTCAATAACGTCATATTTTATTTTTCATTTTTTTCTCTTTCACTAATATTTTTTTCTGTGTGGTTGTTGGTCTTCAACCACAAGTAATTTTTTTGACTTGTAAATAATTGTACATATACTAGTCTTGATTTTATACTTTTTATTAAAATAATATCTTTTTATTCAACTTCCTTACCAACCGAATTCAAGTTTTAACGTTATCTTTACCTTTTAAAGTAAAATTTTAATTATTTGGTACTTGCAAAAGTCCTGGCGTCCAGCCTAGATTTTGGTGATAACTCAAATCAATCTAAGCCCTTATTCACGACCTGCTCACTGAGCTACCGGTTCATAAGTACAACCCCCAGCTTATTGTGTTATGCCAACAATTGGACGGGGGGTGTTGCAAACTTTATTTAATCATCAATTAAATAAAGTGAGAGGATTATGACTTTGGTAACTTTTTTTAGGTATTACTTTAATATTTATTACTGTTTGTACATAGTTTCAGTTTGTTAAATTCTAATTACATATCTGAGAAGTTCATGAATAATCTCCTTTTTTGTTTTTTTGGTGCGACTAAAGGGGTGTTACTTTTTACATTATTCCCCTGTATATAGAGAATTACAAATATAATAAGAATTTCGATTTATCTCTGAATCAAGCTGATTAAAATTTAAATAAAAATGCACATAGTTGTTAGTTAATAATTTGAAAAATCTTGCAGTTATACTACTTCTTGTCGAAATTTTATCAAAAAATTATATAATCGTGAATGTAACTTCCCGTGTAAAACTAAAAAAAAAAGATCGTAAACTTTTATAAACAAATTAAATCAATGGTGAGTAGCAATGTGTTTATTTACGAGAGTAATCGTTCTGTGTGGTTTTGGCAAACTAGTTACTAACAACATTATCAGCATAGTCAACTGCTATTAAACTGCACAGAATTTGCATGTTTGGACATTTATATGTGGGAATGTTGACTGAAAGGAAGCAGATAACAAAATGTATAATTTACCTACTAAAGTTAAATTGGGTAAATCAATAATAGAACTTCGTTTGGCATGAATAGAGAATGGAATTTTACACTGTCGACTTGTGATTGATGGTTTTATAAGCCATATTTCGCCAGTTTTGAGTTAAAAAGTTAACGTAGTTTTAAAATGGTTTTTTTGGTTTTTTTTGTACGGGTCGATGCTTAGATTTAACGGTGCCAAGTCTTTCCATCGTACTAATTAAAATTAATTGATTCGGATATTTGACACTCTGTTTATTTTTAAACTAATTAGGAGGATAGTGTATCTATTGTTTGACTAAATATATAGGAAACAGACGAAAACGAGTTAATTTAAATTGTGGAAAAAACAATTGCCTTATAGTATTTCTAAAGTCAGTTGGAACGCCATAATTTAAATTGTGGGAAAAGCAATTGCCTTATAGTATTTCTGAAGTCAGTTGGGACACTATAAAAACGCCGACACAAGAATTTAAACGCCCGACAAAGGGATTTACTCATTTAATGGATAAATCTCTTTGTCGGCGATTTAATAGCTTTCCAACTGACTTTAGAAATATATTCCAAGAGTGTACGTTCTCATACGTACCGATGTGATAAGATAATCAACTAAGATATAATTTTATTTCGATTTCGGTGAAATTTTATACACGATATTTGTTTCAGTTAAAACTCCATTAATTTCGATTTTGACGATTCTAAAATTAATTTACAACTGATAGAGTAAAATATTAGTAATAAACAAATTGTTTTTTTATCACTTTGGTTGTACTAGCCCAACCTCAGACTAATAATACTAGAAGATGAGTAACAAAACATAAAAAGCTGTCCGATTGATCTACATCCCACGCGAGATACGTAAATATTATCGCTGCTGGTGGCGCTGGTTTAATTCCTATTGGTTAGAATCATGAATACAAGACGAAGAAACCCGATCGATGCCCGATCTATCACCGTCTTGAGAACAAATTGTGTTCTGTAAGTCGGACGTCTGTCATTTTAATCTGTGTTTTTAAGTGATTTTAATGTTTTGTGTTATTTGGTACCTGCTGGTTAATAATCGTTAATTTTTTTATTATTTTTAACAGCCTTACTTATTTCTAATTGTTCTAATAGATCAAGTTTCTTTCCTTTCTTTTTCCGAATGAAATAATTTGACATTATTTAAATCTATAAAATGACTGTTTTCCATACAATGTGTTGACATGCCCGCGCTATATACAATGTTTACAATAGATTTCGTGTGTTACTCGAAACTCTTTTTTTATAATATAGATTTATTGGGGTCAAAATAAAATAAAAGAAGGTTTAGTGCCATATCCCCAAAATTGGGGATATGGCACTAAACCTTCTTTATTAACTCTTTTTTTATATTTCGTCCAGTTTGTCCAATGTATATAGCATCACAGTCACTACATTTTAACTCATATACTCCTGTTTTTTGTAGCTCTTCAGTTTTGTCTTTATTATTAATTATCATTTTACCTAAATTATTTTTATTTACTGAAATTGTTCTACATCTAGGATTATTCAGTTTATTACTAACTCTATTGTTGATCTTAGGCCTATAATTAATACATTTACAACTCTTATTGCATTCCTGAGAAGAGCCGGCATAAATTTTTCTATATAATTCTCTACTAACCTGGAGAATACGTGTGACGAAGTTGGTGGCAGTGTTGCCAGGGAAAAAATGGAACATCATTGATTTTCAACACTTTTAATCCAGATCTTATAAATTAAATAATCACTTTTTTAAGTTTTGTGAACACACGTAGTGCCACTTACTGACATTTTCAATTTTGAGAGGTTCCAGCCAACTTTCTCTTCTCACCAGATTCTCGGAAAATCTGAAAATAATAATAATAAAATATGTGTTATTTTAATAACAACCTTTAAAACTGAATTAAAAAAATATCAACAGCTTTTAAAACATCTACAGTTTGTGAGCCACCTTAAGAATAAACTTTCCACTCAAGATAAAATAAATATTTTTGTATAAGTATCTTTTTTAATAAAATGTGGATTTTTTACTGTTCAAATGGAATCAAAAGTTGATATGACATCATCCACAATTGAAGACAAAGAAGTGGTTGTACTATGGCCTTTTCGGAAAGCAGACTGATTTTTTCGAAAATCTTTAGAAATACCAAGGTACTCAGACAATTGATAATGGACAATTTTCTTTAGCATTTTGAGTCCAATTGGTAATAAACTTATCGGTCTAAGATGTGTAGGCTCTTTTGGATTATTTACCTTAGGGATCGGATGTACTATTGCAGTTTTCCAAAGATTAGGGATATTTCCACTTTCTAGCGATATGTTAATATTGTTAATATAAGCGGATTCAGTCAATAAGGTAGTAGCAGCTGTAGCACGTAATGAAATATTCCATCATATCCTACAGATTTAGAGGATATACTTAAAACACTTCTTTGATTCAAATGGATAATCATTGCTGTAGATTGCCAAACCCGTTGGCAGATATGTCTATATTTGACATTTTAAACTGTATCGGTTGCATCTTTACTAAAATGTTTCATGAAATAAGAAGTTTCCAGATAAATTAATTCACAGAAATACCCAAAAGTAGTAAATACAAACATGTCGCCTATCTCTTCACACATGAGCTACAAAATTGAAATACTCTATATGTATAGTGGAAAAAAAAGGGAAGACACGGTGTTTTAATAAACAGAAATCAGTTGCTTGTTTTGCTTATTTTTACAAATAATAATGGTATAAGACTACTATAAAGAACAATACGTTATTAGCTAGTTATATACTGTATTAAAATACATAATATGTATTTTAACATATTCATTTCTCGTTTTAGTGGACTTAGAACAGTATTCTGATAATCATTAAATTTGCATAGCAAACTAACAGGTAATGAGTACCAGATGGCGACATAATTGTAATTTTAAATTCTTTGAACTTAGATCGTTCTTCCCCTGTAGTCTTCATATATATAATCAAGGTTCATACCAAGTCCTAAATTAGTTGCTGTTTTTAAGAAATTGCCCATAAACTCTTACAAATATTGACATGTGGTTTTTGCGGTAAGGGACTTCTCAAGTATCTAGCAGTCTTTGATTGATTGATCTTTAATATTGAAGTAATTCCTTACAGAAGACAGCTTTCGCTGTCTAGAAATGGGTTTGAAATCAAATAGAAATAAAATATGTATGACGAAAGTAGCAGACGACGTAGCAGGTGACTTTCTTGGAATTTTATAAATAAGTAATAAGACCATCTTTTAATAATACAATGAACGTAGGACTTTTGGAAAGAGGATTACGATATCTAGGAATTACGTGATCTATTTTTGCACAAATGAAAGCAAGGACGATAATAGGAAAAAACGATAAGTATATTAAATTTGACCACAAAATTCTGTCAGGCGGTCTCTAGTTGTTATAATAAAATGGACTATCGTGTGTTTTCATTTGGCGAAAAACGTATCAAATTATACTAATAAATTTGATGTAAACCCTTTATGCAAATTTGTAACTCTTTTTTGGCCTTCCTGAATACTCGTTAAATAAATTCTGCTTCAATGGAATTTGTTCGAAATATAAATAGTAGGAACAACAAAGTATAACTATATAAATGAAGTGGGTTTTCATTTCATTTGAATGTCCTAATTACATTTTCATTTTGTCTCATTTCTTTCCCTCCAAGTTGTTCTTGGTAAATCAATCTAATTTCCATTAGCATTAAAAAACAAGATTTGCGTGATAAATTTCGCTCTGGCAATTTTCTACCCATTAATTATTGAAATTTTAAAATAGAATTTAGTCTTTCAAGTTATTCAACAAACAGTATTATGTTGCTAATGAAAGGTAATTTAGTTGTACTGTTTTACATATAGGTTGGAACAAAATAACCATAAAGGTCATTTGTATTGGGGAAGTTTGTATAAGTGATATAGTGTTTGCTTTCATGCCGAGGTCAGTTATCAAGAGCAAACAGTATTCGAATTGTTGCATGTCTAATGATTCAAGCCGGCTCGTTTTAAGAAATTGACTATTGTCGATGAGGGGATGGTGTAACTTACAAAGACTTACCTCTTATATCATGTTAATTAATAGTTGTTTATTATTGTCAGCGTACACTTGCATCATTAATAAACCTTCTATCGTATCATCTGTCATCTTCTGTTAACGTTTGTAATGTCATATTTACCTTGTTCACTATTTCAAAAGATCCGATAAAGGTAACCAGTTGGCTTGTAATTTTTCCATAGCGTCTGTTAATGTACCATAATTTATATGTATAGTAAGTAAATCGTGTTTGACGTGTGCGTTGCTAAATTGCTCCTGACGCCTTAATGCAATTGGATTCTCGGGAATCGAATTTCAATATTATAGATTAAACTTTGTCGAAATGTAAAAATGTAAAAGCCATGCTCTCCAACTCGTTATTACAGACTGTGGTGGTTCCAGAATTGTTGTGGGCATACTTTGTGAAATTTTTGAACATGTTTAGCCAAATTCAAATTGATTAACTTGTCGATGTCGCGATTGCCACTTCGCACTTTTTCTCCTAAATAATGGAAAGCGTGCAGTCAACAGGTTATATGCGATAAATTTTGATACATTTTTTAAATGATGCATCTACATTACGTATACACGGAGCACCATCGGTCATAAATATTAAAACCTTATATTTCTCTATATTAAATTTATTCACGGTTGTCAATACAACATGTTCAATTGTGTCAGAATTTTTTAAATTTATTACTGGTTTTCAAATGTCTTACACTCAGACGGGTTGAGGTTATTTAGATGTAAAACGTATATTTCCAACTTTATTTTTTCTTGCGTCTATATTATTATCAATTAGTTCTATAAATGTAAGCGTCCAATTAGTCGGTGAGGCGGAGCGGCGCGGCGCAGCTCGTAGTTTTCAAGCGCATATAGGCAGCCGCTCTGACTCGCTTCGCTCCACACTACGACCCTGATCGACGCGTCTTCAGTCACCTACATGTATTTTATTTGGGAGCGGATTTGCGTCGCGCCGCGCCGCTCCACCTCACTAATCTAATGGACAATCTGCTTAATACGGAAATTGTCGCTTGACCCTGCATGAAAATTAAGGCATGTATAAATTTGCGGTACGTATATTTTTAAAAACAATTTTGTTTATGGCCTGCACTCGCAACATATCTGCAGTTATGTGAACTCCAGCCTATCAACTGTTTTCCATAGACAGAGCAGTACAGGGTTATGCACGTAACATTATACCCCACCTAACTTTTTTGTTTTTTTACCTAGAAAAAATAGTGAGAACCTAAGTTATAGGAAATTTTCTTGCGATTTCAACGCACTGTTTAGGAAAACAATTAAACTTCTCGATTCGGCGATATAAATCAAACTTTTATTTTTTTAAATGGAACACCCTGCATTTTTTTAATTTTTTGAAATCCTCGCTTTTTTCTGATTACTATGATATACATATATCATACGTTTATTTAAACAGTTTGCACAATATTGTGCTTTGAAATAGTGATTGTTGCATAATGGAGAAAATCTAAATTGCCATGGAATGTCTATGATCACGTTTATACGGTTTTGTTGATCTTACTAAAAAACATGGTTTAGAAGAAACCTAATACTTTATTAAAGAAATTAAAATAAATTATTTAAGATGCTCTGTAATGGCTCCGTCCTGTGAAAGACAGAGAGCATACCTCCGAAGTAAATTTCGTTTAATATTAGCTACATTGTCTGCTTCATTTAGAGCGCGGATCTTTTGAAGTATTTTCTCTCTTAATCCGTCCAAATTATTTGATCTTTCCTTATATACTCGAATTTTTATAGTACCCCATAGAAAGAAGTCCATAGGCGTTAAGTCTTTACTTCTAGCAGGCCATAAAATTGTGCCGTTTAATCCTTTCAATTAATTAAAAACATGGTCTAAATACTGCTTGACGGCATTCGTCTTATATGCTGGACCACCATCTTGTTGCCAAACAATATTTGGCTCATTAAGTGCATTCATTAAATTAAAAATTTCTCCTCATAAAAGTTCTAGATATTTTATCCCAGTTAAAGAACCTTCATAAAATACCGAATCAATTATATTATTTCTAAAGATACCGCACCAGACGTTTATTGAAGTCCTGCCTTGCCTTTGAATGGAAATTAACTGTCGCGGATTTTCTGATGCCCAATAATGAGAATTTCTTCTGTTGAAAACACCACTTTTTGTGAAGGAAAATTCATCACTCTACAGTATTGAGTCTATAATAATAAGTAAAATGAAATAAAAATAGTGTTAGTTGTAATAGTAATAGTAATAGGAAGTTAATTATAATAACACAACTGTATTGGGTAAATAGATACGAACCCAAAAAATTTTCATATTGACGGTGTCTATCCAACATTAACTGGCAATAATCGCGTCTTTTGTAGTTGTCATTTTCATATAATTTTTGGACTGGACGATAGCAGTATGGTTTTTTATTTATGCTATTTAAAACTCTGAACCGACTGACCTCCATTTCCAAATGTCTTGAAGCATCTTGATTGAATGTTTTGGATTTTCTTGGAAATATAATAAAACCATTAGTTGCATATTTTCATCTAAAATGGGGCGTGGTTTGTCCCTCTTCTCTTTATTTTTTATTGTGCCGGTCAGTCTCAACTTGTTATAGATATATTTAGAATGAATTTTATGGGGTACGCGTCTCCAAGAAAATCTTCGTTCGTATTCGTGACTAGCACGCATTGCGTTCTTTTCACAGGAAACATAATACTCAATAATGTCAATTTTTTCATTAATACTGTAAGAATAATACACCATTTTTTCTTAACAATGTTGAAATACATCATTGTAATCAGAAAAGAGCGATAATTTCAAAAAATGAGAAATATACAGGTTGTTCCATTTAAAAAAAATAAAAGTTTGGTTATATCGCCAAAACGAGAAGTTCAATTGTTTTCCTAAATAGTGCGTTGAAATCTCAAGACAGTTTCCTATAACTTTGGTTTTTACTATCTTTTTCTAGGTAAAAAAGCAACAAGTTAGGTGGGGTAGAATGTTACGTGCATAAAACTGTACATGTATTTTAAGTCCGGAAACTGGGAGATGAATTTGTATATTTGGGGAGTGAAGGGAAAAGAATGTTACTTTTGACATTCTATACGCTTGCTAAAATATGATCCCCATCCGCACGTATGTATCTCAGTAGCGTCTGTGTTTGATTGGTCGCTGGAAACCTGTTGATATGCCTAGTTCTCGGAGTTTTCATATTTCTTATATCTCTGCAATGAACTATACGTATTAGTAAAAAACTTTTTTGAAAATAGTCACAAATTATAACAGTACTTTTTAGATACCTGTTGATTATATCTTACAAATCTTTTGCCACATAGACAACAAGAAATTCGTATTTTGAAAAGAAAAAAAATATATGTTTTAAAACATTTTTAATCTATTTCTGTACGCAGGTAATTAAACTACTACCACTATTTACTTACGTTAATGCTATTTTTGCTGCAAATAAAAAGCATAAAAAACATTTAATAATAAACATATCAGAATAAAAATTTAAAATGTAAACACGAAACGTTCATCGAGACTGCCTTGCCGACATATCATGTATGTCGACAGCTCAAAATCAAAATCACTTTGCTTATTTGCTGAAGGTTTAGTTAATTACTATATTCCCGTGACTTATAATCATGTCATAATATATACTCACTTTTATGGATGGTAATTTGAAATTTAAATGACGCATTTTATATGGCTTCGTCGTCGAGGGCTAAGGACACTTGCCTCTTACCCAGGTGTCCTGGATTCGATCCTCGGTCTCGAAACTAGGATTTTTTTAAACCAGAAATTAATCCTAATATACTCGGATATTGGGTCTGTGTCCGTTGTCTGTAAATGTGTAACTCTCTCCCGCACAAAATACCTTGAGGTACTTTGTACGGGATAATAATAACAATAATAATAAACGTCTCTATTGACTTAAAAAGAAAAAAGTACAAGTATAAAAGCAACGTTTAGCAAATGGCTATTCTTACACTTATATCTTAACTGTTAACTATTAACCAAATTACTTATTATATCTACTACTACTTGGTAACAACGACAGTACAACTATTTGCTAGAAGAAAGATAGAAAAAATGAAAAAATATTTTAATTAGGATAATTAATTATTGAAGAATTAGGAAATGTTCCCTTAATCTAAATTTTACGCAACTCAATGGACATTATGTTTAAAACAGTTATACAGGGTGTCCCAACCAAAAGTAGGCACCCTGAATAACTTTGGTGATAAAAAAATTTCTAAATAATTGGTGAAACACGTCGACCTTGTTTCCAAGGGAGACATATTTTAATGTAATACTTGTATACCTATCATTATCCCTCTACCCTACACGGGTACTCCTTCAAAAAATTCAAATGGCAGAGAGGATCGAATAATACACATTTTGAAAGGTCTTTCAATTCTCTACATAACTGTGTATTTTTTTAAACTTTATCAATTCGTTCCTGAGAAATAATTGTTTCATTATTTTACGTTCGGGAAATAAAAGAAGCAGTTTAAATTATCGTATGTATTGTTCAAAATGACCCCCACCGACTTCCATACAGTAGTATAATATGTCTTGAAATTCTGTACGAACATTTCTGAACACATCTGGAGTCAATAAACGGCATTCTCGAATAATTCTTTCACGTAACTCTTCCAGAGATGCGGGTTTTTTTGCAAATACCTTCGATTTCAAATGTTCCCACAGAAAGAAATCCAAGGGAGTTAAATCGAGTTAAACCGATTATCCAGAAATTGACGGACTGCTATAGCAAAATGTGGGGTGCCCCATCCTGTTGAAAAAACAGTTCGCCCTCTAAAAGATTATCGTCTTCGAATATTTGGGTAATCATTGGGTCAATGTTATTTTCTAACAGATCGCCGTACCCTTCGCCATTTAAATTGTCAGGAATAAAAAAACGGCCCGACAATGTGATCCCCTAAGATGCCAGCCCAAACATTTAACTTCTGAGACCTTTCGGTATGAGTTTCCATGAACAAATGTGGACTGGTTTCACTCCAATACCTACAATTGTATCTGTTTACCTCCCCATTTAACTGAAATATCGATTTATCAGAAAAACACGTATTGCACAGTAGATTGGCATTACCGTTTAATTGTTCACTAAAAATCTCACAGAATTCAAGCCGACGATCGGGATCATCTTCGTTTAATTTGTGTACCAATTTAAATGTATATGGATGAAATTTGTGGGCCTTTAAAAATTCAATGAACACTGCTTCGTGATACACCGAAAGCCTCAGCTACTTTCCTGACCGATTGAGTATTATCCATCTGCAAATGACCCAGAACTGCTACTTCGACTGCTTCATTCCTAATCGGTCGCTGAGGTTCATGCTTTTTGTTTTCTATAGAACCTGTTTCCGTAAATGTCAATAATTGTAAAACATACTGAGAACCAACCCTTCTATTTGGGTGATTTCTATTGAATATGCGCTCCGTAGCTCTAGCACAAATATCGTTTTTAAAATAAATGCTGACAATTTCTATTCTCTCCTGAAGGGTATAAACCATTTTGAGAACCCACTCTGGTAAAATCTCGATTTAAAATTGGTTGTGAACAAATTAATGTTCAAGGACTATCAAATACTTATGAGTCTTTTATTATTCTAAAACTAAACGGACAAGGAAAGTGTTTTTTGTCGAAAAAAACTCGTGTTGATTTGAGAGCACTAAAAAATGTGTTTTTTTTATAAATTCCAATACCCAGTGCCGTGTATTTTAAGTTTTTTCCACGATATCGATTGTGTGTAATCATCAAAAATAAAATTATTTTCCTTAAGAACGAATCGATTAAAGTTAAAAAAATACACAGTTATGTAGGGAATTGAAAGATCTTTCAAAAGATGTATCATTCGACCTCCCTTGCCATTTGAATTTTTTGAGGGGTAGCCGTGTAGGGTAGAGAATGATGATAGGTATACAAATATTACATTAAAATATGTCCCCCTTGGAAACAAGCTCGACCTGTTTCACCAATTTTTCAAAAAAATTTTATCTCCAAGTTATTCAGGGTGCCTACTTTTGGTTGGGACACCCTGTATAATTTTACAATATCGTATATAAAAGATCTCTGAAACATGACTTCTATGATTTGGCATTTTAAGTTAGTTAATTATGGTGACTAATATTATTGCGAAATATAAATCTGTCTTTTAGGTAAATTGGTATAGATATAACCATTTGAGGCGACAAAAATGATAGGAAAATATATTTATATAAACTGTTAAGGTTCAACCAATCTAAGCTTTTGAAGGGAGCTGATATGTGACCATATTTTCTTAAATTGTTTATTAACCTACAACATGTATTTTGAATTTTTTGAAGGCGGCCAGCAGTAATACTGTCTAAACATGGGTAGTAGACTACGTTACAGTAAGTTAATTTATATATATATATATTTTTTTCTTTTCTTGAATTTTAAAACAAATTCCTAATAAATAATAGTGTAAGTAAATTTTAATGTATAATATCCATAACTATGTGTTTAAAATATTATATTAATTGTAGTTCTCTGATGATGGTGTAATAAACCGAAACGTTAGAAAAAAAATTTAATTCCGAAATCCCCACAAAAAAAAGAACTATCAATGTAAGTTAATTTAGATATAACTAAGCTTTGGCACAATCTTTTCTGATATTGTAATTTAGTATTTGTCTGTGGCAATATTACAATTTAAGTGTCAGATAACATTGTTTAGAGAGATTGCAGACGTGGTCGGTAAATCTGAGATCTTCGTCAAAATGTAATTCAAGATTTTTTGCAGAGGAAATAAACGGAAATCATTTAAACATAGGTTGAGCAAAGTCACTAATATGAGCCAGTTCAATTTTCAGGGTCAAAATGATAATTGTTCTCATCTACTTGTTAGTAATGCATTTAATCTTAACTTCGTTTCTTGGTCTGTCTGTAAATGGGTTGGAAATTCTTAAATTTTTAACGGTATTTATACCGTCAAAAGTTAACGTGAAATATCAACATATTCCTGAAAATATTACATTATCAATTTTAAAAAAATTAATGGGTGTCCGATTATTTAGTTGTTAGGGCTCGTATAATGCAGAATCAAATACGTTAAAAAAACAACTTATAATGTATTGGGACGTCCCCTCTATGTCGGTTAGAAAATTCAGATAAGATTGTTAAATATGCCTTCACACCTACCTCCTTTTTTCCACATGGAAAATAATTATTCAACAAAGGAAGGCATTTAAAGTAGATGTATGTCGTATTATATGTATACAACTTTGTTTAAAAAATCTACACAGGACAATGCATTGTTATGCCAGGACGAAGACAATTGTAACTAAAATATGAACATTTTGTTGTGCAAGTGTTGCCTGAAGCTAAGTTATTATATAGAGCACCATAAACTAGCCTAATAACAAATTTATGACTGGAGGTTCTAGATATGTTAGTCCCTAGGGTTCATAAAGGACTCTAACAACATCTGTTTAACGGATTAATTTGATGTCCTTACGGTAATTAAAGTTTCTGTATACTGATTTTGTTATCAGATTGAGAACTTTTGTTTCGACCATTAGATAAAATTTTAAAAATGTATTTAATGGAAGGTGTCTTCTGTATTAAAAGATAAGATACTTACAAAAAATACATTAAATAGAAATTTTCTCGAAGAAAATACATATCTCACATTCAAGGCGTACTCCAAATATATGTATTTTATTTAAATTCTGATATTGGTAAACATTTTTGACTGTATGTTGCAACATTTCGCTTACGAAAACTTTTTCGCTCGTTCTAAATTCATTTTAGGTACTCAGTAAGAAGTGAGGGTTAATGCTGCACTATCAAACCAAATATTCTTAAAGTTTCTGCTGATTTAGAGGCAGAAAAAGGCCGATAAACGTGTCTTTTGCAATGTTTGGCGATTACCACCTTGCAAAAAATCTGACAGTTTATCCAAAATTATTATTTTACGTTAATTTTAATCATATTTAGTGGTTTTAGTATACCATAGCTACAGTTTTTCCACGGATGTCACGGAAGGCGTGTGACAACAGATGCTCGTATCGACACAATTTCTACAATTTTCTATGGTTTGATGGAAACCAATATGTAGTATATTTGGCCTAATTTGTATATACAGACTGAGAACACTGTCGTAGTTTTCCACGAAGCACCAAAATACCATATACTGCACTAAGTGAAGTATATGATGTTTGGTGTATCGTGAAAAACTACTACTACTATCAGTGTTATCTTCACATCAAAGGTTCCTACCCACATCAGGAATACAGACTGAATAAAATTCAATTTTGGTATCCTACATTAAGCAATAAATGTGAGGCAATGTTCACAATTGCAAATATAAAAATATCTGATGTGGCCAGCACATAACTTTCTTATACCAGTATATATCATCCTGATCTAAAAAAATCATTCTATTTAATTCTTCTTTTACCTCAATTAAATTTTAATGGCGTACCTTGAAATGTTTCATTAAAATTAAACGCTGATAATTAAAATACTTAATTATCAGCGTCGTTCGATACTGTCAATAATAATTCATGTCATATATTTTAATAATTTCTTCTTATTGACATTGACGTTTCCGTAACTAAATTAGTCATTTCAGATATCAAACTGTTAAATTTATCCTAACCCCATTTTATAAGATCAAATGTGTAAAAAATTTCAGTTTACATCAGCTTTTATTTAAGTACTTGGAAAATATATTTTATTGGCTTGATATAGTAGACATGATTTATAATCTTTCATCAAGAATATATTTTTTTTGTAATATAAATATATAAAAGTTTGGGTCCCGTGGACCTCCTTTCAGCTGGCCAATTTTGCTCATCACCGAATTTATCAGTCTTTGACCTTTAGACCATGTGTACCAAATTTGAAACCTTTATCTCAAAAACTGTGGCTGCTATCGCGATACTACAGACATGCCGACAGATTTTTTTTTACGATGAAGTTATGTTTTTTCATTATAATTCATCGAGATTCGTCCAGAAATGCAATAAAAAATTTATAATTTTTTTTCCAGAAATTGTACCTTTTTCTTCTCTCATTCATTATGTCTCCTCTGGTGGTATCACATTCACCAAATTTAATGTGTCACCTAAAATGTTATTGAAAATCTTAACTGCCAAATTTGGGAAGTCTCCTATTAGTATTTTTTGAGTTATCGTGAATACACGCATACACACACACACACACACACGCACGGACAGATCATTCGGAAAATAGAATGGATTCAGGAGGGTTCAAAACGTATATATCAATCAATATCTCGAGGTCGAAAAAATCACGATTACTATACTTCTTATATTAGGTATAAGAAAGTAATAAGGACAGAAACGACCCCACCCTCCGCCAGTTGAGAGTTGTGTGGGTCGTGACCGTTTCTGTGACCGTTTCTATCCTTATCCTATACCTGTAATTATTGTCGGTATTGTAGTGTCTTCCTCGCGTTCTCTGCCAAAGGCAAGATACCAGCGTGAAAATATGCTCAATCTGTATATGATGTGACATTTAACAACGCTCAATATTTTCGTTTTAGCAATTAATTAAGCTTTTTCGCTATTCCGAAGTACTTCAGTATTACATGGTAGGATATGAAGGTTAACGTTGTGTGCTTAGTGAGAGTGCTTTCGGCAATCTGCCGCGACGTGTCGTGTTGAATTTACTTTTTATATCTGTTTTTGAGTGTGCCTGGTTCATCAAAGGTAGGCGATGTGTACTAATTATTACTGCAGTTTTATTGTGTTGTTAATTGACAATTCTCTAGATCGGATATTTTACCATTAATTAGCCTATGTTAGTGGTAATTTTTTACGTTTTCATTTTCTTTTGGGTGTTAAGAGTATTGGCATCTTATATATTGGTAGGTTTTCTGTCGGATGACGCTTTTGACTATCACGATTCTTTTTGAGTGCATATTGTTATTGTGGTATCTTTTCTCAGTGACTTACAATTCTGATTTGATTTAGGGGTGGGTTTTAGTGTACTTTCGGATTTTAGGGTGCTATGGATCAAAAGTGTATACTTAAGTGAAATTGTTCTGAGGAATTGGGAAAATTTTTGATAAACTGGGTTTCGTAGCGTGGGGTCTTGTGTTTTGTTAGGAAATCAGCCAGGGATGGAAAAAGTTCTTGTAGGATATATCGTTTTATGTGGGTGTACCGGTGATATTGTGTAAGCATGTGGTTGGTGCTGTGTAGGGTGTGCATTTTGCTAGGTATGGTTTGTAATTTGTTGTGCTTGATGGGGGATATGAGGGGAATACCAGATAGGGGTTGATAGGTTAGGTGGGACCTATGTAGAATATGAAGTAACACTGTGCTACCAAACCAAATACTCATAAAAGTTATTGTTGATTATAGTCCATTAGGTGAACGATCCGCCATTTGTTAGACATGAAAAATACAGAAAGATTGATATTTTACATTGTTCAACAGTTTAATAAACCTTATACTAAAACTTGAGTACAATCGATTTTATCCCACGTGAACACCACCCAGATTTAGGAGTTCTAGCATATCATAGATGACTTTTCTTTTGTTAGTGTGCAGTTATGATGAAAAATACTGATCTGAAAAAGTCGATATTATGTTTTTAAAATATTACTAATTACTAAGCCTTGATACTAGTACAACATTTTCTGATAAATTACTAAACTTTGTATTCCTATTGCAAGGTTATTTGATTTGCAAGAAAATATTAACATGAATTTTTTTAAATAAGTATGGATATCTGAATTGTTTAATTTGCATTTAAAAATATATTAACCGTTTCTTTCGCAGTAGTAACACCATTTCCCTAAATAGGATCGCATGATTTCAAAAAACATTTAGATTAGATTCAAGATAAACTCAACTTTATTAAGGTGACTCGGTTAACGACATCGCCAGGCCTAATAGGAACAATTTATGTTTAATTTTTTCTTAAAAGTGTGCGAAAGTTTCATGACTTATTGTAAATATTTTTGTTTCTTCAACGAGAAATCGACATTTCTTTGACAGCGGCGTATTCCATTTAAAATTTAAGCGTGCGAGTTAAATATTTTAGATTGTTTTTTTTAGGAGTTATAAATAAATTCATCCAGTCCTATGCACATACAAGGTATGTCTCATTTAACGCGTTCTTCTACGATTATAGGCTAATAGGCCCATGCACAAAATATAATTTTGACATTTTTGGAATCCTTATTTAATACAAAAAACAGTGTATAAAGGATTTTTTAAATTTTTTTCTTTTACAAAAGTTATTCAACATTAAAGTTTGAATTAGTCTGTTACGCCCGTAAACACTACCGGTCGGCAGATGCGGTAACGTCACAGGACTCGAGTGCTACTAGTGCAAAAAGCAGGCAAAGTACGTTGTTAAACTTAAACAAATCGTGTTATTTGTGATTTGTGTTGTGAAATTTTAAGCGAAGTAATTATAATGATCAATTCTTTTAAATTATCATCATATTACTGGTATATACGTCAATAAAAACGCTAAGGAAAACTTTTAGCCAAGTTCCAAGAAACGGAATAATGTAGAAAAGTGTAGTTAAAGATGGGATCCAAAGGAGTTTTCGAAAACAAGTTGCGTTTTGCATGCGTGGATCTTTTTGGTATGAGTAACTAGAAACATAATAATATTAAAAATAAATATGCAGAGGCAATAAAAAATAATATGTGTAAAGTACACGGCCATGCACAGCAATTCATCACCGGCCAACAGCCACCTAATATGCAAGGAACTTCACTAGCCCGACAAGATGTTGTCATCACCGCCGGAAATCGCACTGCTAATTTCAAATATACTTCTAATATGAGGAATCCACCTCAATGGTTAGGGATACAAGGAGCTGCTGTTCCTGTACAGCAGGCTGTACACATTCAAGGTCAGGAACTTTTGACTGCAACTATGTTAGTTGCAGCTCCCCCACAAGAGCAAAAACAAATGTTGGGTGAAAAGTTGTTCCCACTTATCCAGCATTCATATTTCGCTGATAAAATAATAGATATGTTGCTGGAAATTGATAACACAGAGTTGTTTATGTTGGAACACAACGAATCCCTTAAGAACAAGGTAGAAGAGGCTGTAGCTGTTTTACAAGCTCATCGATAATATTACCACTTGCTTAACAGTTAGTTACAACTCGTAACGAAGTGTTAAATCAGAATAAATGTAAAACAAAAAATCGAATCAAATTCGTTTGTAATTTTTGCCTGGTTGTAATAATTTTCGCTTTGTTTCAAGGTTTTTCTACAGTTTATTTTAATTGTTATGAGTAAAGCTGGCCGAGGTGGCTGGAGTATTGCAGCCACGGTCTTGCGCTGGCGTCGCACGTGCCGATTTAGAAGTGATTTACGCTGCAGTCTTATTTGAAAGGTTAATGCGTGAGGTTGTACCTATAAATTATACATAATGTCAAACGCGCCAAAGGGTAAAAAACGACCGTACGCAGACACAGTGAATAAATTTATGGTGAATTTCCCGGATTTATTCTATGATGGATGCAAAATAATTTGTAAAGTTTACAATCAAGACTTATGTGCTGGCACAAAACAGATTGTCGGCGTCATATCAATACCGTGCAACATCAAAATAAAAAATGGCATGCCTTTGACAACTCAGTTTATGTTTGATTTACTGTTAATGTTAATAGCCTGTAATATTCCGCTACACATACTGGATAAACAACCATTTCGGGAGTTTTGGAATAAATACAATCCCCAGGTGAACTTACCAAGTCGTACATCGTTACGTAGATATATTCCAGCTGTTCGTGAAGACATTGTAAATAGGATTAAATGTGGATTAAAAAATACACGGCTCTGGTTATGTATTGACGAGACGACAGATTGTAAAAATAATTCTATTTTAAATATTATAGTACGTGGACTGTACCCTCTTAAACCAACATTTCCACTTTTACTAGCTAGTAAAAGACCAACTGCGTGTACTGGCGAAATAATTACGCATGTGGTGTTGGAGACATTCGAAAAATTTGAACTTTCAGCAAGTCATGTATTGATGTTTGTGACTGATGGTGCCGCGACAATGCGCGTGGTAGGCCGTTCTCTTCAAAGACAATTGTAGGTTTTTACATGTTACGTGAAAGTGCATGCGTTACATCTTGTGACAGAAATGATTCGAAAATGTTTTCCAGAGGTAGATGCATTAATAGCAAATACAAAAAAGTATTTCTCAAATCGCCTAAACGGCTTCAAGCATTTCACAGACAGTGTCCTGGTATCCCTGAACCACCAGATCCGATTCTTACACGTTGGGGAACGTGGTTGAAAGCGGCTTTTTATTATGCTGAATATTTTCAACAAATAAAAGCTGTGATACTGCAGTTCAACCCTAACGAGGCTGCAGCTATTAGGGAAAGCCAGACAAGCTTCAAGACGTTTCCCTTGAAACAGATTAAAAAACTATTAATAACAATTATAGAGGACTACACGACGCAATAGAAAAATTGCAAAATAGTTCGTTGTCGTTAGTGAAATCGCTGCAAATAGTGGACGACGTAAATACACAGCTACATGCTATAAATGACGAAAAAATAATCGCGTCAGTGAAAAATTCGAGAGTGTATTACAGAAAGATCCTGATTTTAGCAAATTAGGACACATTTGTGATGGTGCATCTACAACTTCGTTAAGTGAGTTCACAGATTGTTTTACTTATGCCTGTATTACATCCGTAGATGTCGAACGGCCATTTTCAAAATACAAACATATTTTTTCACCAAAAGCGAACATCGCTGACGGAGACAGCTGTAGAAACATACCTGATGCTATTATACTATAGATCTTCCCCACTTTGTGATGACGACAACCAAACTACTTCATAAATCTGCTTAAAAGGGTGAGTTTTATACAAATTTTTATAAAATGTAACATTATTGTTAAAATTTATTTCCATTTATTGTACTTATTCAAGTATTATGATATGATGTAAACATATGAGTCATATGACGGCTCTGTCGGCCAGGTGACCTTGGCCAGCTTTTTACTTATGAGTTAAATTAGATTATATTTTCCTGACGTGTATTTCTATTTTGTATAGCAGGCAATTATTTCTTTAGATATTAATCCATTTTGTGTCATGCTCTATGAAAAGAGCATTAATTTCAATTATTTTAGTTATACTTTATTACATAAATATAAATTATTTTTGACATTATTTTCTACTCGTGTAAATAATATCCAAAACTATATAATTTTTTTGTAGTAAATTTATTCTTTATAATCAGTATAATTTTAAATATTATGGTTTGTGGAATTTTTATTTCTGAGCATGGTAGCCGAGTGGTAAAGCGCTTATAGCTATTTACTCGGTACCGAATATCGATAGTTCGAATCCATCCCGGAGCAACAAATTTTATTTGTAATTTGCTTTGGATTAAGATGGGAGTAAACTGTCGATGCCCTAAATGTGGTTCGGACTCCACAATAAACTGTAGGGCCTCGTCTCTTTACTCAACACAAAATCCTAGGATTTTCTGGGAGTGACTTGAGAGGCGGTTAAGAAAAACATTTTAAAACGAAGAACATGGATTTGGGGGTTTTGATTCTATCTATAAAAAAATTAGGGAATCAGAACGGCATAAGATATATCCAGCCGTTCACAAGTTATAAGGAAAAATGTAGTGTGACGTCACCCTCATATGTGGCTAGTGTAATAATATGACCTCTTTTTTTTGTCACAAATTTTCCGATAAAACTATTATACGATTCAAATATATTGATCTCTCAGTTTAACCGCGAATATCTCAAAAAGCGGAGGAGAAAAAAACACACCAGAAAATTTCACATAAAATTTATACGTAAGTGATGTCTAAAAAATGACCACCTAAAGTTTAATGTGATGAGAGTATCGTTAAAAATGGGTTATTAAAATTTCAGTGAGTGGTTTACAATAAGCACATAATTAACACATAATTTTCAGTAGTTGTTTACAATATAATATATATCTGCATAAATGAATATTACATACCAGAAACTACAAAATAATTTTAGGAAACAACCACCAATACTTAATTAATGCATGAACTAGGTAGCGTACCGTTCACCACCCGGAGATATTATGGCCTGTGATGTCGCGCTAAAAAGATATCGTTCTCACAGCATCTGATATTCGCACAAGTTCAATTAGAAATTTAAACATTTTCAGGTAGAAATTATTAAAACAGATTTGATAATTGTTAACTTTTAATAAGACTATATTAAAATATATGAATTAATTTTAAAAATCCGGCAAGTGCAAAAGGCCTATTCTACTCACATTTTTCGCTACTTTATAGAATAGATTCTTTTATGCATATAAAAATTTATTAACTGCAAAATTTTATTTAAATTTTGTTTGCTCATGTCCTCCAGTAACATTTTGGAATAGTAATAACATAACTGTTAAATTCTTCATATCAGCATGTTTTAACAGCTCAGTGTCTAGAGTTTGAAACCTATTTACTGACCTCTTCCATATATGAAAATAGAACTCCGACCCTGGACGTATATAAGGCTTTATAAAGTTATACTCTCTAAACGGATTAAAATATTTCTTGGCAAGGCCTGGCAAACTAAGCTTGCTGGCAATGGTCTCTCAAACCATCGACTTTATCAACAAAATACCTATTATAAAAAATAATCTAGAGTAAATTTGCTACAAGAATGTTGTTTACTGTTTGTCTCTAAAGTGAACCGTTACGATGCTACGACCATTCAAAGTGGAACCCTTTTTGATTCTTGCGAAAAAGTTATCGAAATCATATGCCATATCAAAGTTTCTACATGTTATAAATATTTGTCAGCATTCCAAGTGCACAAGCTGTTAACTTGTTACAAGTATAACAGCTTTTCAATGTAAACAGCTGTGGCAAAAGTACCTACGATTAGTATTATTATTGACTAGTATCTTTGAATGTGAATTGACATTCTTCTCGATTTCGTTCCATATAAGAGCAAGCGTACTCGAAAAACAGCAGTGACGTTTTCATCTTCGGGCCGACCAGGTGGCCTTGTCGATGTGGAAGAACTCTTTGAAGAATGTTTCTCGCGCAAGAGCCGTGATATCAACCCTCTGCAGCGACCAAATCATTTACATGTGCAATTCTCCTAGTAACAGCCTTTGGCCCAAGCATCGTCACGCTTACCAGCTGTTTCTACCAGTGTGTTTTTGAAATAGAGTGTTTCCACGCGATGAACAGTATCGCAACTGTCAATGGGTTTTTTAATAACACTTTTTAAAAATTCTTCGGATGCATTTTTGCTGCACAAAATACAATTAACCTTGAAGTTGAACTGTTCACACGATCGCGAGCTTTGGTACGTTGTTGCCCTTTCCCAAGGTTTTATTGCCGCGGCAATATTTTTGTCTTTGGTATACGGATTTTTGGCACTTAACATGAACCGTAATATTCTGCAATCCTTGTAATTGCACATGTCTATTATCACGTCTTTTCACACTACTTTCACGTAAGGTTCTTAATCCTCTCCCTTCACTATAATAGTGTCTCCATCTTGTAAACCTTTTTCACAAATAAAACAAACGGTCAGATTACCAGCCGCGGCCATTGCCGCATTTTCTCAAACTACAAACTTGATTGATTATTTTGTTTGTAAACACGTATACACTCAACCAGATCGTTCATGAGACTGCTGTGGTATGGGAGCAGCGTTGCCAGCTGTATGGGAGGCCGAGCGCGGCAAGCCAGCTGCATCTGCAGGTGTTACTATCCCCACGTACACAGTGTTGCCAGCGCCCTCGGTGAGAAAGTAATGAAGTCTACTTGTAAAATGTACTGAATCTGAACTGAATGTACTTACTGCCCATTTTTTTATTGATATCTGCATTAAAAACACCTGGAATGCTGACAAATATTTATAACATGTAGAAACTTTGATATGGCATATGATTTCGATAACTTTTCCGCAAGAATCAAAAAAGGGTTCCACTTTGAATGGTCGTAGCATCGTAACGATTCACTTCAGAGACAAACGGTAAACAACATTTTTGTAGCAAATTTACTCTAGATTATTTTTTATAATTTTTTTTTGATAAAGTTGATGGTTTGGGAGATATTTGCAAAAAACCGAAAAATGGTACCTTCTTAGGGCCAGAAGGGCCAACGCCGACTTCGCTCGAGGGGGAAAACTTGGGAGAGTAATATCAGGGTCCAAATAAAGCGATTAAAGCAATTTCCAGCTTTCCACTAATTATTTCCTTATTGAACTACCTGTCGCCTGGCCTATTTCACCTAAAGTTATAACAAATTTTGTATTAAATCTGAATGTACGATTCCCGGTGTTATCGATATTTTAATAACTTATAAAATTTTAATTAAACCTGACCACATTCCTGGTGTTATCGATATTTAAGAAATGGTAATCATTTGATCCTCATCAATGGCCGCTTGTTTAACCGTTGTGCAAATTTATATTCCGCTCATTACTTTTATAAAGAACGTTGTTTACTAGAACATGGCTTCAGTATCGGTGTTGTGATAGTGATTTCTATTGTAAGAGTTATGCACCGATAATTTTCATCATCAAACAATTACATCTAGTTTATTTACTATAAATACACCTGTACAACCACATTGGGAAGGGATTTCAGCGCCTCGCTTTCAAAGAGATCTGCCGTTTTGTGTCTGTTGTACTGAGGTGCTGATATTTAATCCATTAAAATGATAAATAAAGCTCGTTTTAAAATGATGGTATTGCACCAAAGATACAATATTATTGGTATTGATGAATTCATATTATTGTATGTACAGCAAATATGAAGGGTTTATTCAAATATTGGCTCAACTTTCTTTTGTAAATAATGAAAAGAAAAAATGATACTGGGGGTACATTCAAAGGATGCCCGAAGGTCACTTCGCAATCGTACTAAGTTTTACAGAAATGTATCTGTAATATATTAGGGTTGTACTGCCCTCCCTAAGCCAAAATGACTAACTCAAAATTATGTTTGGTGAACCGTGACCCACTAGGGACTTTGGGCTGGCTCTGCCACTATTCATACTATTTTTACACTTTGTGATTTCCCAGCTTACAAATGCATCCAGCTGCTGGTATTTGTTACATTCCTAATTAACCTTAAATTGCTAATATTTATTTTATGGTTGTTCTCAAAACCTGTTGGCAACACTAAACTTACCTGTTCTACCATATTTGAGATGAGCCATATGCTTTTTGAATCTAGTTTGAATTGATCGTCTAGTTTGCCCTGCATACTTTTGATTACAGTCTTTACAGTTAATTTTCGTAAATTCTCGCCTTTTCGTTTGTTTCAATATTGTCTTTTGGATTTCCTAAATGTTTTTGTAGTTTATTTTCCGATGAATGGACCACTGCCGTACCTATATCTTTAAAAACCTTACCAGTAGCACGTGTGAATCGAGGATCGAATGGAATCGATACAAATTTCAGATTTTCTCTTTCATATTGAAAGACCGAGGTTTTTCGAAGTGTCTATGAATTTACGTTTCTTAATTACTTTATCAATTAAACATATAGAATGTCCATTACTCGCAGCTTTGTTTAATCAATTCCTTTTCTTATTCAAACCTCTCGTTATTGAGGGGGAAGCTTAATAGGCTGAACTAGAAAATTAAAACTCGTCATTTTGTGTTGAGCACAATGGTGAGACTTCCTTAGGGATATATCTTAGAGTACTGATATATACATATTTTCTGTATATGTCAAATTCTAACTTATTTTCACTAATTTTAATTATTACTACATCTAAAAATGGCAGTTCTCCAGTGTTTTCAATTTCATATGTGAATTTAACTGATGCAAAATGACTAGTTAATTTAGAAACAAAATCAGTGACTTTTGTATCAAACACTTCAATAATATCATCCACATACCTAAACCAAACCCTGGGGAAGTACTCGAATTCTTCTTGTTCTTCTGTTTCGAATGTATTTATGAAGAGACTGGCAATGAATGGTGACAAAGAGTTTCCGATTGCTGTTCCTATATGTTGTTCGAAGAAATTATCATTGAATCGAAAGCAATTTTGTTTCATGCATAGTTTAGTGGCTTAAAGATATTCTCTTACTACATCTTGACTGAAAGTGTTTGATTCGAGTAGATCCTTAAGGTAGTCCAAGGTCTGTGGTATCGGAACGCTTGGAAATAATGAACAGACGTCAAAGGAGATCAGAATTTCACCTTCTTGCAACTCAATATTTTCCACCTTATTAATGAAATCATTGGAATTAATCACAGTGGCGCAGTAGGTAAACTTTCAAACTCTCCTGTTAACCATTTTGATAGATGGTAAGTCGGCGATCCAATTGCTGAAACAAGAGGACGCACCGACTTTCCTGGTTTATGTATCTTAGGCAAGCAGTACAATCCAGACACACTTGGATTGGATACATGTAACTTCCAATTTAAAGCTGGAATAATAAGGTTATTGCAGTATTTAAATACATTTCTTACTTCCGTAATCATTATTGATAATGGATTTCTAGAAAGTTTTTTATAAGGACCATTACTAATTTGGTTGTTTATTATCTTCACATCAAAAGTTCCAACCCATTTCAAGAAGTAGTGCTTAGATTAGCTGCATATAATGTCAAATATCTCAGAATGAGCAGATATTGAGATACGTCATTTAGGTTTAGTAGGACAGTATAACTCTTGTAGTCATAATGTATTAGAGATATACTGCATTGGTGTAAACTGATCGCTATAGATACCCAAGACAAAAATTATGTCAAAGTATTTAATTTCCAAACGAATAACAATTCAGAATAAGTTCTTTAAGTGATTTTTCAAATATGTTTTATAGAGACTAGATAGAGCTGGTGCAAATAGCATTTTAATTTTCGCTTTTTTGAAAGATGTGATTATTTAAATTTACTGCCTAGCAAAAATGTTTATGAATCTAGAAGAACTTTTCTTTTCTTGCCAGTCTGTTCGTGTTTCGTATCCTTTTTGTAAATTAATGTTTTGTTAGTTGTGAAATCTCTTATTTTGGCTATGAAAGTCATTTGAATTCTGAAGGGTTGGTAGGAATCTCTCTGTGAATATTATACGGAGTGACTATTAAAAAACGAATCCTGTATGAATCTCCATAACTCCGGAGTACATTGAGATGTCAATTTTTATCTCTTACAGACAAAAGGTTGAAAGGTATTACTAGCAAAGCTCACACATGTATTTAAAAAAAGAAGCGAAAAAAAAATGTATTTTCAGTTAAAAAAAAACAATTATAACTACTTAATCTTAAAATTGAAATTAACATTTTAATATTACCACTACTACTTAAAAACATATTGTATTCGACTTCCATCCAGCAAATTTACTACTCTTACCTATATTTAAGTTACAAATTAGCCTTTCTGATTAAATTTAGGGACATTTCTGGTCACACTTATTCTAATCGACCAAGCGGATCCTCCAGGTTGGCAAACAATTCTCGTCGTTGGGCATACATTTTTACTTGTTATACATTCCATGCTGAATAATCCAATGGATTACAATCAGGATAAATCGGTGGCCACTGATTTGCTTGAATAAAGGATGGCGTGCTTTCTGCTAAGAAATGTGTTCTTAGAGCCCTGTGTGATGGGACACTATCCTGAATAATAAAAAAAACATAAAAACATAAACCACGCCACATCAATTAGAATAAAAACATAATCATTGTTCGGGTACAGCAGCCGCATTTCAGCTATTAGATGCTCTCGCAAATGGTGGACGTAGTTATCTGCACTGGGTTTTGTCAGCTGCGGATTAGTAAAAAATAAGCGACTTTTGCCATTCCGGGATATTACGCAGGATATCATGAGCTTTTTGAAAACCGGGGACTTGTTTTTGGTATAGCATTTTTTCTTATAGTTGAATAAACTCTATTATTTTGCCTATTTTCAGGATTTTGGAGCTTAAAATCTTTTTCGTCTTGAAAAACTGAACGCCGTAGATCTGCATTATAAAACGTCCTATAAAGCCGCAAGACTCGCAATGATCGACGTATCTTTGCATTTAGTGAAATTGCTTGGATTTGCAACCGTTTGTAATATTTAATGCCTAATGGTTTTTGAATAATTTATACAGACCTGCTGTTGATTCTTAATCAGTTTGCTATTTTACGTTCTGAAAATGAGTTCCCGGTTGATTTTCTCGTGACAAAGACAATTCATAGTTAATTTCAGAATTTCCGTTATTTGTAACAGTTACAGGCCTTCCACTCCCAGGTTTTCTGAAAATTTATCCAGTTTTTATCAGTCGCCTAATAGCAGGATTTGTGTTAGAAAGTGACCATTTCTTCCTTGGAAATTCTTCCGCAATTCTTTTGCCGGTAAAATTTTTTCCTTGACAAGTTGCAATGATCTCTAAGTCAGACTTAGTTAAGTAAGATGCCATTATTATAGCAAATCTCGAGATAATTGGACAACATTTTCACCAAACTAATGACAATGTTACAACTAACTCGAAATGTCACTGACATTTGTTTTTATAATAGCTGCTTATAAAGTTATCAACTTGTAATAGTAGATTTGAATGGCATATTAAAAATTTGTTATATCGTTGTTGATACGTATACACCTACGAAACTTGCTAGAAATACCTTTTAACCTTTTGGATGTAAGAGAAAAATTTTCAAATCGATATCTCAATATACTCCGGAGTTATGGAGCTTCAATCAGGATTCGTTTTTTAATAGTCACCCCGTATAATATTCACATATTTATGTTTGTTACTTTATAAAATAATTTTCATAATAACTTTAGTATAAATAAATTTTGTTACTATTTATTAGTATAAAAAATATCTCCCATGTTTGACTTCTACAGGCGGTAAGAATATTCAATGCAAAATACGTAAACGTACAAATAAATATGGAAGAAAATTATAATCATAAAATTTTATGTGTTAAACTAAAATATACAGTTCATTTATTTCCTATAAATAATTTCAAGGTCTACGAACGTAAACTATCGAGTACATTTTTACTAGTTGGTGTTAAATTTATATTGATTTTTATCATTGCAAGTTGGTGAAATGAAATGATCTCCTTAGATTTCGGTCATTTTGGGAAAAACAATATTGGACATGCATGAATGCACTCGAGGTAGTCTAGTAATACGTTCGTTTTTAAAAAGTTTGGAATGAGGAAGACAGAGGTAGCTAGCAGTTATTTAGAGTACTTTTCGTTAATTTCTATTAAAATTAATTGGTTAATACCACATGGCCATTAACTTGATAACCAATGCTGGAAATATTCCAAGCCTAGAATATGCCGAGTTAATGAGGTCACTGGAATGCGTTAGTTTTCTTTTATTGAAATAAGTCAATTTTGGATATTTTCCAGGATTGAGTAATTGAATAATCAATGTGCGCCAGAATAAGCCCCACATTACCTAATTGTGAACATTTTGTGACATTTAATTCAATTATTTAAATGGGTCCTTTATGCCGTTTTTGGAATATGCTCAATTGTGAACATGTATCACCTATGCGTGGTCAATTTTTTTTAAATTTAATGTGGCAGGATTCTGAAAATTCTTTAGCAAATCAATAGCTGTATCTCCATGATTACCTTAACCACAGTAAAATTTGAAAAATTTAGCTACTCTTTTTGACATTTTGCATGTATTATTTGGACCAATTGTGTTCATTTATTATTTCCGGAATTATTTGAAATGTTTAGTTAAATTTATTAGTGTTCATACATTAATTACATAGTTGTAAAAAAAACAGAACTGAAAAATGTGCATGATTGTGATGAGAGAACGAATAAGAGCTACTATGCAAACGTCTAAATCGCTCTTTTTAATAATGAATTAAGGTTTGGTATTCATTTTAACCCTCATATCAAAAACATCCGACATCTTTCAGATATCAAAAACATACCCGTCTCAAATTATTTATGGACACAGAAACATGCATTAATTTTATTACGATAACCGATTCGACTATAAATAGTTTTGATTTATTCATAAGAAATACAAAAAATTATAATAATATATTTTTTTCATTATACTATGACTATGAGCATTAAGTATATCGGGAGTAAATCGTACATGACGAAAAAACCAGGGGCTGATCCAGGACACCGCGCTTATATACACATATAAATAATATGATAAGTGATATTTTACCTTTTAGTTGGCGATATTGTAGTATCCAAAATAACAGGTGCAATACATTTTTACTGAACACACAACACTGCACACTAGTAATTTCTAGAGTTCCAGTAAATTAGCAGCATCTCCTGAACATCTATGTTCAGGAGTTAACTTTTGACGCCTGTCCTTTCAACTTCTACAAAGGCAACAAAAGCATATTTAAAATATATGAAGTTTGCCAAGGAAGATACGTTTATATTGGGTTGAGAAAAGTCTACCTCTTTACCTATAAGGATGTCTACTGGCGGGAAGCGAATATCACAAGAATTGTTTGAGGTCTACTGTGGGAGTCGGCCGTATCTAATCTATAATACATACAACCGATCATGCAAATATTTGTTTGTAATGTTGCAGTCATTCAAAATTTTGTTTTCTTTAGGTGAACGAATACGTCACTCGGTGACTAATTATATAACATCTTAAGAATAGTGATGAAGATTTTAAGGAAATTAATTAATTATGAGAATGACAAATCTGACGATGGCTCCAATTCTGACAACGAAAATATTGAAAATATTCAGATTGTTGTTAATTGTCAACCTGTTGATGTAGATGTTTTATTAAACCAAACATTTTTATTTTTAGTAATAAAAAATTTTTTGTTTTGGTATTTAATATACATCACAAATTTTCACTTAATATGAACTGTTTTTGTTTATTCTGGCTAATATAATCTTAATTTTAGACTAACTTAAAAAAAAACCGGAAAATAACAAGAACATTTTGGTGGTTAACTTCGGAAGCGGACGAGAGGAAAATGTATCGACAGATTTAAAATCTCTGTAAAGAAATATTGCATTTTTATTAAGGTACCTACCCGTTTTGAAATTTTATAAATTTTTCAATGCGCAAATTTCTAAACGGTGTAATTTTATAAAAAAGCACTATTTTTTGATGAAATTTTAAATCTGTAGATGCATTTTCGATCTGATTCTGGAAAAAAAGTGTTTTGCAAATATTTTACAAATTGTTTAAAAAACAATAGGTGTCTCATAATTTTTTCAACTTTTTTTCGCAAATTTCAATTGCAAAACTTACTTATTGATAGTTAGTTATCCTTAAAGTATCACTTGCGTCCCATGCTCCAGTACTAAAATATGACGTCGCCTAAATCTCACCAGTCGCCACTGCTGACGACCTGCATAGCGAAATCGAGCGCCTCACCGCAGTGAATGAGTTAATATTGTGCTCCTGCGGAAACGTCTATTTTTCGTCGAGTTGCATTCCTATGTACGATAGGATAGGTACAGTCCTGGAATGTACGATTGACTTGCGATCTTTAATGATCATTTCTAGATATATCTACTGTAAGAATTATTTAAAATGTATATCGGTTTACATACTTTTATTGTTTATTTTTATGAACCTTTTATATATAAATAAGAAAACAATTCTCAACTTTATGTAGATCAAGTCAGTTTTTGTAAACTGCGTAACGAGCTATTCAAAGGCGTTTCTGAAATTAGCTAGAGCAAATTATAGGAATTTACTGTAAAACTTTCTAATATTTATGCTTTGAAGTAAAACATTTCAAAAAGGCCCCTCTTCAAGTTTAATCTGATTTAAATGCTGATGCTATTATTATTACAAACGAGGATATAATATTCTTATATTATTATTAGAGTCTAATAAACTTCTTTTAAAAGGTAAAAGGTAGTTACAATAAGATTATGATCAATTAAATTCGTATATGCTGTTGACCATTTTTCCATTTTGATATTTTATATTTAACAATGAGAGGGAGGAAGACACTACAATGCTGATAAAATTATAAGTAAATAAGGATAGGTGATGGCCACGCCTTCCTCCAATTGAGAAGTGTAATTTGATTTCTTGACCGTTTCTATCGTTATTTTATACTTATAATTATTAGCATTGTATTGTCTTTCTTGCGCTCATTGTTCAATGTAAAATACCAAAATTGAACTTTGCTCAATGTGTATGTAATAGTAGTATTATATATAAAATTTAATAGACAATAAGAGTCGAAATGATTCGATCATTTAAATAGACAACAGGTAACATCAATCGTTTATTTATTATAAAAAAAAAAAGGGGGGGGGGGGGCCCTTTTGGGAAAATTTTGAAAGGGTGGCAAGGGGAGGGGTTGGAATATACAGTAACGTATATTTTGTGTTGAAAATTTTTCTAAATTTAGTTCTCATTGAAACCCAACGCTTATTTCGTCTCAATTTTAATGCTCAGATGATTAAAACAATTTTAAACAGTTAAAACAGTTTTAATCAATTCAGATGATGCCAACTTGGTTGACGAATTGCACGTCGAGTGCAGTATATAGTGTTTTGGTGTTTCGTGGAAAACTACGTCAGATACATTAGAGACATGTGAATCAAATTTTATATATTGCGAATGCGATGTTCGAACTAATTTTGTGTGGCGCCATCCATCCATGCATTCTCGATCGATAAATAAATTGATAATTTAAAGCTCATATTTTAAAAGAGTTCTGTAATGTACCATAGAAGTACTATCTTCGGGAAATTTTATGAAACGTACTAGAAGTTATATTATTTTCAGGTACATGCACTGTCGTACTTTTCAAGCAAAAATATACTGTAAATAGTACGATTGTACTAGAACGGCAACACTGCTAACAGAACGAGTTTTAGGTAGTAGCTGACGCCAAGGTTATTCGGCCTTCCCCATTTTTCCCGTCGATCCACGACTCTTTATCGGTGCGGGTTTTACATGCAATAGTAGGTCTGTTCGCCGCTGGCCAATATTTACTCTAAACAAGACATTTTTACCTGATTTTTGTTAGCTAGTGGACAACAACGTCATCAGGACATCATCATATTTTACTCAGAACTAAACATTTTACTCTTGCTCCAAACGAGGAGTAAATATAAAGCAGAAAAGCTGTTCGCTAGTTGCCATTTCCAGCGAGGTCAAAGTTGAACTAACTTGCTTGATGACGTCATACTTAGAGTAAATATCACAACTTATAGTAACACTGGCGAACATACCTAATAAGTTTAACGTGTAACCAAAGTGTTAGAAATTACCATTTATTACATTATGTCGCGTGTTTTTTTGTAATATAGTTTTAGGCAATAAACCCGTCTCTGGAATGTAGCCCAAAATTACTATCTGTAGAATGAGTAACCCGATATTGCACATCTTTTCATGAACGACGAAGCATATATGGCACGGTAAATAAATAGAATTATCGCTATTGGGCTACCGAAAACAGGTGTGAAGTATATGAAGGACCTTTATATTCCCTAAAAGTAACTGTTTGGTTCTCAACGATATGCAGATATGTTCCAGGCATTTTTATATGCAAATTGAAAAAGAAAGAAATTACTTTTATTTTCAACAAGACTGTGCAACCTGTTATACTGCAAGAATAACTATGGAGATCCTGCGCAGACATTTCCCATAGACGAATTTCTTTAAAGTGATCGTAATTGGCCCTCGATATCTCCTGATATTACTGCCCCAGACTTTTTTGTTTGAGGATATCTAATGAGTAGAGTGTTTAAGAGTAACCGTAGAAATTTAGAGGAACTCAAAAGAAATATCCGAAAAGAAATTGGAGCTATTCCATAGGATATACTTCAACGAGTTATGGCGGATTTCGTTAGAAGAGTGTGGAGAAGGGAGGCGGACATTTAACACACAATATTAAAAAAAATATAACTCCCATTATTACTCCTTAAGATGCTATTTACGTTATTTCTGTATTTAAAGTAATTAGTGTGTTATTGTCTATTAAAAATGATCAAATGATTTTGGCTCTAACTGCTCTCACATCGAATTTATTTTGGGAAGAACCAAAAAAGGAATGTAGCTAACGGAAATACTTAACCATGGATTTTTCAAATAAAATTAGGTAATTTAAATACCCTAGTGTTAGCAGTCGTTTACTGGCTGATGTTTAGAAGTACATACAATGAAACATTATTCATGAACATGATATAGTCCAAGAGCTGGCGTCCAAAATGTGCAAGAGTTTTCTCAAAGCTAATTTTTTGAGATTAAGTTACTTTTTAGTGATGGAAAATAACTGTAGAGTCAGCACTTCCGGTACCGGGACACCTGGCGCTGGGACGCTCGCAAAGGTGTCATATTAATTAACGTCTCTAAACTGTTTTCTCAAAGCTCAAAATTTATAGAAAACGAGCAAATATAATATAAAACAAGAATCCAACAGTCAGACAGCAAAATATAGGGACACGTGGCGTCAGCGCTACTTCATACCTGTCAAAAAAATGACGTGTGTCAAAGTGATTTCTCAAAGCTGAAATTCTCCAAAACATTAATTAAAACTATAAAGTTAATAAAGGAGACAGTCAGACTCATTTATGATAGGACCACGTCAGTCAGCAGTCGATAGATGTGAGAACGGTAACTGCGCGCATTAGTACGCCTTTTCTCAATACATATCATTTATTTTATATAAAAAAATAATTTTAATTATTTCTTAATAATTGTAATTGTTATATATCAGTTATTATATAGATATCAGTTATTTTATACAAGAGAAAATAATTTTAATTATTTTATAACAGAAAAAAAAAGAATCATTGATTCATTGAAAAAAAAAAACATCTAATCGTTAGAATCATTGCCGTCGTCGTGTTCTTCGCCACTATCTTCATCAGAATGAAATTCGATTGCACCATATTCTTCGGCGTCATCAGTGGTGGTTGATTCCGAATCTGTGTACAAATCAAAAATTCAGCGTTAAGCAATACATTACATTAATAAGTAAGGTTTTGAATCACATTTGCGAGTCGACTGGCAAAAATTACCTGCAGATGTATCATCCAGTTGAATCAAAACGTCAGAAATGAAATTAGGTAGCTGATCGTCTTCGTACCTACTGAAATCATATCGGCCATCGATCAACTGCCAACCGTTTTCCTCTGGAATCATTGCAGTGGGCACTTTTTCATCAGCATGACTCCAAATATTCGATATATACGCAGCCCTTTGTATTTGTTTTTTCAATTCCGTCTTGCATGGCGGTAAATTGGAACCATCGACGTTTTCCGTGGCAATTTTGAAAGGGTCGATGGTGTCTTCGAATGCGTAAGTCTTATTGAAAAGTAGAAAGCGAGCCTCATTTACATCACAAGTATTTTTCAAGCCATACAATTGACAAACAAATTTTTCAAATTTATAACGTCAACAAACACAATACACAACGCAAATTTAGTTTTTAATAACTAATATACAAAGTCCGAAGAAAGCTAGTACAAGCTGGCAAGCTGCAACAAAAGATGACACGATATGTTATATCTATTATACATATATTAATATGCTAACTGAAGCACTGGAAACTAAAACGCGTACCGTACTATACTGTTATAGTAACAAATATTAATACAATAGACTGATTTCAACAATTCGCTTCTTTAGCAAAGAGTAGTTTATTCTTTGTTTTTAGTTAGAGAATAAATAATAAAATTAAATACAGAAAATTCAGAACTCGGTCAAAGAAGACCGGCAGTCGGCGCTCTATATAAAAACGATAAAACGTAAACATCGTGGCCACGCCAACACTTTGTACTCCGCCGGCCGGTATTACTCTGATTTTTTGTTATCATACAGCACGCTTATCGATAGGCGGGCAGGTGCGGACTTATTTGGAGTGCGTGCTTTTGATTAAAATTTAAATTTAATTATTCAGAAACTACAACCGACTTGCGGCAAGTCAGCGCCCCCAAGATTCAGCGCCCCAGGCGACCGCCTGGCTCGCCTACCCATCGGGCCGGCCCTGGTAACCCACATTCCATTGAGTTATAAAATAAACGATATGTATTGAGAAAAGGCGTACTAATGCGCGCAATTACCGTTCTCACATCTATCGACTGCTGATTGACGTGGTCCTATCATAAATGAGTCTGACTGTCTCCTTTATTAACTTTATACTTCTAATTAATGTTTTGGAGAATTTCAGCTTTGAGAAATCACTTTGACACACGTCATTTTTTTGACAGGTATGAAGTAGCGCTGACGCCACGTGTCCCTATATTTTGCTGTCTGACTATTGGATTCTTGTTTTATATTATATTTGCTCGTTCTCTATAAATTTTGAGCTTTGAGAAAACAGTTTAGAGACGTTAATTAATATTACACCTTTGCGAGCGTCCCAGCGCCAGGTGTCCCGGTACCGGAAGTGCTGACTCTACAGTTACTTTCCATCAATAAAAAGTAACCTAATCTCAAAAAATTAGCTTTGAGAAAACTCTTGCACATTTTGGACGCCAGCTCTCCGACTAACAGAATTACTATTCCAGGACAATTCAGTTTTCCTTGTTTAGAATTAAGCGGTTTGTAACTACCAACTAATTGGTGGAAGCTGCTCAGAGGGCTTATAATATCCAATTTGTCAAACTAATCAGAAGATATAGTTTGCATTATTTCGGGATGTGCAGTAATTGTTTCTTGATTCATTCGAATTTAATGTGGTTAAGATTATAGACGATTTAGATTAAAAGAATCTGGTTTAAATGTGCTTTAAGGGAATCCTAATGTATTTCATATTTATCGACGGGGGAAATCCACAACAAACTGTAAGGCTTTGTTGCTCTTCTTCTATTTGCACAAATCTAGATTTTATAGGGTTACTGGGTAATTTGATAGGCGACTAACCAACAGTTTAAACGTTTTATGAGTTTAACAGAAACCTCATCGTTTGAATTATAAACTGTTTATGATCTATTGTTATGACTGAGGATACACATTTATTCAGTAAGCCCAATAAGGTGTCTTATATATTTAAATATTTGGATTCAGTTAGCTGGCAATTAAATGAAACCACATATTTGAATATACTAGACACCCACTTGAATTTCTGAATTGCTTTTATTTATCCAACAATAATTACCAATGTTTAGTATGCATAGATAGATATTTTTTCTGAATTTGTCTCCGCTTTTTGAGTGATGAACTTTTCATTGATTCGTTCTAAGAATTGTAACAATCTGAAGGCGTATTTTAATTTATTTGACATTTGTAGATCAAATCTTGTCCAATTTTGTTTTGGAGGCGTTTCGAGACCTCATTAAATCGTAATTATGTTAAAGATTTTTTTTATAAGATTCTGTTATTTAACAGCATTGAAGTAAATAATTTTTATCACAAGTTGGCCTGATTAATCAAGTGGTAATAACAATAATTCTTATTTCTATGACCAAGTCAGAGAATAGTGGTACAATTAGATTCTTGAAAATTTAACAATAATTACTAAACATGCAACTCCAAAAATTAATTAATGCCAAAAACTTTGTAATATATTTTATGTACACCGTGATTAATACACGACCTCATCAATTGTAAAGCGTTATAGTCACGTTATTTATTCACATGTAATGTGAATAAATGACGTGACTATAACGCTTTACAATTGATGAGGTCATTTTCATGAATGTTACCTTTTAAGCCCGGCCCGGTTTAAGAAATTGACTGACGTCGGTGAGGGGTATGGTGTAATTTACAAAGACTTACATCTTATATCATGTCCCCATTAATAGTTGTTTATTGTCAGCGCACACTTGCATCATTAGTAAACCTTCTATAGTATCCTCTGCCAACTTCTACACCGGGATGTAAATAATATGGCGTATTTTGAAAATGAACGTTCTACATCCAAAGGCGTAACATTTACATACGCGTAATATCGTTCTAAATCCATCACCTTAGGCACTTATTAATATTACGCAGTTTGTCAATATCAGGATTTTTACGTAAAACGTTTTATATTTCTCGGGGTCATCTGTTAACGTCTGTAATGTTATCACACATTGGTCACTATATTAAAAGATTCGGATAAAGGTAACCAGTTGGCTTGTAATTTTTCTATAGCCGTATATTAGATACCATAATTTTCATCGTGTTTGACGTGTGCGTTGCTAAATTGCTCCTGAATTGTTTTAATGCAACGGGATTCTCGGGATCGAATTTCAATATTACAGATTTAACTTTGTCGAAATGTTCATGATAATAATAAGTCGCTTGCAACCATGTTCCCCATCTCGATATTGCAGGCTGTGGTGGTTCGGTAATTTGTGGGCATACTTTGTGAAATTCTTCAAGCCGACTTCACTTTTTTTTTGTATTTGCAATTAACTTGTCGACATCGGGATATCTATTTCGAACTTTTTCTTCTACATTATAAAAAGCTTGCAGTAAACAGGTAATATGCAATAAATTTTGACACACTTTTTTTGTGATTCATCTACTTTATACATATACGAAGCACCATCGTTCACTAACATTCAAACGTTTGTTTTTGTGTATGAAATTTATTCATGGCTGTCAGTAGAATATGTCCAATTGCGCCAGAATTATTTCTTTTCCAATCTGTTACTGACTATCAAATATGTCTTACAGCTCAGACGGGTGGGGGTTGTTTGGATGTAAAATACGTACTAACACATTTCCAACTTTATTGTTTCTTGCAGCTGTAGTTTCGTCAACAGTTAGTTATCCATACGTGTTTATCACGAACTGCATACCTTTATATTATTTTCAATACGTTATTTAACACGGTGAAATTGTCGTTGTATTTGTTCCTTAGTAGATAACGGCCAGACCGAATTATATTTTTTTCCAAAATAAACGAAAGTGTTCTTTGTCCATTACCCACTGAGGTATTCCACACACACAACATGAAAATTAAATCGTAGATAAATTTGCAGTACGGATATTTTTGAGTACGATTTTGTTTATGGCTTGCACTTGCAACATATTGTCTGCAGTTAAGTACATTATGCGAACCCTGGCCTATCAAGTGCTTTTCACAAACACGGCAATGCAACCCATCTGGTATATTTTATGTCTGGAAATTGGGAGATAAATTTGTATATTTGTGGGTTATTAAATATGATTTGAACGAAACAACTACTCAGCGGACAAATACCCCGACCTACATTGGATTATACCTTCAAATCATGATAGATCGGTAGCCAATATCATTTGTCAATTCCTAACCAGACATAGACCGGTTTCGAACTTATTAGTTCTCCTTAGTATGCCATACGTTATGGAACACACAATGATAGTGGTCAACCTGCTAGTCATATTATGACTAAGGTAAATTGAGTAGTGGTGAGAGGTATATGAAACTTCTCATATGGTCCAAATGCTACTATCCAACCGACATCATAGATGTCTCTATGGCGGATAGCGACTTGCAAAGCAAGTACCGAGAGTGGCGACCTCTAGCCCAGGTGGACTAAACTACTGTTGATAGTAGCATTTGGACCATATGAGAAATTTCACATACCTCTCACCACTACTCAATTTAAGTTAGTCAGTATATGACTAGCAGGTTGGCCACTATCATTTGTCTGCTCCAAAACCTATGCCATACTAAGGAGAACTAATACGTTCGAAACCGGTCTATGTCTGGTTAGAAATTGACAAATGATATTGGCTACCAATCTATCATGATTTGAAGGTATAATCCAATGCAGGTCGGCGTATTTGCTCGCTGAATAGCTGTTTCGTTCAAATTATATTTACAGTAGTTTAGTCCATCTGGGCTAAAGGTCTCTGCTCTAGATACTTGCTTTGCAAGTCGCTATCCGCCACAGAGACATCTATGATGTCTGTCGGATAGTAGTATTTGGACCATATGAGAAGTTTCACATACCTCTCACCACTACTATATTTGTGGGTGTGAAGAGTAAAGAGCATCTCACTTTTGACATTGTAACGCTTTCGAAAATATTAAAATCTCCGTCCGTACGTACAGGTGCCGCAACATAAAGGTTTCTAATCTAAAATTTTAAATAAATTTTTTCGCAGCTTGGCAGCTGGACTAAAAATGTTTACTTGAATGAATGCATGAGTTATGCGGAGGGAAATAATTTAATGCCTATCTTTAGATTTTATTTTAAAAGAGAGAAAGGACACATGTTTTCTTTCATATCACAAATGACCTAGAGACCTTTATGTTGCGGCAGCTGTACGTATCTCAATGGCATCTGTGTTTGACTGGTATTGGAAACCTGTTGATATGCTTAGTTCATGGCGTGTGTCCTACGGAGTCCCTCTTCCGCTGCACGGTAGAATTTATTCAAATGCATCGGCTTTAGTAATAACAGTGTTTATTGTTTACATTTTCTTAAATATCAAGTTTTTAATTACTTAAATATTCACCAAACAATGGCTTTATATTAATTTAACAAACAATAAATGGACTGACTTTGGATTAAGTAACGTATGGAGAATCAGGAAACAGTGCAATTTTAGAGCGAGACAAATTTACGCTGGACGATCTCCTAATTACCATACATATTCCCGACTCCAGAGCTTTATTGACTGCAGTGCAGTACTTAAGATGTCGTGGCAACCTGCGGCCCAGGAAAAGGGCGAACTCGTTCACAAAAGTAATAAAATGCAAAACCTGAAATTTTATATGCTGTACAGGAATATCCTGAGATAATTACTCGAAGATGATCTCATCAGTCATCACTAAAAATTCGTAATTAGTCGTTTGTCGCACATCAAGCAGCAAAGTGCAAGGTTTACGGCCAGCCAGGTAAGGACTTCTATTGACGAGAATTTTGTGCATGGCTGTTGTATAAATGTCTCAGACAACCAAGTGTGGTGTTTACTGACAAAACTGGCTTTGCACGAGAAGACATTTTTAATATGCATAATGCACACATTTGGAGTGATAGGTAGGTACCTAATAGGACTTTATTTATTACCTAACAGACTGAATGAACAGGAATACTTGAATTTTTTAACTAACGCTTTATCCGACTTGATAGATGAAATAGTGCTATTGGTTACTTGGTGACAAAAATGTGGTATCTTCAAAATGCGACACGATCACATTGTACTAGTTCTGTAGTTAAATATGGACAGTTTCCTTCGATCTGCGACACATGTGAAAATCTGAGTTCAAACTTGCTAAGCAAGAGAATTTAAAGATAACAAAGAAATGGCAAACGGCTAATAACATAACGTATCTTGTAACGTAACATAGTTCCCGCTTACATGAATTATTCTTGTTTGAAACTTACATGTAGATACTCGTATATATTTCAAGTATTAGCTTCTGACATATTTCATGTTCAAAGTTGAGGAATTATTCTTGAATAATCATAATATGCATAACATAACTAGTATGTCTCACTTCTTAAACTAAAAATAGCTTGACTACTTACGAAGTTCATATATAAGGTTGAATTATCAGCGGAAAACATTAAAGAATTTATATGCAGCTTGAACTTAAAAGGTATGTAAATGTGTGATACAATTATTCGTTCAATTTAACTGAGCTTAGCGTTTATTTTCACATATCACAAAGAGGAATAATGTGTGGTTAAATGTCTCCCCATCAGTTATTCAAATAAAGTTATATGATCATCTTCCTCTTTAAACAATATATACATTTTATTTTGTATAAAAACGAAATTCGCATTTAACGCCGTGTTATAGATTATGCTTTTTTTACTAAATAATTGGAGATAATTTTGCGTTTCGCCAACTAAGTTGATATCATCGGGAGATAGAAAGATAGGTAGAAAAACAACTGTTTACCGTTGTCTAAGGATTATATTTTCCCGCTAACTGAAAATATAATGATTGATCAAACTATTACTTAAAAAAAAAAATTATGCGTAAAAAAATAGAGAAATTTATTTAAAAATCGACTTGTCTGAGGGATTTTTTGTTACTATCTTTCTAACGCACTGTGTAAATCACATTTTTTTTTTTTTAAATTTTTTCGATTTATTTCAGCATCAATTTAGCAAAAAAGTAGAGCTAATAATTAACTTTCCGGTACTTACCAGTAAATTGAATTAATCTTGTCGACTTCGTCGCCATCAGTAACAGTTAATACCCCCCACATTTTAATAATAGTCTCTTTCCGCCCCAAAGAAAGTGTGCTTGATTAATTCCACTTGATTTACTTCGGTTCGTAATGGAGGTTTTTGATTAGAAGTCTTTTCCCTTGAAATCCTGATATATGTCGTCAAGGACAAGGGTGATCGGTAAGGGACAAAAAGCTGAAATCCTGTTAAAGTTCCACACCCTTTCTTTATTAGGCAATCTCAGAACATGCCTGATAACGAGGGTATACTAATTAAGATAAGAACTTTATATGAAAATACTTTTATAAAAGTTACACCAATTTTATCTGACAGAGAAAAATACGAATTTTCTTATCGCCGATATAAACTTTAGTTTGCAATTGATTATAGTTAGAATGTAATTCTTGTATTTTGTTTCCTATTTCCCATCTATTAATGTAACTAAGAAAAATATTTCAGTATCTTATATTTACGAAATTGTTGAATAATAATTAAATAATAGCTGGATTAGTTAACAAAGTGGAATATTCTTTGATATGATGATATTTGAAAATGACAACAAGGACTCTTAATTTAACATCTTGCAGTTTGCATATTTGCATATTAACGATTTTTCCTCTGCAGCATCTAATTATGCATACAATTGTGTTATTTTACTAACTCAGCAAAAAATTTTTCTTTCTATTTTCGGAAGTGATCTACTTTTTTTATTTGAAACGGATTACCCTGTATATTTTTACAAATTTAGATGGAAGTCATCAATATAACTTCAGCAATATAGTTAAGTGGCGCCATTTCTACTCGTCACAATACAAAACTTAGCGTTGTATTATGGTATAAATTAATAGCTAAATGTAATTGAAATTAGAAAACAAATCATACCATTTAATATGGATGTTCAAACGTTGATATCGTAATAAGGATATTTCACGTAATTCAATTAAATGATATACATTTTGTAATCTAATTAATTTCCCTTGCCCTAAAATATCCTTTGTTTGTAATTTTGAATGTTATGAAGGTCACAGTTCAAGGTCAGTGATCGAAAATAAAATGATGGGCAAGAAAACTTAAGGAATGAGGAATATCACGAATTTGAATGGTTATTGTAGGGTAAGGTATGTAGAAAGTTGCACTCTCGTGCATGAATTGTGGCACAGGATTGAAAGTAGGAGGGTCAGGCCGTAGACAATACTATAAACTAGTAAGCAGAAGCGAATACAAATTTCAAAGTCCAATCTTAACTTTGTGCGTTGAACCGCAGTATGAAATATTTGTCAAAATCTACCACATTACAACTAAAAACTTTGTATTACATAACTTGGCACTTTGGAGGAGCAGAAAGAATAATTATCGCAGGTGTGGGATAGAGACAAGTCAAACCGCTGTATATTGAAATGGCGAGGTTTAGACCTTTGCGCATCCAAGCTCAAGTGCCAAACTAGGATAGTTTAGTAATACCCCGGTATGACTTGTCCGTTCCTTTCTCAGATTAATAATACTAGAAGATGAGTAACAAAAAATAAAAAGTTGTCCAATTTATCTACATCCCACGCGAGATATGTAAATATTATCGCTGGTTTAATTCCTATTGATCAGAATTATGAACACGACACGAGGAAACCCGATCGATGCCCGAATCACCGTTTTGATAACAAATAGTGTTCTGTAAGAGGACGTCTGTCATTTTAACCTGTGTTTTTAGGTGATTTTAAAGTTTTGTTATTTGGTAGAGTGATTAGTAATCGATTTTTAGTTACAAAAAATTTATTCATAAATATTTATTGAGAAACAATGACTATTAGGTGTATAGTGTGCGGTCAAAAAGGAAAACCACGGGGTTGTTTATCTTTTCACAGGTAAGTAAACAAAACAAATCAGGGCCGGCATAATGTGATAGTGTGAAAGATCAAAAATAACTAAAATTAATGATAGCTTTACAAAAACAAAACAACAACAGTTGATTCCATTTGAACAGTAAAAAATCCACATTTTATTAAAAGATGCTTACACAAAAATATTTATTTTAACTTGAATGGAAAGTTCATTCTTAAGGTAGCTGACAAACTGTAAATGTTTTAAAGTCTGTTGATATTATTTTAATTCAATTTTAAAGGTTGTTATTAAAAAATGTATTTATTTTCAGATTTCCCGAGAATCTGGAGAGAAAAGAAAGTTGGCTGAAATGGCACTACTGTGTTCACAACACTTTAAAAAAAAGTGATTATAATATTATAAGATTAAAAGTGTTGAAAATCAATGCTGTTCCATTTTTTCCCCTGGCAACACTGTCACCAACTTCGTCACACGTACTGTCCAGGTTAGTAGAGAATTATATTGAAAATTAATAATATGCTAAGTAGTCACTCACTCATTCATACCTCATGAAATAATATCAAGTAGATAGGTACAGAGCATCAACTGTTTTGCTGATATGTTACTTTTATTGCGGTTTGTAATATTTCAAAGAAATCTCATTTTAGCATTGAAAATTTAGTTCCTTCGCCACCATTAGTACCTAAGATAGTAAGTAAGTAAGTATGTTAAATTTAAATATACAGGGCCCGCCACCTTAAACTCCCCCCTGGTCCTTATTTTTTTTCTAAGTTCTTTAAATGTAGCGTGCAGTGATCCAAATTTTTATTTATTTTTGTATCTCAGCTCTGTATATTTAAATTTAACATACCTTGCTATCTTGGGTACTAATAGTGGAGAAATAATATAATTTTCAATGCTGAAACAAGTGAGATTTCTTTGAAATATACAAACCTATACCACTACAATGAAAGTAACATATAAAGAATAAAGTTGATGCTTTGTAGGTATCTACTTGATATTATTACATGAGGTATGAATGAGTGACTACTCACTATATTATTAGTTTTCAATATAATTCTCTAAGAACCTGGACAGTACGTGTGACGAACCTGGTGATAGTATTGCCAGGAGAATAAATAGAACAATACTGATTTTCAAGAGTTTTAATCTAGATCTTTTAATAGTATATTCACTTTTTTTAAGTGTTCTGTCACACATGTAGTACCACTTACTGACATTTTCCATTTTGAGAGCTTTTAGCTAACTTTCTCTTCTCACCAAATTCTCGGGAAATCTGAAAATAAACACATTTTTTAATAACAACCTTTAAAATTGAATTAAAAAAATATTAACAGACTTTAAAACATCTACAGTTTGTAAACTACCTTAAGAATAAACTTTTCCATTTAAGGTAAAATAAATATTTTTGTATAAGTATCTTTTTTAATAAAATGTGGATTTTTTACTGTTCAAGTAGAATCAAATGTTGTTTTTTATTTTTTGTAAAGCTAATATTAATAATAGTCATTTTTCAGCTTTCACACTTTCGCATTCGCGTATTTTGCCGACCCTGATCTGTTTTGTTTAATTACCTGTGAAGTGATAAACAACCTCGTAATGTTCCTGTTTGGCCGCACACTACACTCTTATTAATTATTGTTTCCAATAAATATTCACTAAATAAGCTTTTATAACTAAAAATCGATTATTAATCACGTACCCAATAACACAAAACTTTAAAATCACTTAAAAACAACAGAGATTAAAATGGCAACAGCAGAATAGCATTGAAAAATACATTACTCAAGCATACAAATTTTATATACCTATTAAGTTTTAAGTTATGCAAAAGCATTAAAATAAACGCTGAAGCCTGGAGCCGCTCCTGGTTCGTTTTGGATACGTTGATATGTAAACATGCAAATTGTTGTTTACGTATTGGTCATAATAATCAGTGTATCTCTTATGGGTGTTACTTATCTTTATATTATTAATCTGAGGTTCCTTTACTGTAGTTTAACTTGTTAATTTATACCACGAGCCAGCATATTGGGGCACTCTACAATGGTAGAAACTGTCTATCGCATACGGTACAGAACAGAAAATCTTAGCCGGATGTTGTCTTGCTGGTAAGTTTTCACTGGTTCAGTTTTTGAACATAAAATTCGATGTGGGTTACAAAAGATACCTTAAACAAATTTTCTGAAGTATGCAGAATTTCCACTCATCATTCCATATGAAAAGAAATTGTTCCGTCTTCATTAACACTAATTTTGTGCTTTGTGCGCCGTTGTTTTTTCACTTGTGTAAAGGTGTTAACTTGTTATGAGTTTTTTTTTTAACTTCCATCTAGGTTTGCGTCAATATATTTTTACAATGCATATGATGGTTATTTTTTTATTGGAGAGATACAACCATAATCTAGATTTAGAAAAAAATATATATTTAGATTTTTCGGGAGTCAACTATATGTTGGAGGTAGATCTCATTATATCTGCAACTGAATAGGAAAACTGACAGTGTAGTACAAAAAAACTTGTCCTATTTGACTGTATTATTGTCAAAAAGATAAATAAATTATTATTAATAGTTGGAAAAATTTTGTTGGGTAAGGGTCCTTATTTTGAGAAAAACTACTTTATTAGCTTGCCAACGTTTCGGTAAATTTTATTACCGTCCTCAGGGCACTATAAAATATAAAATTATGATGTATGTATAAAATTTGTAAAAAAAATGTCAATTAAAAAATATGTATAGCATGTGGAACAAACAATAAAAAAAATAAATAAAAAAACGATATATGCACCTACAAACATACACAAAACATGTGCACATACATACAGTGTGGAAATTAAGTAACGCATAAATTCAGTAATTCCGTGTATTAATTTTTTGGAAAAAATCTCGAAGGGGTATAGGATTTTAACTTCAGCAAATATTTTCAGTCTATTTTAGTTTTATGTCATTTATTTTTTAAGTATGAGTCATCGACTTTTTTTTAAATGACAACTTATATTTTTTATTAAGTACTGATTTTGGTAGTAGTTTTTATTCCAGTTCCGATCGTATAAAATTTTCAATGTTATTATTTGAAAAAAATCGAGAAAAACAGTCTTAAAAGTTCAAATAACAAAAATTCATTAAATTGGGAAAATTTATCTAGTTGCCTAAGTTTGACGGAAAGTTTCGACGGACATTGTTTTTTTTGAAATTATACAAATAGTTGAAAAATCGAACTAATGTGATACACCGGCAACTAGATAAATTACCCAATCTAATGAATTTTTGTTATTTGAACTTTAAGACTGTTTTTCTCGATTTTTTTTAAATAATAACATAACAAAATTTACACGGTCGGCCGGAATAAAATACCACAACAATAATAAAAAATATATATATCATATATAGGTACAAAGTATATGTACATAAGCACATAAACATAAAATACTTCATAATACAGCAATTTTATCTGCTTTGTTTCCTGTTTTAGGTATATAATTTTTTTGGTTACTAGGAAAAACTCATAATTAATGTAAGTATTGTTATTTTTCAATATATTATCATCTCTGCATACTTACAGTTTTACTAAATGTGATATTGTGTTGTTAAAATTAGATTTTGAGATGCCCTAAAAAAAGTATATTTAAATATTTTTAATTATTGTTAATATGTTGTGATTTTTAATATATATAATTATATGTATGTGCACGTATTTTGTGTATGTTTGTAGGTACATGTATCCGTTTATTTGTTTTTTTATTGTTTGTTCTACATGCTATATTATATATAAATTTTTTAATTTACGTTTTTTACAAATTTTATACATACATCATAATTTTATTTCTTAAGTGCCCTGAGGATGGTAATAAAAGCTACCAAAACGTTGACAAGTTTAAAAGTAGATTTTGTCAAAATAAGGACCCTTACCCAACAAAATTTTTCCAACTATTAATAAGCTGGTCTAAAAACTTTTCTATTACTATTAATACTGTAATAAGAAACTAGGATGTCCGAAGAATTAAAACCTGTATGGTTGCAGTTATTGTTAAAAAAATATTTTGCAGTATACCATTCATTTTTACGAACTATTCGTGTATGATTAATCAGATGGCCTTAACCCAAAAAAAGAGTAAAAAAAAATTATTAAGTTCTACTTTATAATAGTTAATAGAAGTTTTAATTAAAAAATATTTTTCTATAATTAAGTTAGAAAAATATCTCTAATAATTATTTATTTAAATAATTTTGCATATTAGCATATATATTTTTAAATATGAGAAAGGTCATTTATCTCTAACATGTTTGTTTGTTTTAGGTAAGTTCCGTAGTAAATTGCCAGAATCAACAACGCACCGAGTACGTAAGTTTTTTCATTGATATTAACTCTAAGCGTTGCCGAAGGTTACAATAAATAGCCTTGTTAATATCTTAAAATAATTTTGTCTACGTCTAAATTTGCATTTTGAATTTTCCAATGACTTCAGAATAGATGGACAAATAATCCTAAAAAGGAACTGTTGTGTTATGCATCATTGAGACAACTATTATTTTAAAAAGATGAAGATAGTCATTGTTTATTACCTCCTCGGTGAGTGGCGTTAAAGGGTGCAAAATTAAATTTTTGTCCAATATACATACATATTCATCTCTGATTTGGCTTTAAAATAAAATTGTTTTTGATATGAAAAAATCTCTACCAGAGTGGCTGGTGAAATTTGGAGGTATATGATAAAACACTAAGAAAAGTCATTGTTATATACCTACAAATGTAAAATTAAAAATCAGTCTAAAACAATATTTCAAAAGGTTGTAATAATCAAAATTTCTTAATGAAATTAAATTCTTTATAAATAAAAAAAAAAATAATTTAAAAAAAATTTTAATTGGATTACTCTAGATGTTATTTGACTGTTATATTAAAGTCCAAATGAGGATTAAAATTCTTAAAATTGTAATAAAATGTATACTGTACCAGCTTGGTATAGAATAAAATCGAAAGACCGGTTGACTATAATAAAATAAATAGAAATCGAATTTTCTTGGAGAAAAAAAATTATTCTACTCCTCAGTTTTTGCTGCAACTCTTAAACGGGTTACAGAAGGCAGGATTTGGAAAGGCGGTCGGGCCGATTTAATCAGATCAGATAGAAATATCAAGTTGTGTGTAAGTGTGTCATCTGATATTGTCGGGTGATGTCGGGTGGCCAGCGCATCAGACCGCCCAACCGTCTGACCAAATCATGTTATCTAGAGCATTATTGGGTTGTTTGGCGTGTCAGATAGCCATTTTTTGCCCACATTTTTTGTTGAATTGATAGTCGATGATGCTGTTAGCGCAATCCCAACTTTGTGGCGTTTTGTTAAAATATGTGGACTAAACTGATGACCGCGGGGTGCTAAGCCGTCTGTAAGTAACACCTGAGTTGGTTGAGCCGCCAGTCAGATCGTATGTAATATTATCCTATAATCTGTTTCCATACGCAATGCAAATTTCAATATGGAATCGGATTAATAATGTTTATATCAAAGTTATTAAAGTGTAGATCCGCGATTTATTCAAATCCAACTGGTTTTACCAACGCATATGCGAAATTAATTATTAACTAATTATTAAATCTATAATTAATCTATTTTAACATTTAAATATCGACCAAAGTAAACATATACAGTACAGTTTTAAACAAAAAAAAAACTGTGCTGAGTAGATAAATCAATATTTGCACACATGAGTTAGCTTTTGCGTTCAAACCATGCTCGTCCATCTATCATTTCTTGGCAAGCATGTGACTAACAAGTACAAATATTTTTGTGTGCTGCTATAAATAAATTTATTAGGATTATATCAGGTTGACGCAAAGGCAACACTTCCTCATCCAACTTATTTTGATGTATTTTCTGCCAAATTTAGTCACGTGTTTAAAGACAGTTTCGAGAAATAAATTTCACGTGGTTTTTTTTTACGAAATCCTCCCGACATAGTTCACTATTGCTGTGTTTCTTAGCTTAAAAAAAGAAAAATGCAATTTGGATTTACATAGTGGTGGTAGTAGTGAAACATTCACAAAATAAAATTTTATGAATGAAATGAAAACACAAGTTAAACACGTGTTAGGCTTGTGAGAAGTAAATTATGTAAATGAAATTTCTTCCAAGTGTTTTCATTTCTCCAAGTTTCTATATGAATTTTTTTATCATATATGAATATTTGAATATTGTGATATTTTATTTATTTATTCCCCCCCGCTATGACACCTGCGATCTGCCCGAGGGCAATACGCAAGTGACATGAAGTGAAACAAGCGTGAGGTTAGTGACAACATTAAAGCCTTAAATTAAATTTACACAACGAAGCATTTAAATTTCAAAATGTCAAGTTTACAAAACATCAACATTTTCGAAAATCAAAAAAAAAGTTGTCAGATGTTCCTTCTGATTACGAAAAAAAATATTTTACTTATGGTCTGGAAGTAATCTGGGGTGGCAGCATATTTTTGCAACTTTCAATTTTTTTTTCAGTTTTCTTTCTGCAAAACTTCTTTATTCAGTACTGATAGTCATGCCTTAAAATATTGCTTGGGATCCATGCTGCAATATAGACACATGACATAAACTAAATCCACAAGTCGCCATTGTTTCTTACTTGATGATTAAAGAACCACATACCGGGAGTTATCTCTTTTGGTACCATGCATAAATATAGTTTATTTTTAACCATAATATACCATATGTAAAGTATTTTTTATAGGCCTATGAGCTTCAGATCATTCGCCTATTCCATATACAGGGCGCTATCTCTTTTATTACCTCATACAAGTGTAGTCTATTTTTAGTAGTGATGGGACTCGAGTGACTTTTTTTCACTCGAATAACTCGGTAGATTTCCGAATTTACTCGAGTTGAAACTTGAGTCGAGTTGAAACTCGGTTTCATTGTTATAAAACTCGAGTCAAAAGTTAGGTCGAGTAAAACTCAAAAAATCGACTCGACTTTTGACTCGAGTCGCTTTTTGACTCGAGTAGATTTTTGAATCGAGTCGATTTTTGAATCGAGTCGATTTTTGAATCGAGTCGATTTTTGAATCGAGTCGATTTTTGAATCGAGTCGCTTTTTGACTCGAGTCGCCTTTAGACTCGAGTCGAGTTTCTTTAATTTAATTGTTTATGGTTTTATTAATATTTTTAAATATTCTTTAGTGCCAGTGTGATTTGTTTATATAATATAAATATGAAAGATTATTTACATGAAGGCACTGAAGGCACTAATCTTGTAAAAGTAATAAAGATGAAAACATGTAACCATGAATGAAATCACTAATCAATTACTATATCATCGGGAATTCCCCTCCAGGTATGTTGTTTCATGTTTGCAGGTCAGATTGTATAATTATTAATTAAAAGGTTTGTTCGTAGAGCAGTTTCCAACCGTTTAAAACTATCAGAAGCATGCGCACATTGTTGTAGAGATGCGCTTGTTCAATCAGAACGTTTGTTATTGCAGAGCTCTCGTAAATCGCAAATCGCCTCTACGTAAAAACCTATAATTGTTACATACGACGTTATTACGACGTATTAGAAAATTAGAAACTAGAACTTAGAATTCTTTAAAATCAAGACTCACACGACTGCAGCAATCAAACTGGCACATTCATGTTCATAAAGATTTTTTTTTCGATTCAATTAGTTCGAAATAAATAAAAAAACCGTAATCGGTGTGTATTAAATATTAAATAATGTATTTATTTAATATTTTGTGCTAAACAAGAGTTTAATTTAATGTTAATTTAATATAAAAAAAATTATGTTGGTTTTCTTTAAATGTCATTTTATATACAATGTTAATTAAATATTTAATTTTGTATTTGAAAAGTGTTGATTTGCCGGAAAAATAATATTTGACCTGGGTCCATTTATTATTTTGTATTTCAATTATTATGATTTATGTTTATCCTTTCGATTTTTCAAACTTATGTTGGAATTAGATGGTAGTGTTTTAAATGCTGAAAGATTACCAAAAGAAAAAACCTAAATACACTTTAAGGACTTACCGTTTAGCAAACCACTGAATCATCTCCAACTACTTACTCTATAGTTCGCCTCGAGTTTGATTTCGACTCTGCCCTGACTCTAGACTCTAGTCAAACTCAACTCGATTTAAAACTTAAATCATATTAACTCACTGATTCGAGTAGCAAAAACTCTACTCGAGTAACAACTTTACTCGAATTACAACTCGACTCGATTTAAAATTTGAATCATAGTAACTCACTGATTCGAATATCAATAAATCGACTCGGGTAACAACTTTACTCGAATTGCAACTCGACTCGAGTTAAAACTTGATTCGAATAGCAATAACCCGAGTCGAGTAACAACTTTACTCGAATTGCAATTCGACTCGAGTTAAAACTTGATTCGAGTAGCAATAACTCGACTCGAGTAATAACTTCACTCGAATTGAACAGCCATATGACTCGAGTCACTCGAATCGGATTTTGACTCGAGTCACTCGAGTATTTTCACACTCGAGTCCCATCACTAATTTTTAGATATAACATCTGTTCCACACATGTTCACATATCGTTTTGACTTGTCGGGACTAGTTAATGAAACCGGATGTTCCACGCATGCCCACAGCCTGTAAAGAATTTTTCTATCAATTATATCATTTATCTGCTCAGTCTGTCTATCAGTAGTTATAAAGTGGTCTGCTTTGTTATAGTGTGACGAGGTGTTCCATTATTTTTTAATTTCTGTATAGGCATTAATTATTCTTCAATTTGCATGAAACTTCTTGATCTCTGAGTATTTAATATTCCTAAGCCATAATAATGTTTTATAAATGGCAGATGTTTTCTTCAATTTTACTATTTCGATAATTACAATATAACCTGCTGATGATGCTGATAATTTTAAGTATAATTACAAAAACACATGGAGGGGCTTATTTCTTTGCTAGCACACTTCCTAAATATCGTTTTTATTTTAATTTGTTACGTGACGAGTTTTGTAAGTATTTTGTTTATACAGGATAATTATTTTATTTTTGCGAATATTTACGCGAATAAATATTTGTTCACTCATCGGATCATCTTATGTAATACAGGGTCGCGGGTGAAATAAATTTTAAACTTGTCAAGCAAGTTCTCAGGTGATATATGTCTTCGATTCTCTAATGACTTGTGTTGACCGGTCTAACGGGTCCAGGGAGTATATGACGGGCGGGGTGTGGCCGCAGTCTGAGCCCCGTCGTATCGGCCATACCTACTACTTGAGTGGTATTGTTATCATGATCGGGGATTGATCTGAAGACCAATTCTGTTGTGCAAAGAGATGATCTGCAGTTATTCCCTTTTTTTACACAAAAATCAATCAAATTCGGTAATTTATTTCGATCACTGGGCCAATAAGTTAACTTTCCTGTGTAAGTAGATGATTGTTATTATTTTTTCTATGCACTTCATTTAATATTTCATGTCCGTTAGATTTGGTCAGACTGTTGGGCGGTCAGATGCGCTGGCCACCCGACTCATCCGACAATAACAGATGACACATTTACACACGACCTGATATTTTGTCTGATCTAATTAAATCGGCCCGACCGCTTTACCAAATCCTGCCTTCTGTAACCCGTTTAAGAGTTGCAGCAAAAACTGAGGAATAGAATAATTTCTTTTTTTCTCCAAGAAAGATCGATTTCTATTTATTTTATTATAGTCAACGGGTCTTTCGATTGTTTTCTGTACCAAACTGGTACAGTATACATTTTATGACAATTTTAAGAATTTTAATCCTCATTTGGACTTTCCACGTTTAGTGCTTAGCATTGTAATTTCAATACTTTAAGTTTCTTTAACGTCTTTCTATAGAGGCATTATCTCTTGTGCAAAAATAGATGTTTTTCTAGAAAACCTTCATAGTTGATACGTTTAACCTATGGAACGTAACTTATTTTATAGATTGTTGTATTTTACTTCCTGGATTAGGCGCGGCTCATGCTGTAGAAATGTGGCGGTTGCAATTTTTAGAGATACCAGTTATACCACTAAAAATTGCAACCGCCAAATTTCTATAGCAAAAGCTGCTGCTGATGCAGGAAGTAAAATACAACAATCTTTTGAGATAATTTTGGTGACAAAAGTTCACATATTATTAACGACTAATTTCACTATTACTTGAAAAAGATAGATGTTTGTTGTGGCTATAAATATTCACAACATATGAACTGTTTTAGGGGTGTAACTAAATAGATTTTAATTATTTTCATTCAAGGAATATAGAAATACAATTTATTTTCTTACTAATTGGATGAGAGTTCGGAAATACTTTGTATGTTGCTGCTTTACCAGGGGATTTTAATATTGAATTTTTTATATAATCTCAATTATGTTCCCGAGAATTGGTTTTGGTAATTTCAGCTGCGGATGTTAAACTGTAAAACTTCAACAAACGTGATTTATTTGAGTAATTATGTTAAGTCCTATTCCCAAGCTTATTCCTCAAATAAAAATCGTGTTTATTTCTAAAGTGAAAATTAAAGACCCTAGTTCTTCTCGTAATTGCTTTATTTATAATTAATTTGCGTAGGATTTGCTTACTTTAATTATTTATTGGATCTTTCATTTTCATTCACTTTTATTCTGAAAGTCGATTTTGTCCCGGGAAAAACAATATTGGATTAAGCGATTTCGCTGTTAGCCATGAACGATTAAAACGTTGAGTAAACAACGTATTATATTATTTGCAATCTCTCACAGTCTTTCATCTGTATTGTTGGTAGACACGAAATCCTCAGTTGTCTGTAGCATGCATTTCTAAAATGTCATATGTTTTTAGCAATTAATTGAGTCTTAACAGTAAGAGTTTTATTTATATTAGCCAAACATATGTGTATCTATAACTCTTACGACTTGCATACTAACAACACTGACGTAGTTTTCCACGAAATACCAAAACACTATATACTCTACTCGACGCGTGCTTCATCAACAAAGTTGGCATCATCTGGAGATGATTAAAACTAAACTTATGCTAACAATCTACCCGATTTATACCTAAACTATTGTCACTGTACACCGAATCGTCAAGATTCGTTGAACCGTGACTCACTAACCAATAAAGCGGGCTATTTGGGATAGGCCCTCTGTCACTATTCATATTATTTGTACACTTTATGATTTCCAAGCTTTCAAATGCATCCAGCTGTCTAGTATTTGTTACATTTCTAATTAGTCTTAAATTGCTAATATCTATTTTATGGTTGTTCTCAAACGCTTGTTGGGATACTCTAGACTTATCTGTTCTACCATATTTGAGATGGGCCATATGCTCTTTGAATCTAGTTTGAATTGATCGTCTACTCTGTCCAACATATTTTTGATTAGAGTCCTTACAGCTAATTTCGTAAATCCCGGACTTTTCGTTTGTTTCAATTTTATCTTTTGGATTGCCTAAAAGTTGTTGTAGTTTGTTTCCCGATGAATGAACCACTGTCATACCTACATCTTTAAAAATCCTACCAATATCACGGGTGAATCGAAGATCGAATGGAATCGATACAAATTTCGGATTTTCTCTTTTTATTTTGAAAGATCGAGGAATTTCGAAGCGACTCTTTAAACTTTTGTTTCCTAATTATTTTATCAACTAAACTTACAGAATATCCATTACTCGCAGCTATATCCTTAATCAATGCCTTTTCTTTTTCAAACTTCTCCTTATTGAGGGGGAAGTTTAATAGACGATGGACTAGAAAATTAATACTCACCATTTGTGTTGAACACAATGGTGAGAGTCCTGAGGGATATATCTTACTGGTATCTTTTCTGTATATATTGTCACGTATGCAACTTTACGTATGCCACGAAGGGGTTGGTGTCACCTCCAAACGCCACGTACCAGCTTTGGCCACCCTCCACGGAGTCTCCACCGTACGCTACGCTGGAGTAGACCACCCCATCGCTCCATATGTTAATTTAGAATGAAATATTAAAATGTTACTCGCTTGGCAACGGAGAGGTATCATTAGCACTCTTGGTTGATAAGTGAAGGGAACAAAATAAGACAGTGGTAAGATATACAATTTAGAATACAATTTATTAACGATTATAAAGAACAAACCATACTTACTCCTAACACCCCACAACTACCCTTCACTACCCCCAGGCCAGGCCATCTCCCTAGGCGGAAGATGTGTCACACCCAAGACACCCGTTCGACCCCGAGAAAACCTAAAAAGCAACTGCCTAGCATTTCTACTTTAATTCTTGGACTCGCCTTCAGTTTCCCTTAGTCAGCATTAGGAAACTTACTTTGTTTCAGGTCATTGTTATAATTTATGTTGTTCCAGCAACTTTGATTATCACTGCGTGACAATAATAAATTCTAACTTATTTTCACAATTTCTAATTATTAATGCATCTAAAAATGGTAGTTGTCCAGAGTTTTCAGTTTCATATGTGAATTTAACTGACGCGAAACGACTGTTTAATTTAGATACAAAGTTATCAATATCAGCGACTTTTGTATCGAACACTGCAAAAATATCATCCACATACCTAGGGTTTGGTGGAAAACTACGTCAGTGTTATCATCACATCAAAGGTTCCAACCCACTCCAGGACTTACATACATATTACGGCTACCTGACTCTTCTACTATCAATCCTGCGTCGTAAATCATGCGCATTAGGTAACTAGAGCAATATTATCTTTGACAATTCTAAAATGTCCTTTTTCTGTAATTTTGAATGTCATGAAGGGAAATGGAACGGAATAATGAAATTTTAAAGGTCATTTTACGTCAAGAAAAATTAAGAGGAATGACAATAATTTGAATGGTTATTATAGGGCAAGAAACACAGTAAAATCAGTAAAATACATGTTGTAACTAATAAATTGTCATACTCATAATAATCGTAGTAATGTACATGTGACGATGTTGCACTCTCGTGCATGAATTGTGGCACAGGATTGAAAATAGAAGGTTCAGTTCGTCGATGCTAGTTGACCCACAGCAGTCCAGTGAGATCTGTATGAAAATATAGACAATTTTAAGTGGCATATTTAGTTATTAAATAAACAGTAAAATCGTCCATTTTATAAAAAGATTGGGCATTTGAATATTTTTTAATTGATTTGTTAAGAAACAGCCTAAGGGTACGGGGATGCCGAAGATGTCTCGTTACTCGCTGTGGAGGGCGCGATAGCGGTCGCGGTCTTGGTCGAGGTGGGTGTCGATGATGATTGTGTAGTGTACGACGAAGCATGTAACTGGAACAGGTTCTCAGTGAAGCTGTCAAGTGCAAGTTACCACGATGTCTTCCTTCTTTCTACAGCAAAGTAGAAATAAATTTGTCGTATGGACCTCGACGCGCTAGTCCTCGATGTAAACGGTGAGGGTAAAATACTTCTAGCAGTCTCGGTATAACATAAAACATAAAACACACCACATAAATTAGACAACCCCCAAACCAAAGCCGAAGTTGCACGGACAGAGGTTACACAGTTGGAAAAAACGCGGACACAACCAAACCCTTCAACTTTGTCAGAATCGAAACCGGGATTTGAAACCGGGAGTCGATTGGCAGTAAACCAGCTACGTTGTCACTTAACACCCTGGCCCACTGTGCTACCGTGCTCGGTATATGCAGTCACATTTAAAGAATCAGGTTTGTTTTACATGGAGGTGACGTCGTTGTAGCAACTGCGATCGCGACCGCGACCTCCACCGCGAGCAACGAGGCATCTTCACCAATATAAAAAATGACAAAAAAGCATAAATGCAATTTTTTTTTTTAAATTTCTTCAAGGTAATTTAAAAAAATATGTTTATGATATAATATAACCACTGCATTTCTGATATTTTTCAAAGAAAAACTTTACCAAGTTTTTATGTCAAAATGAAGGCTTTGAGAACTTAAAATGTACTCTATATTTCTCGGAACATCACAGCGAGATTCTTTTATAAATATTGGAGCTGTACGACCCATTCATCATCCCAGAAAATCTAAGCAGGCCGACAAGGGTTAATTTATTTTTTATTATATATAATGTTTCCTTTGTCCACATCTCCTTGGCAGCGATCATAATTCATAGCTGACCATGCATTTTTTTATGGCATACGGTTGTAAAAAAAAACAAACTCTTGCGTAATGTATTGAAGCATATTATTTGGCAACGATATAACTTGTTTTTTGGAGGCTTGTTCAATGTAGTGACGTCAAAATATAAGTAAACTTACCTATTTAAAACAAACAAAATTCAACATAATGAAAATGCGTTTTTTATTAGTGATGATTTTATTGGTATTAAGTTAAACTGCAGAAATATCTTAACTTAATGTTTATAAAACAAAAAGTAGATATTAAATTGACAGTTAATAACGTGTTTTGAATAGTTGTGAACCAGTGGCGTACCTGATTACTGAGTATTCTGCAAATATGTATACATACATAAATTTGTTGTTTAAATATTTCGCTTTACGTGGGAATATGCACGTAAAAAAATAAGTAACACTATTTTTAAAGTCTCCTTGAAGGTACTATAAATAAGTACTAAAAATATTTTTTTGTTCTAAGGTCGTTAATACAACAATAGCATTCAGCCTAGGAATAAAGTTAATATCATGTTCATTTTCAAATATTTTTCACTGAAAAAGCGTATTAACAATATTTTTTGACTGCTTAAATTATTTTAACGTTCGGTAATATGATCTAGATATCATCTATACAAATATTGACTGTGGTCCTTGGAGGCGTAGCTAAAAGTCTTTCCTTAGACCATAGAAGACGGATAACGATTCGTCATTGAAAAATGTATAGGAGAGCACTAGGTACTATTTATGTAAAATGGAACAGTTGTTATTTGACGGTTGACAAATAGGTAGTTGTTGATATTAAATTCTGAATTTATTCTAGTAATTAATGAAACGAATATTCACATCAACACATCAATGATATAACACTAAAAAAATGGTTAGTAATTAAGAATATTGAACATTGCTAAATCGACGTGATTATTTTTGCTGAAATATGTATTTGTTTAATTAAATAAGCCTTCATTAAACTTGATTTGGTGTGATTCCGAAATTTCATTATTGGTAACTTTCAAGCAAGTAAAGAAAATCATAAAACTATCCTTAAAACCTACAGATGCCGGTGGCATTTTTCCGTTCCCTATTGTGCTAGCGCTACATAGTGCGTTAATCATATAGGAGTCGAATGCAGGTTCACTCATTTCGTTTCCTAAGTGGATGCAACACACACAGTGTATGTAATTGGCGCTTTTCCATTTGCTATAATAAAATTAATTCAAATTAATGAATAAATTTTGTAATGTAATTTTCCTTGCCCTAAAATGTCCTTGTTTTGTAATTTTAAATGTTCTGAAGGTCTCAGTTTAAGGTCAATGATAGAAAATGAAATGATGGGCAAGGGAAAAATGACATTTTAAAGGGTCAGGTTGTAGCCGAGAGTCATTTGAAAAACGATTACCCAGACGTAAGAAACAGAGGGTTACCGATTTCTATATGATTATCGCATTTATTAAATTTTTGCCTGTGTGCTGTATTCACTTAAGAAACGAATACACTGTGTGTGCTGCATCCACTTAGGAAACGAAATGACTGAACCTGCATTCGACTCCTATATGATTAACGCACTATGTAGCGCTAGCACAATAGGGATCGGAAAAATGCTTCCCGGCGCCCAACAGCAAATAACTGCATTATTTGCTGTTATTTATGTTATTTACGTAATCCATACCTACAGCGCAACAAAACATTATCACATGCTTCTGAATAATATTGAAATGTAATAGTAATTTTTACATATGCGAACTGACATTCACTGGTTTCATTTTAGAACAATGATAATAATAATAATAATAATAATAATAATAATATTTGAATGGACGCGGTCATCGATGAGGAAATTCCAGAAGATGTAGACATCTGGCAAATCAACTGTGCCGTGTACAACGCCGCGAAGCAACTCGTCCCCCGTGAGAGGTCAACCAATCACGGGATCGAGAAAGCCAAGCGGCGTGTACAGAAAATCGAAGGCAAGATACAGTCGGCCAGACAACACGCTTCTCGGATCCAGAGTGTGGTGGAATATAAGACGACTGGTAGAGTTTTTACTTCCCAGGATCCGGCGCATAGCCGCCGGATTAAGACGTCAACACCATACTCTAAATCTGACAGTGATGCTTACCATCAAGCAGCACTGTCTAGATAGGATCCGAGTGCTCATGGCGATAAAGAAAACATTGAAGAGGCGGGTGAGGAGTATGGAACAAAACAATTTGTTCCGTACGAACCCTTCCCGCCTCTTTCAAGAGCCACAGCGTGTTGTCGAGAATCCGCCGACTGTAGAAGATGTCGAAACCTTCTGGAAGGGAATCTACGAAACGCCGCGTCCATTCAATAGCGACACTCCATCAATTGCACACTTCGAGGCTCTGTGTCACAGACATCTTGAAGAGCCAGAAGAAGTGTGCCCGGCAATCAGTACGGAGGAAGTCCAACAAGCACTTGTTGGTACCAAGAACTTCGCTGCCCCGGGCCCAGACGGCATTAACAACTGGTGGTGGAAGAAATTTCCTTCCACTCACCGCCGTCTGGCGCGAGTTTTCAACTCATGGTTGAACGAGGGGCAGCAGATTCCGGACTGGTTCGTCGAGGGACGTACTGTGCTTATCCCCAAAAAGGGGGATCTTTCCGACCCGAGGAATTATAGGCCGATCACCTGCCTTAACTCCTGCTACAAGATATTTACACGTATCTTGTATGCTAGGACGCTGAGGTCTGTTGATCCGGTCTTCCAGCAGATACACGAACAGCGTGGTGCCAAGAAGGGCATGGCAGGTTGCAAGGACAGCCTGCTGATAGACCGCTGTATTACACAGGATTCTGTGCAATACAAGCGGAATCTATCGATGGCCTGGATTGATTACCGCAAGGCATTTGATACAACATCGCATGAGCTGTTGTTGTACTTGCTCGAATGTCTTGCGGTACCAGCACCACTAGTGAGATGCATAGAACAGCTGCTACCACTTGGAAGACCCGCTTCACCATAACATCAGGTGCACAGCGGGTCACGACAGGGCAGGTGGCATTTAGGAGAGGAGTTTTCCAGGGTGACTCCCGAGTCCTCTCCTCTTCTGCATCTCACTGCTGCCGTTGTCTGTTGGGCTCCGCCAAACCCGCGGATATCAATGCGGGCCACCCAGCGACGGAGGCATAAGGTCACCCATCTATTTTATATGGATGACCTTAAACTTTATGCCTCCGGAGAGCGCGAACTACAAAACGCTCTTAGGGTGGTCGAAGAATATACGCGGGCAATTGGTATGGAGTTCGGGTTGGACAAATGTGCAGTCGTCCACCTCAAGAGAGGACGATGCGGGGAATTCTCTGAAGATGCGCAGCTCGCAGACGGAAGCATCCTAAGACATCTGGATGCCGGAGAGACCTATACATATCTGGATGTGCAACAAAGGCACATCCAGGATGTATCACAAATAAAAGATTCTCTCCGCGGCAAGTACAGACACCGCCTCCGAAAGATTTGGTCTTCCGAACTTTCGGGGAAGAACAAGGTGTCTGCAACTAATATGCTTGCCGTTCCGATTCTGCTCTACTCCTTCGGAGTAGTAAAGTGGAGGGTAGATGAGCTGCGTCAATTAGACAGAGATACCCGCAAGATGATGAATATTCACAGAAGTATTCATCCTAGAGCGTCCGTTCCTCGTGTGTACCTCCCACGTCAACGGGGGGGCCGAGGACTCTTGAGCCTGGAGTGTACGCATGGCAGAGTAGTACTGAGTATGGCATGTAACATACTCAGGAGCTCAGATCCCCTCTTGCGGTTCGTAAAACATCACGAAACTGTAGGAGTGGGAGCAGGATTGTTCAAGGCAGCAAAAAGAGCCGCAGATGAACTCGGTCTCGCATTTGACATCAGGCGAGGAGGCCGGCGAGGTGCTGATGTTGAGTCAGTCACCGAACTTCAGCCAAATCGTCTGAAAGCCCGAATTAGAGCTGCCGAACAGGAAAATCTGTTTCGGCAGCACGTCGATAAACCCCAGCATGGTGTCTTCTATAAGAACATCGAAACACTGGGTTTATCGACCAGGCTGACCTTCGCCTTTCTAAGGTCAGCAGGGCTTAAGTCGGAGACCGAGGGATTCATTATGGCCTGCCAAGATGGTGTTATCAACACCTTGGTCTACCGTAGCCGCGTGTGGCGTGTAGAGGTTCCTGATATCAACTGCAGGACCTGCCATCAGGCGCCGGAATCGCTCATGCACTTACTTTCTGCATGCCCCATATATGCGATTTCGGCCTACATCCACCGACATAACGCGGCTTTACGAGTGCTATACTACCATCTAAGGCACTCGTACGGGGTAGACCAGACACCAGTGCTGCCTTACGTCCCCGGAGATATTGAGTCCGTTGTCGAGAACGAGAAATGCCGGATTTACCGGAACTACTCGTTCCCGACTGTCAGGCTAATCCAAGCCAACAAGCCCGACATAGTCCTCCTCGACCATCAACTCAAGGTGATGTATGTTATCGAGTTCTCGGCACCTGCGGGAGAAAAACATCACCTTGAAGGAGGAGGAGAAACGGACCAAATATCGCGATCTCCGGTACGAGCTCCAAGTGCTGTACCCAGGCTACTCGGTCAAAATGGTCGTCCTTATTATCGGTGTACTCGGAGGGATAAAGCCTACGCTGCTCTCGGAACTGAAGATCATACCGGCCTGCCAAAAACCAGCCGAGTGGCTGGCAGGTCAAATCAGAAGGCGGTCATTCTGTCTCTCCGTCTGCTTAGGGCACACGATTCTGGTATCTACAGTCACTAACCCTGCGGGATGTGGGGAGTGGCTGTAGTTGATGCGCCGGCGCGACTCTCGTGAGGAGTCGGAGGCCACAGGAGGACTGACCGGCATCGGGAAACCGAAAAAAAAAAAAAAAAAAAAAAAAAAAAAATATTTATTGATATAACAAGAAATGTTTTACACAAGTCAAAATAAAGATAAACGAACATATAAATAGAAAGATATCTACATGACAATATAAGTATAGAGTCAAAAAAGAAAACAATAATAGACATATACATTACATATAACATTTGTATTATACATATAACATTTGTACTACACGTCTACACATATTGTAGAATGGGTCCAAATAGTGGAGCATACAGCTTAAAAGTAAAACATACAACGTAATTATAAAAAGAAATCCTGGGTTTTATAACAATTTTTATCCAAGAGCACTTTCTTCAATTTAGATTTGAAAATATGGATGTTTCTAGAACATTTAATATCATCTGATAGAAAATTAAAAAATTTACAGCCATTATAAAAGAAACTTTTTTGGTACAACGTCGTTCGACACGACTTTGGTTGTAATAGGCCTTTTGACCTTGTATTGTGATCATGTTCGGTCTATTAGCAAGAAACTTATGCTTATTTTTGTATACATATATGCATACTTCAAGTATATATAAATTAGATACGGTTAAAATTCCTAATTTTTAAAAGTACTGCGGCAACCTCACGGTAACCGAGTCCAGAAATAATTGTATTGCATATTTTTGCAGAATAAATACGGGTTAGTATATGCACAATTTCCCCAGTTTATTATTCCATACTTCAAATGGCTATGAAAGTTTGCATAGTAAAGAGGCACGAGAACATCTCGCTACAGTGGTTAGACATGAAACGTAGACCATAACAATTGCTGCGTAATTTATTACACAGTACGTCTATATGATTACCCCATTGCAAATGCCTGTCAAATGTAACTCCCAATATTTTAACTGATGTACAGATATTTATGTTACTGTCAGGACAAAATTCATTATTTTTTTGTAGAGTGAATAATAACATATTAGTTTTATTTCTATTCAAATTAAGTTATTGTTTTCAGACCATTTGATTATGTTTGTATACAATAGTTCAGCAGTATGTTTAATATTATTTAGGTCTTTATCTATGATTAGGAGATTCGTGTCGTCGGCGTAACATACCGTATAAACGTTTGGAATCTTACTTAGATATGTTATTAAATCATTTGCAAATATGTTAAACAGAAGGGGACCCAAAGATCCTTGAGGAACACCCGTGTTATGTCACATAGTCACTTGTAGCATCATCGTTTAATTTGACAGTTTGTGTTCTATATCAAGGTACGAGGACAATAGGTTTAAAGGAGTTCCCTGATTCCATATCTATTTAATTTCTCGATCAGTAGTTCATGGTTAACGACATCAAAAGCACGGGAGAAGTCAATAAATAATCCCAGGGCATGTTGTTTCCGATCGAGTGCATTTACAATCATCTCATGGAATTCACAGAGGGCTGTGTCTGTGCTTTTATTTTTAGAGAATCCATGTTTTGGGCATAGTCTCTTGCCATTTTCCCGCCTAAATAATCACAAAATAAACTAATATTTTCTTTGCTGAAAATTCTACGTTGTATATATTTGTTTTTTGTATTTTCAGTAAAAGCAGTCTGTATATGAATTGACTGAGCGAGATATTAGATAGATAAAGATTCATAACTTTAGTTTTGAAGATATCAATATTTGAGTTTATTAGAATATTATCGATACAGGTACTTGATGTAGTTGTCTGTCTAGTAGGAGATTTAATAGTAACAGTAAAATCAAACCATCCTAATAAATCTGTCAAAAGTGACAGGTTGCTACTCATTTAATAAAATTTACATTAAAATCACCTCCATAACTATACGTTTTCGTTTCATTGAGAGAATCTAATAAACCATTAAATAGTTTTAAAAACAGATTGAAACTCCATTTGGTGGCCTATATATCACAACGATCAACAAGTCAATGTTTTGATTAAGACGCTTCTACCTACTCACCTTAGTAGAAGAGATTCTCACTTGGAAATGAAAGACGTTCTGTTCGTTAATCACGCAAATCAATTAATTTTTCACATCATTAAATCTCACTTTAGAAGATATCTCAGTATGTTTGCTTTCTCTGACAATCGCGAAAAAAGTATCATTAGGACCGATGTAATTTTGAAAAAAGTTTGTTTGGCAGTTGTATGGTGCTGTATTGGTGATGAAGTTAAAGTAAAGATTGTTCAAAATGCTGATTTTATACCCTTTTTCGAAAACGGCAACATTTTGGCGAATGTTCATTTTGCTTTCTGACTTGTAGTTTCTCGATCGCATTGATTGCTCTTGAATAAACCAGTTGCTTCAATGTGCCCCCATAAATATAAATCGCACAGTGTTAGGTTACTGGTCCGTTCTTCCAATCCACCTTTCTGGGAATTTTTCAATAAGCCAGTCTTATACGTTACGAGCATTGTGTATTAGGGCACTATCCGAGAGCAACCATTCTGGCGTATAGCAAGAGCCACATCTTCTACTATTCCTGCCCACACATTGCATGCAAACCGCTCCTAAAACTTGTGTTCCCGCATGGTATGCGGATTCTCCTCAGACCAGACATGCGTGTGTTAAAAATCTCTTGTCAAGTAAACATATCTATGTTAAACGCGAACCGAGGGAAGTTTTGATAATCAACAATTCATTTCAGAAGACACCGACAATATTCCAAGCACCTTGGGGCTTCTCCGGATGTAGGGCTTGCATAGGTTGAACAGGTAGGCCCTGCTCCTATTATATTTGCTGTACTGTGACCTGCGATGTTTGCAATTGCAATACCAGTCTTATGCTATTTACTGAGGGATTCAACATTTCTTCCTTAATTTATAACATTGCTCCATTGCGGTGACGTCCCCGCAAGTATGCTCAAGTTGAAAATGTTCCGAAATCTCGCAGATATTGCACTGTATACTGTAAAATGTTTCTTGATTGGGATTGCGACGTGCAAGAAACCATTCAGCGCATAGGTGTCGACTACTTGGGTGCTCCGGGGACGGAGCACCCGGCCTGAGCTTTAATCGGAGGCGGACCCCCGGCCACTGGCCAATAGTATTGTTTGTTTTTTACACCTAAACTAACAGAGCTGAACTCGACGAGTAGTTATCATTTATTATTTATTCTGCACTTAGCTTAAATTAAAGGTGAGCTACTCGCGAGTGTATTAACTCGAAGAATTAACTCACAAGTGAATCACAGCTAGCTGACTCGATGTTATTTGCATTACTCTTGACTCCCTTGAAATATACCTTGCTCGCTGGCAGTTTGCCTCGCAGTTTTACCAAATCATGGCACGTAGAGGGTTGCACGAGTCGATTCCACTCGGAAGTCTGCGAACTATACTCGGTACTATATAGCAAATTTTTGTTCTGCAATTGAATGGACCTTGTATTCATACACATCGAAGTCGATTAGCTCTTTTATCGCGTGAGGTGATCAGCTGGGGTGGTCAGTTGCACAATACTTCTAAATTCTTAAACAGTTCAGCTCACTGAATGAATTCCTCGATTAGAGTCAGAGTTACTAAGTCAACTCATTAAATAGAGTTACTTTTACTTTGCCCATCTCTGCCTTAAATAACGATTTTGTTGATCGCTTATGTTCATTATTCATAAAATTTATTCTTTATCTATTTATTTCTAGTGCAAATAAATGTTTGCTGGAAGGGTAAAATAGAATTGTAATCATCATCCCAAATATGAGTGACATTTTTTGTTTAAACAGTTTTTCAGAAAAAAATTTCGAACACGGCGCATTATGTCGTCTCTCTCGGTAAGCAGCCAACCAAAATTTCAAAACTCGGCGCCTATGATTCAGCGTAGACTCTGAGCCGCCATACTATTACCTAGCACTTTACCGTACACCAGTACCATATCCGTTTTTTTCAGATAAGACCTATTTGTTGTATAAAAAGGTTCTGTCATTGATTTCAATTAATTAAATATAACGTACAATTGTCTAATCAACTATAGGCGGGTATGGTTTTTATCTTTCCAAATTTTTTCTCGCAACGTAACGTACCGATTTTATTTGTATTTTGAGAAAGTCGTCATTATGTTGAGCCCTATTGGTTTTTTCTTTGGTTTATTTCCGAATCACCCTGTATACCATCATCTGCAGGAATGATGTCCGCCATGTGAAAACTGGTTATTTTTGCATCAACCATGTGTATTGTGTGTTTACTATTACATTTCATTACTGTCGACTCTCAAAATTAATTTTACTAATTATTTAATATTTTTTTGGTATTTAATGAAACGAAGAACAAATCTTCAAAAGAAAATGAATACAGATAAATTTCATCAAAGTATTCCATTAAATAGAACACTGAATTTATTACCAACAGAGAACAAGAATAATAAAACATTTAGTATCGATTAATTATAATATAATTTATATTTATTATTACATTGGTTAGTGGAATATTCACAATCGCTATCAATAAAGTTATAAGCTACGATCCTTGCCAAAAATCTCTTTAACTAATTTAATTAAAACAAATTATTGCAGTTCGGTATGCGACATGAGCTTATAACACCATAAATTTTACCAAACTGAATCGAGTGGGTTTAATAGTTTCAAGTACTTAGCATTATAACGAACAGTTTGTCGTGTATAGTTTCCCAATTACCTAAATTTATTGGCATACTTTATAAATCTTATATTAGAGGCTATTATTTGTTCTACTTATTGATCTTTATGCACTGGACTTGCATTCACAGTAGTGTCAGTAGTTGATGTACATTATCCTTCTCATATTAAAAAACTGAAATGGGAAAAATTGTTTGACGTTATGAAAATTGGTAGACCTAGTTCAATATAAAGGTATAAGACTAAGCCATAAATTTAAATTCCTTGTTAATATCGAAGAATTATTATTGACATCTATTTTTTCAACACTTTAAACTGCTAAAGTAAGAACTGCAGTTATTAAAATTTCAATTTTATATACACTAAAAAAGGCAAGTACACGGCTTTAAAACCAAACTGATTCCCTCGGTACCTCTAACCTAGTATTAGAACGAATCGAGAAGATTATGTCATGTAGCGTCCACTTTTGTCAGTTTACGCACATGTTTAATATTTGATTTTGTAATCATCTTAGATTAATTTTGAAAACTGATAAAATGTGCTTTACGAGCGAGTAACTTAAAAGCTGTATGAGTTTAGTAAAACTGCTTTTCTTAAGAGGTTTCTTTATACTATTTTTTTTGCATTTTGTGTTAGTAATCATAAACATATAATCATAGATATAAAAGCATTACAAAGTTAGACATTTAAAAAATTTCATAGTAGGTACTTGGGTAGGATTTCCGTAACCTAGTAACCTGACACGGCTTTGTTTATTTACATAACAACAGTTATTAAATATGATTTGAACGAAACAACTACTCAGCGGGAAAATACCCCGACCTGCATTGGATTGTACCTTCAAATTATGATAGATCGGTAGCCAATATCATTTGTCAATTCCTAACCAGACATAGACCAGTTTCGAACTTATTAGTTCTCCTCAATATGCCATAGGTAATGGAACAGACAAATGATAGTGGCCAGCCTGCTAGTCATATACTGATTAAGGTAAATTGAGTAGTGATGAGATGAGAGGTATGTGAAACTTCTCATATGGTCCTAATGCTACTATCCGACCGACATCATAGATGTCTCTGTGGCGGATAGCGACTTGCAAAGCAAGTACCGAGAGCGGCGACCTCTAGCCCAGATGAACTAAACTACTGTTATTAAACATGATATATAACTACTCAGCGTACAAATACCCCGACCTGCATTGGATTATACCTTCAAATCATGACAGTCAACTAGTATGGCTGAAGGGTATATCGAGGAAAGCATCGCCAATAAGTTGAAAATTTCAAGAAGCATATTTCATCAGCAAGAACTAGTGTACCTCAAGATCATTCAGGGATGCAGATGGAAAATCATAATAGTTTTCAGGAAGAACAAATAGAATTGAATAAATTTGGTGTTGTTAAGTTTTCAAATTTAAATAATTGTACTTTTAATATATATAACATTGTTTCCAATATTTAAATAAACAATTTTCTGTCAAACTGAGTTTTATTAACAGTGACATTACTATATAGTAAAGTGACATTTCTATGTGGTAAAGTGCGACTTTAATAAATGATTTTGAATTTAGTAAAGTAACGCATTATCAGTCAAAATGCGAAAAATATGTTATGTCTAAATGGGAAGAAAACTGTAAATAATCCGACATCATTGATGACATAGTATAATATAACATGTCAAACATTCAAAGCAACAATCAATAATTTGCTGAATATGATTTAATACAACTCAATATTGCATTATTATCTGGTACGAATATGTACGTATGTCAATCAACCACAACAATGCACAATGAAGCACATTATGCATAGCAGTTTGTGTTGATTATTACAAACTGCAAGCTTTGTTGCCATTATTTTAGTCCACAAACAATAAGTTGATAATTGAAATAGGTGAATGAGATGAATGAAAGTTTTAAGTAGCACTCTCAAAAATGATTACACTTTGTGATAGACTTGCAATTGGTTTCCGTAAACTCGTTGACAAAATTCTGTTTATTTAAATCTAAGAATGTTTTATGTAGGCCATCATATTTTAGGATTTACCTTGGGTAAACATAATAAAGAATATACGTGTCCACGAATTGTGGGAATAGATGTAAGATAACAAATTTCACATCCGATGGGTTAGTCCTGCGACAAGAAACCAGTTTTTACTTAATTTCGATTTTTCTTGGAATTTCCAAACCTATTGAGCTATGATGTTGAAAATACAAATTTTTCATTGGGTAAAGTAACGAAAAAATATAATGAGAAAAGTTGTTTAGAAATAAAAGCTATGCCGATTTGTAAAATTATAAGAAAATACGCCTACTTTAATAAATCTGATTATTTTTAGATAAACGGCTTTTTCATAGGTCATAGGTGACAAATTTAAGATTATTACGTTGACACTTTGGACGCAGACATGATTTATCATTCTGATTACCTTTTTTGCAGTAATTTTTTTCACCTGCCTTACATGTGGGATTCTTTAAATACAGCCTAGCTACTACTAACCGCAACTATTTACTAATTTCATCAAATAGTTTAGCATGTAACAATAATTATATAAATTAAATATGGCATGCACGTATATCAACTGAAATTTGTATTTATTTCCAAACATGAATAACCCACTCACATACTAAGTAGATACGTTAAACACTTAAACAAATCAACATTTCTTTGTTCTCACAGTTGAGAAGCAGCATAAAGGTACCGTGATATCAAAAAAATATCTCGGTCAAAGGTGGCCATGGAATAGAAAACTGCCGTCTTAGCTTATCATCCTTCTGTAATAATTTTGTCAAAGTTTGTCAAGTCAAAAATGATTGACATAAATGTACGACACTAGCTTCAGTAGCTTCGACAATTATTTGAAAATCCATGACCACCTTTGACCAAGATAATTTTTGATATGGTATAAAGACCATACCTTTTAAGCTTAGGATACCTCTTTGTGTTATTTCACTTTTTTTAAATGATAACGTCGGCCTATTTCCGGGATCAAGATCAAATCGAGAGTTCAGTGTTTGTGTAAACACTGATACCCCCAACCTGTAATTGTTGACCCACCAACTTTTCGGAGGGTAGAGATCTTTAACCTGCTTACATCGCAGATACACAACCCAATTTAACATATCTTTTAAAAGGTGATTGACGCGGGTAAGTCCACTCATCCACCATACCTCATCGATATGATTCGGCTCGGATGTAAACTCAGATCGTTTGAGTAGGAAGGCAGGCTACTGTCCGTCACATCACCAAACCGATTGTTCATCTTCTTCTAAAGGTCCCATGTCCTTCTAGAGCGTTAGAAACCGAGTTAGAAACCATAAGTATGATTTCAACTTTGTCAACTGTCAAGAGTGATCTTGTACTCTACCTATACCACTGTCTTAGATTTTTTAACCAAGAGGTCCTTCTGCGTTCTGGCCTACGCTTTCCTTCTGCTATTTTTCCCTGAAAGATGATATGAGATGATAAATTTGCTGTTTCTTGTGATGTGTTCAAAATAGTTAAGCTTTTTAAGTATTTCCGTTTGTTTGTTCAATGTCCTCAGCACGTCTACAGTACCTTGAATGTTACGTCAATAAAAATTGGGATCTTAGTCAAGAAATTCGGCGCAGATTTGAGTATGCCAGAAAGTTTTTTTTTTCGAATCAAAAAAGTCGACCTAGGGTGACCTAACTCTTACACCCCGAATTAATCTCTGCCGATGTTTTGTGTTATCATGCGATTATGAGGCTTGAACCCTTACAGAAGCCATATGCAAGAAAATAGAGGCATTTGGAACATGGACTTATCGTAGAATATCAAAATATCAGGGATAGAAAGATTTACAAATTTTGTAATTTTTTTATCTGTGATATTTTTAATATTCTATCATAGGTTCATATTTCAAATGGCTCTATTTTCATGCATATGGCATTGGCATGCACATGATATTGCCATGATTTCTTTTGACAAGCCATTTGGTTTTCTTCACGTTTAGTTTTAGACGCTTTCTCATAACTCCTGTAGATTTTCAAAGCTAGTTTCCAATAAAACTGTGGCATCCGTGTATCTAAGATCATAGTAAATTATCATATTGTATTTAGGGTTTATTTATATTATGTTATTTTTATTCAAGATAAGAATTTTGAAAAGTTGTAACTCATTTATATCAATTGCTTTTCAAACAGAAAGACAAATACTTATACTTAATATTGTAACTGCTACAATCTAAATAAAAAACAGCCATAGAAATACTAAAAAACGCGACATCTATAAATTATAGTTATTATTTTTAGCACCTTTCAACCACTATTAGCAGCCTTTACCGCACTTTTTATTTTTAAACACATGTTTTGATGTTTTAGATCAATTGCTGTCTGCCTCTCGAAATGAGTTACGTCTGCCACTTTAAATTTTATTTATAATCGTTTACATAAGTTGTTTTAACTGTACAGGGTGTCACACCGGAAACTGCATCGATCGATATAGGGAAAGGTAAATAACAGAATATTTTTAAAATTTAAGGAATTACTAAGATCAGTTTAGCCAATGCAAAAAAAATATGTACAATCATTTGACACTTCTGGTTATACCGGAAATCTATTCCAACTTACTTATTTTAAATTTAACACCCTGTGTATTTCTGATTTCCCGGAAAGAGCATAGAATTCTTGATTCGAAAACATGTAGCATACCCTATATATAAACCTAGCCGTTTCAGACATATTTGACGTTTAAAAAAAATTATGGGTGGCAAGAACTTTTATAATAACTTTCTTCGTGTAGTAAATCCTCTTTTTTTTTTTTGGCATCTAGAAAGAACATAAGATATGCTATTCTCTACAATTATAATAAATTCAATAATAGTATACCAAATGTTCCATTTTTCACGATACATTTTCTCTTCTGCTCTGGAATCGGAATTAAATAAAGAATCAAATCACAGAGTCTAAGTAAAACATAAGTTTCACCCATTTTCCTTCAATATGGTCAATAATTAAAAATAAAACAGATTTCCTAAGGAGAAAAAAAATATTTTTATACGGTATGAAGGCGAAGATTCTTTTTCAGAAAATATTGTATGGACAGATGAAGGTAAATTTAATAAAAATGGACTTTTTAATCGACACAGTTCCCATTACTGGAGTGTCTCCAATTCTCATGTGTTCAGGGAGCGAAATTTTTAATAAAGTTGACAATTTAATGTTTACTATATCAAAAGAAATGATAGAATGGTCGCATTTCAATTTTGTGAGGAAAACTTTAAAAGATTTCTTTTTCTGCTAATATGTGGTTATTTTTGTAAGTGAAAGATATCTAAATATTCTACAAAATTTGGAAAATAACTACCTAGAAAATTTACCCCTCGTTGAACATAGAAAAAAATTTTATCAACACGACTGTGCTCCTCAAGATAACACGTATTTGTTCAATAATTTTTTACAAGATATTTTTACGATCAACGCCCGATTTATATTATTTGAGGAACTATTAAAAATAAAGTTTATGAGAGTCCATTAACAACCATTGAAGACTGTATGTAGAGAGTGGCGAATGCATTTCAAAACTTATTATCAGATTCAGTTAGAAGAGCTACCCATGAAGAACTAGTCCAACGACAACGCGCAGTGGGACCAAACTTTGAAAATGCGGTCATAATACGAAATTTGAAAGTTTCAAAAAACTGCTTGAAACAAGTTCAGAAGATGGGGTTAATAATCCATCTTTATGAGGAGAAAAGTATTATTCCAGTTCTGTACTCATTTATTTCTTGAAGGTAGTCGAGATGTTCAGTTCTAGTGTCCGCAAAGTTTGTGTTAAAAACATTGTGTAAATTGTGTTTATTTATATCAAGAGTTTCTCTTTTTAATTAAAACCTTCTACTGAATTAAATATGCAGATTTTAATTCAAAGTAAGTTCTTCATTTAGGAACAAATGGTTGTTGAAATATTCAATGTAAATTGATTTACTTATGCACAATATACAATATTTTAAGCTGAATTACAAAAAATACCCTGCTTGGCCAGGTTTGAATATAGTATGAAAATATAACTTGGTTAGTGCAGCAATTATTTAAGAAAACTTTAGCTATATTCAAGCTGCTTCACATTTTTTTTTTTTTTGGATTTTTATACTTCGTCATAAATAACAAATAACAGATCTACTGATCGCATATAAGAAGCAATGCGGTCGTTTTGAGAGAAAAATGTATTTTTTTTTGTTAGGTAATAATTGCTGTAGGAACTACAATAACTCAATATAGAGATAACTAATTATTCTTTTAGATAATAAATGTATGCCTCCATAAAGTTGTTGATTGTCTTCTGTATATTTTCTATCGACTGGACCTCGTGGAGACATTGTCAGCCACAGTAACAAAAACATTTGTATACTGTGGTGCAGCTGTTAAAACCTATAAAAATGCAAATTAAGCAAAGTTGAAACGAGATTTGGGAATTTTAGTAGATAAGGTATAACTAGGGGGTAGTGGAACATGTAACGATTGAAATACGGTAGGACAATTTTTCAGGCATCCGGAGACTAAAGCTTAAATAACTAGACTGTCAGTTTACTTAAACGTTGTGGCACCATTTTGTAAGCAGTGTCCTTAGTGTTTAAAATCAACACTATGAAATTTGATGATGATTATGCAAAAGCCAAACTGTTTGTAGAAAAGTTTCCCTTGGTATTATATGTCAGTTATTATGCACAAAATTGTAATTCAAGGTGCAACCAACTTTCAGAAGAGGTTCAGGATTGCAGAAATCAAGATTTAAAAATGTGCAGGAGAAGCCACATCAGAAAGATTTCGAGGGAAATAACGAATGAAAATTTAATACGCTGCCTTCTAGTATCTTCAGATATAACTGGATTAAAAATTCTACCCGCAAAGTGTCGCGCACCTCTGGCCCAGGAAATTCTGGACTTCCTTTCTGCACTTGAATTGACTGTAGCGACCCACCCTGATGGTCAAAAATGTCCATTTCTGAAAATAATTCCGACGATGATGAGTGGTAGATTTCTGTCAAATCTTTTGTAAATGTAATTTCTTTCACCCTCTTCAAAGTTACCCTTTCTGTAATTTAATCTCATGATTATTTTCTGTAATGTTTTTTCTATGTAACTGAAATTGAAATTAAGAGTTTTACAAATTTCAATTATTTTTGTATATCATCCCCCATCAACAATTAATATTTTTTTAGTATTTTTCCCAAACACTTGCCTATTATTAATTCATTCTGACAGTTTCAGAATTTTGGCCAGGTTTTCGGAATTCGACCCCAATGTGCCCAAGTTGTGCAGGAACTTTGAACATTTATTGAGTTAAATCAAAACATTTTTAATTGACTGTATATTTGCTATTTTAGTTTATGTAATGTGTCTCAGGTTTTGGATACTTATATATTGTTTTTTACTTGCTTCAATTTATAAGTTCTGCATTGTCAATCATAGTTTTTAAAATTATCCAGTATGTACTTTACAGTGTTTGGTGACGGGTTCTGATTTTGTTTACATCGAGTAGTAGTGTTGCATGCTCTTGATATTACTTTATCACATTCACCATTAATAACAACAAATCTAAAAAATCTTCGTGTGTGTAATTTAAACGCGCTGGAATTTTTTCAACCGACTGACATTGCTGATTGTTTCTAATCATGACCAAGTTGATAGCAATTCCTAAAAATTGCTAACAAAGTTGCAATTTTTTTTAAAAAGTTGTACCTTTAACCGTTACAATACCTGTACTAGAAAAAATTGAATTTAGTTTTACATAACTTGATGTAAAAAATATAGGTTGTTCCATTTAAACTAAAAAAGTTTTCGCGGTTTGAAGTTGACAAAGTATAACTAGAAAAATGGAACACTTGGTATACAATTATTGAATTTATTTTAATTTCTAGAGTGTAGCTCACCTTGTGCTCTTTTTATATTGTAAAAAGCAAATGAGGATCTCCTACACGAAGAATGTTAGAAAGGTTCTTGCAAACCGTTGAACCCATAAAGTTTTTTTTGTAAAATGTCAAATGATCAAACTAATTTTCATGTGTAATGAAAAAAATGCCTAAACACAATAAATTTACTTTGTTAGCTTTCTGGCGCCGACAGCATTTTCATTTCCTTTGATGTGTTTCTTGTATAGATACTCGTTGCAAAAAATCTAAATCGATTGAAATGCCAATATTATAATAAATCAGTGAAACAAAAAAGTTATTCAATAAGATAAAAATAAGTAGGTGTGCCGAACATTGTATTTCTGAAACTGGAAACACATTTTTTTAAATAAATTGTGTCTAATCCATACTTTAATAAATAATATATTCGATTAGTTAATTAAAAGAAGCCGGAAAAGCTCATTCTGTTTATTAACGTACTCATTAAGATGAAAATGGGCCTCATAATTGTGTTTTTCAGTCATTGTTACAAAATTTTTTTCTGTATTCTTAATCTTGTTCTTAATCCATTGTACTATTTTTGTAAGGTTGGCAGTGTAAATATTCTGACAACAAATAACGCCAGCTCTCACGTGGCCAAATGTTTTTTGGTTTTTTTCTTCTAATGTTTGCCCGATTCTACCTAATGTAACTATTCCTAGAATCTCTTAAGTAAAGAGTCTGGCCTTAGGTATGTCATCATCTTCATTGGTTCGGACGGTCATATGTTACGCGACATCCATATTTGTCGAATTCGCAGTTTGTTTGCATTTAGTTACTGTGTATTTTAATTTGCACTGGAGGGCTGTTGCTTATTTTGAATAAGTAGTTTGAAGGTATGGGATATTGTTAACATTAACAATTGTGCGAGATGTTACTCAGTAAAAATGCCGGGCTGTAGTTCTGTAAGAATAACAAAAAAAAAATTTTAAAATGAAAGTTTTCCCACGGAATCCTCAGAGAAAAAAAGGAATGTTTGCGCTACAAAAATATAACACCATGTGTTTCCAAATAAGTTAGTATAAAATAAATCTACACGGAAAAATTATACTTACATTTAAGTTAAAAAAGTTACTCAAATGAATTTAAAAAAAATTAAATCCTTTCATACGAGTCGATTTCAAGAAAAAGGATTTTTTTGCAAATATTAAAATTTTTCTCAAATTATGTATAACAATTGTTTCTTTAAAAGAAATTGTAAATTATAATGGAAAATAATAAAAAAGTGTATTATATATCAACATTGTTAAATATTTTCCATGCAAAGGATTGATAAACATGATACTTTTGTTTAGTTATGAAATTTTTACGGCGAAACTATAGATTTTACAATAAAATATCAAGGGGTCAGATTTATCAGTTATTATAAAGGACCCTCATGCATAGAATTTTTTTTGTTTACGGTAAATAATGTCCAGGATATCTTAAATTTAATATCGTAGAAATCCCGATGAAATTGAATTTTTTTTTTGCGGAGCTGTCAAAGTTTTATTTTTTGGTCGAAATTTTTTTTTCATTGCGGAAAACTTCTCCACAATGCGTAGAACATCATGCATTTTTTGGACTAGTTGCAAAATGTACATAATGAACGACATAAACAATAATTAAGAGCGTCAATACAGCTGCTTCCGCGCACCACGGATTTGATTACACAACTTTGAGCGCGGCTTACGGCTAAACTATAAACAATAAACATATACCGTCGCAGACTTTTTTTTAGGAGAATTTTGTCCTCTATAACTTTGGTCCTATAAAATTTTGACGATTCTATCACGTTTTCTTTCAACGTTTTGGGTGAAGGGTCTCGGCGCACCTTTTTTTTTAATTATTTTAATTTTTTCTGCATACTTGTCCGGTCGGTCAAAGCTGAAACTTTGGATCATTACACTTTTTAATTCTGAACGACTACAAAATATTTTTAATCACGATCTAATTAATTGTCAGCTTCTCACTTCATTTTCTTGGACTGCTAACCATTACACAAATGGAAAATCATTGGCGCCGCATGCTGTATGGCCAGACTCTTACTTGAGGGACTCTAACTAGTCCTATCCCCCTACCCTTACGGTATCTGAGTTAACTGACTTTGAACAGGCAAATCTGAATAAAACTCCGTCGCCCACACAATTTTCACCCTTTTACTTTTACATTTTTCTGCTGCACCGTCAGAGTTCAAAAAAAGTGTACATCTGAATATCATCCGCATATACATGCACCTTTGATAGCAATGGTAAACTTTGAGGATCTGCAATATAAAGACTGAAAAGTGTAGGCCCAAGGACAGATCCTTGTGGTACACCCGATTTCACAACTTTAGGAAGAGAAATATTATTTTGATCTAAAATGTTTTGTGATTTGTTTTCTATGTACTAAGTACATCTCAAACCAATGATTTAAGTTATCTGAAAAACCATAAAATCTTAATTTAGCAATAAGGCAATTGAGGTCGACACAATCGAATGCTTTCGACATATCAAGTAATGTAAGTAAAGTAATATTGCCATGATGTTAACTAGATGTATGTTCATTAATGTTGCTAGGAGACGATCAGAGCAGTAATAGCATAAAAATACCGTTCATTTATATTAGACCAAATGATCTCATTTTGTTCATTTATTGTATTAAGCAATCTGCTTATAAATTGTCTCAAAAATATCAAGATATTATTTTAACTATGGCTGTGGGGAATGTTATATCTGCAATCTGAAGGTAGTTAAAATTTGTAAAAGGTAAATACATTTAGTTCACATTTCTATTATGAATATGTATTGCCTATTGATAGTAATTTTCTTTTAGTAACTAATGTTCTTTTTCTTAAAATTTCAAGATAAAAGTTTCCTGTATAAAAAAGCATTTTCCCCTGTTAGTTTGTGTCTAAAGGAACATTAGATTTATCTGCTTGCAAGTTCTGTCAACAAAAAAAAAGGGGAAAGGGGGGGTGAAAACAAAACCAAAAAAAAAAAAGGGAAAGAGGGAAGGGGGGGGGGGAAGAAGGGAAAAAAAAAAAGGAAAAGAGGAAGGAAAGGGGGGGGGGGGGGGAGAAAAGAGGGAAAAAAAAAAAAAAAAAAAAAAAAAAAGGAACAAAAAGGGCAAGGGCAAAAAGAAAAAGGGGAGACAAATAATTAAAGGGAGGGGGAGAAAACAAACAAAAAAAAAAAGAAAGGGGGGGGGGGAAAAGGGGGGGGGGGAAAAAAAAAAAAGGGGGAAAAAAAAAAAAAAAAAGGAAAAAAAACAAAGAAAAAGGGAGAGAGGGCCCGGGAGGGGGGGGGGGGGGGGGGAAGGGGGGGGGGGGGGGGGGGGGGGGAGGAGGGGGGGGGGGGGGGGGGGGGGGGGAAAAGAAAAGGGGGGGGGGGGGGGGGGGGGGGGGGGGGGGGGGGGGGGAGGGGGGGGGGGGAGGGGGGGGGGTTTGGGGGGGGGGGGGGGTCTGCCCCCAGGAACACACCTTTTTGGGAAACAAGCCGGGGGGGGGGGGGGGGGGGGGGGGGGGGGGGGGGGGGGGGGGGCTTTTAAAATGATCTACTCATATATGATTTTTAAAATCAACTATATATTCTAGCAACAGTACTGCACAAACCTTTGCAGGGTTAAGAAGGGGGGGGAAAAGTTTTCGTGGAGTTGTTCTTTAAAGAACCTAATATTATTTATAGGAAAATCAAATAAATGAATAACTCAGGGATTTTTCTTAAATACCAACAAAATTCACGCTTGGCGAAAACCTCAGTTTGTCAAAGTTGACACTTTTATCCATATTTTCTGTCATCACCTTCACTCATTGGTAAATTTTGAGTTATTCATTTGTATGATTTTCAGTTAATCATTTTTTCTTCCTCCAACTTTAGCAACGAGTTTCTAACTTCGCAGCCGTCTTTCGTTGTTTTATGATTAACCTTCTCTGCAGACTGCCGATGTGATGTCATCGGCGTTAGAAATGCGTGTATTTTATTAATTCATATTGTAATATAATATTTAATTTTCAACTTTTACGTATTTTTAATGATTTTTTTAAAGACAAAATGTTATTGTTTAACACAGATTCTACTAAAATATTATAACTTAGTGCAACAACCGAATTAATTAAGTGTATATTTCCTAAAAATGAAAAACCACGTCTTCTAATTTACCATCAAATCTGAAATGAGATAATAAATATAAATGGCAACATGCCTGCACTGAATGTATAGTGTGTGTCTGACTGTATTATTTAAAAGTCGTATGTTGCTTGATCTTAAGACCTCGACAAAGGGCAAGGAAGTCAGTCACCCTTGCACAAAACGGCATACTTTTCTTGGGTTCCCGGTCCCCAGGTGAATATCACGAATAAGTACAATATAAAACTGGTTAAGAGTGGTTGTCCTTGGCTGCAAAAGTTGGTGGTGTCAGCGTATTGACCGACCGACTTACTGAGACCAACTTATTCACGTCTTTAGTCTTTATCCTTCTCTTGTATATAAATGGAATGTATCAGCGATGCTTTCATGTGGTGTCTGCAAATCCAGACTGTTACCTTATTTGGCAATAAACCTTAAAAAAATATTTTCTGCATTTTCTGTTCTGGTTGTGTGCTGAAGGTTAGAGGAAATTACTGTAAAACGGGCAATGAAAGCGGTTGACTGTTAAGGTTGTATTTTATACAGTGCTTTACCTTGAAACTCATCAGCTGTCTGTAAATGTATTTTCATTTTTAACGACAAGGACAAAAAGTTATAGATTATTATTTTCGATATTGACATACTGTACCTCTGCCATATTGTTCTCGAACATAGAATCAAAAAATATGTTTTCAGATGGAGCATTTAAATTTGTTCCCGGTTTCCTTTTATATAAAAAAAGAATTAGAAATATAATTACATCTGACTCGGGCTGCCGCAAGAATTTCAATTTAGCAGCTTGTAACTAATCTGCATTAGTCGTTTGTTGAGAATCATCGATTCCATCGGAGTTTTTCCATGGATGAAAACTGTAAAAAGTTCGATTACAGCGGACAAAATATATATAAGTTTTTTGTAACATGTACCTGAATAGCATATCCCACTGAAACAAAGCCTTCTGATTACAGAAATGTAAATCAAAAAGTCGTAACACGTAATGTTTTCTTGTTACATTAATAATAAAACATTATGGGCAAGAATAACATTATTATTAATTTTGCTAATCTGTTTATTGCTATATATCAATGACGTATATATGACATATATTAAGCTTATATAGATATATCTACAAAGATAGAGAATAAGTTTTGAAAATTAGGTGCTCAGTTAATTTTTTCTTTTATGGGTTTTATGGTCAAATCGTCTCGCTTTAAGAACCAACAATAATCACCCATCATGGCTGAATTCCATCGTCCTTGATGACGAATTTCCATTGTCTTGATATCTTGATGAAATCTTTCTCCTTGCTCGTTGCTTACCGCACCCAAATTTTAAAGAAAAAAATGTAAACGAGAATACAGAGTGAATATTTAAACATACGTTTGGTACGGATCTAAAAATTCGCTTACTAGTGGCTTGTAGTTCTCATTCTTCTTGTTCCCTAAAAATCCTCTTACTATATTTCCCAGGTAACACTAATGCTCTTATTAAGATCTCCAAGGTCGCTTTAAAATTATACAATAAAACTTCGAATAAAACCAAATGATCTTCAAGACAAGCTTAGGATCACCATAAAGCAGCTTCTAGCCAAAAAGGGCCCATCCTAAAAGGGTCTTGAAGACTAAATTTTAAAACTATATTAAAAACCATTTAGTTTTAATTTCATATTCTTTAAGAATTCTTCAAGGCAACCTTAAATTTATGTATTAAAACGTTTTGCATTTAAAATAAAATTGCAGCAGACTAAATTGCCTTGAGAATCATTATAATTAATCCTAAAAGGGTTTTATTTTGTTTTAAAGTTGGACAACTTTATGCGTGAAATAGTTAAAACAACGGCAAGTCTCTAATGGGGCAGAGTGGTAATATTTTAAACGTAACGCATATAAAGCTGATCAAAAATAATATTCAAATGCAAACTATTCTGGTAAAAATTACCAACGGATGGCACTTTTCTGACAAAATATAATAAAATACTTCTACATAACTCGAGCGCCACCAATATAATGTTTTTTTTATTATCTAAAAAATTTTTTAAAAATATCGTCAATTTTTATTTTGCATCTAAACATCCAAATGCATTTTTTTTATTAAATTGCATGTTTGGACACACCGTCCTTCAGTTATTTAAGAGGATGTAAAGCGCATATATTTCAATAATATTTTTTTCTTTGGCTATTGAAAATATTCATCATGGCGGGTCTGTATCTTATATAAAAAATGGCGTGGTCTAGATAAAAACTGATTGCAAGTTAATAGAACATTTTAAATCTTACAAGACTTAAAATAGCGTTTTATTTACCACTTTAAGTACAATTACTCTCCCAGACATTTATTTACTCTTAATTTTAAAACTGAGTTGCTTTAATATGTTCAAACTCGTGGCCTTATTGATTTAAAGGGATCTGGCGCGCGTATGAAATCCTAACCTTAAAATTGTGCCGGTGTTGTGATTTCTGGATTTAGTGACTTCGTTTTAATTTAAAATACTTGTCACTAATATTTTCCATTTTAAATATGTCTTCTAGTTTTCATTCATGCATAAAGTAGGTACACGGACTGCACTGGTTCACTAAATCAGCAATCAGTTTATTGAGTAGATGGCGTGTTTTCTCCGATTATGGAGGGGGTAGAATTAGTTTTAATAAGGTCATCAAAAATCCAACAGGCATTTCTTTTAATCAAATTGACTAAATTAAAACCTTTGAACTTTAAAATATTCTTAATTTACTCTTTAAAAAGTAAAAACTATGTTTTAGGATTTAATGTGGAATTTCATTGAGCATATAGGCTTAAGATAAAATAGTTTTCTTAATGGGTTTTAATGACTACATCAAGGATACTCCATAAAACTACATTAAAACCATTTGTTCCAAAATGGATTGTTTTAAAACCAACTTGCTATTTAATTCTTTAAAAGGGCAAATTAGTTTTAAAATAGCCAATGTCAAGAGTATTATAAAACTAGTATAAGATCAATAGGGCATTAGGAGCAAACAGTTTTTTTATTTTAATTTAAAGAGTGCATTAAATCCTTTGCATAAGAATCAATGGTCTATAAGAACTTTTAGTTAATCTTAAGGTAATTTTAAAACCACTATCATTTTATTGAACATGTTGAAGCACTTTTAAAACCTAAATAAATCAAAAGTATCTTAGAGTTGTTACTTGGGTTACAAATGAATTTCAAGCTTATAATTCCTGTCTGTTCAGTGCTCCTTTAAAATCTGCATCGTCAAGCAACTTCTAATTTGAGAACCAATAAAAATGTCTTCTTTAATTTGGCCTCACTTAATTGGGGAAAAAGTTCTCTTAAGTATTTAAATCCTACACCCTCTTTATTCATAGCCTTCACAAAATTTTTCATTAGCCCAAGTTTAATATGAAGAGGTGGCAAAAGAACATTTTTAGGGTTACGAGGGGTACATATTTAACATTACTGGTTCCTGGTTCAAATTGTTTATTTTCCGGCCAAATTATTTTTATATAATATTTTTTACGGCATGACTTCCCCACGAACAAAGAAACAACAATATTTTGTAGAGCCTCCTTGAAGCCCTACTAAAATGGCTATTACTTTTAAATCCCTACATATTTGCCATTTGTATTTGTTGTAATTAATTTTATTTAAAATTGGGCAATTGGTATAGATGGTTTTAAATTTCCATTATGTAGTAATACAGCTTTTAAATGGTATTTGGAGGAATCTATGAATAAGCGTCACTCAGAAAGGGAATGCTCGGTATTAAGTTCTTGCATTAAACTATCAATATCAATACACACGCATAGTAAATTTTCCATATTATAAAATACGGAAAATGTTGCATTTCTTTTTCTAAAAGTCGTAATTTTTGTTCCTTTAGCCAAAAATTTCCACTCTTTAAATCGGGAACCAAGAAGTTCTGACTGTTGTTTTGACAGCCCCATGTCACGTATCAAACCATTTAGTTCATTTTGAGCAATTAAGTGAGGGTCACTAAAATTTTCTGGAATATACAACGGGCACACTGGTCTGGGCTATCTGAAGAGTCGTTGACTATTTCCATTACCTCCCAAAACAATATTTTGCCAATTTAAAGACGCAGTTGGCACTGGAAAGTTTCATGCATTGTGAGGAACAGGTCTTAGGGCTGATGGCAAATTCGGATATTTGATTTTTTGATTTTCATTTTTTGGAATATCCCTCAGTTTTTGTGACACAAAAATAGAAATCATCGAAATGATTGATGGGTTCTCGCTATTCCATTGGAACCGCAAAAGGCATGCTTTCTCTTTCACCTTTTATCTATTACACTAGTGACACGCTGCGACTTACACAACAAACGTTGGGAGTCCATTGCTTGGCTTGATCTCCGACTAGAACTCCAAAATATAGAAAATGCACTTTTTCCACATTTTCAGACGATGGCCTCGCGTGTGACCACACGGAATTCTCCACAAACGTAACAAAACTTGTCAGGTGAGGTTTTGCAACCTCGGCGCGATTGACTGGACATTTTTGTCTTAACACGGTTATGTAGACAAACGAAAACACTTTCTAACAGACACAATTGGTCACTTGGAAGATCAAAGCAACACTGATACTGAAAATATCCCATCTTACTTTAACTTGCTCTTCTATAATTGCCGACCCATCATATTTATACCTGACAGTATAATAGGGTCTATTGTGTTCAATCAAAAATGGTACGTATTATGACTGGTTGGATAGTTTTTCAGTTAATGGGGAGTTACTAACAATATAAAAAGAGTAGTGTTACAAAAATTGTGTCGTCCAGTGTTATTATTATTTTTTTTATCGTAATCGTAAATTTATTCTTCGATTGCAGTTTCGTCGTTACTCTATTTCTAAATAGTTCAATTTTATAATTTTGTTTTCTTCATATATAAAACAGAATCGTTTGTAAACATTTTCGATTGATGATAATGAAACCAAATGTCTCATTTAAATAGGTCTTTTTAATAATCGCTCTTCTTAGGAATTTGAAAGTGCCTCAATTAGCTCCAAAAACTGTAACGTATTGGAGTTACATATAATATACGGTATCACAGCATGCTGAGGATTTTTCACTTACTATTTGAAAAACTAAAGTGTATACAAAACTATTTATTAAAAATTATGTACCAAAAAGAATATTATCTATTGTACCTATCTGGTTTTCAAATGTTAAATATATTTGATGCTAGATAATTTTTTTCAGAAAAGTGTTTTAATTCTTTTTAAAAAATTGATGAGCTGACACGCTGGCACAGACCAGTCCAATATTGCTACGCGCTATTAAGTGAGTTAGAATAACAGATAAACTTATATTTTACCTTTTTTGAGGATGAAGGATTGTCGTATCTATTCCCGTAAATATTCATTTTAAGTCCCGAAATTCGTGGGTGTTTTCATTCTTGTGTATAAACGAGACAAAAACGGGAGTAAATCATGTAAAACAGTAATAAAGCAGCTCGTTACAAAAATGTATACGATGTAATTTTAACAATGTATTTTCTCATGAAACACCCGAACAGAAATATTTACAAAAATAAACTTTTTGGGGACATTTTTCCGATACAATTAGTGCTTTTATTATACGAGGTATTACACATAAATGCCATTATTTTAACAGGTGATGATATATTGGACTAAAATGAACAACAAATTCTTTATTATTTTCAATCCCCTACCGTTACCGAATAATTATATAAAAATACATGATATAAATGTGCTGGAACAAAAAATGAGGTGACCTTAATATGTATGTAGGTATACCTCAGCATCGTCCCCATCTTGGAAGTGATAAAAAAATAATGTTGGTCATCATAACCAAAAAGCTTACAGTATTGTGTATTGTTTGTACCCAGAATCATTAAAATTGGTTAAAATTTAAAAAGTTACAAGCAACAGTTTACAATTTCAGTTTTTTGTAGCACAAACTGTAAAATAAAAAGTGACTAAATAGAGCTTTTATGTAAAAAATAAAGAATATAACAAAACAGTTGTTTTGAATAATTGAATATCTAGAAAAAATTTCGATTTTTTATGTTACACATTTTTTTATATTTGTTTTACATTTTCCAGTGTTGGAAATTTTCGCTTAGAGCGTAATTTTCTTATTTTAATCTAATTTTTTTTATGTATATGTATATGTATTTTAAATTATCGCCCAGGAAGAATCAACATTTCTAGACATTAATCTCTGACTTAGGTGTGTGAAGACACTTGACAAATCACTTGGTATCTATCCAATTTTTAACTGTCCTCCTCTTTGATTACTACAAATTTGTTGATTTAGAAAAATTTATCGGCGAATCAATTTTCCGTGTGTTGGATGAGGGAAAATATATTTAGATTATTTTGTGCAGTCATAAAAAATAAGTAAGCAAAAATAATGTCCTCAAGATGTCTTTCCTTGTTGATATTTTGTACCACATAAATAAATAAGTCGTGTAAGCTTGAAAAACTAAATTAAAAGGTAGTGAATATATTACCATAAAACTAAATCTATCAGCGCTTGACTGCATTAACAGTCAGAATGTGCTTTTTGACATAACGTAAATCTAAAAAATAATAAAGTATTTCCCTAACCGAAGTCTGTCAAAAATGGTTAATCTTTTATTATTAGATTGACCTTATCTTCATTTAGATTACTAGAAAATCATCATGTTATTGTACATTTTTCATTTTTATTTGAATATATTTTTTTAAATACAGGGTGAGGCAATAGTGCATTTGACTTCGACATGTCGAGTTCTGTGATAGCTAGAAACTTGATTTAAAAAAATAAATAAACTAGACAAAAAAGTCTATAACTGGAAATTATTTTCGAATATACAGAGTCAAGACAATTCTACAAGGTCAACTAACGTTTTTCTAAATGGAATGCCATGTATATCAGAACATTTTTTCAAACCTCTTTGTGGCCTCCTTCCACTCCTCTATTAGTATTGACTTTCTCCCAACCACTTGGTTGTAATGATTTTTTTTTGTTGAAATTATACCATTTACACTTGTATATTAAAAAAGTCACTACAGTCACAATTGTCGATTTTAAGAAAAAAATATGTTAGTACCAATTATGAGACATCTGTGTGATGACACTCAGCCATTTTCACTAACTAAAATAATTGTCGGAGTGATACTTCTAAAAGCATTTATTATTCCTTCCTTTAAATTTTGGATTGTTGTTGGTGAGATGTTTTTATGGGCATCATGTAATAATCTTCTCTTGAATTATCTGAAAAAAAAACTCATTTTTAATTTTTATAGCTGCATTTTGCAGTTATTGTTCAATAAATTGGAAATGGTCACAAATAGCCATAAAAAATGACCGTTTTTCAATCCTACATCACATCGTCGAAAAATATACAGAATGTTCTATTCGAAAAAATTGAGAATATTCGGTTCAAAAAGTTGTAAATTTAAAAATCCTTTTTGGCCACCCTGTATACTTTTAGGAAGTGAAAATGGCTGACTGTCATCATACAGATGTTTCATAACTGGTACTAACATATTTTCTCGTAAAATCGAGAGTTGTGTTTGTAGTGATATTTTTAATATACACGTGTAAATGGTACTTCAACAAAAAAAATCATCACATCCAAGTGGTTGGGAGAAAGTCAATAGTAATACAGGACTAAAAGGACGTCACAGAGACGTTTCAAAAAAATGTTCTGATATACATGACATTTCATTTTAAAAAAATTTTAACTGCCCTGAGAATTGTCTTGGCTCACCCTGTATATTTGAAAACAATTTCCGGTCAAACTATTTTGTCTAATTTACTTATGTTTTTAAATCAAGTTTTTAGTTATCATAGAATTCGAGATGTCGAAGTCGGACGTACTATTGCCCCACCCTGTATGCTCAGTTCAGATATCGGCGTCATGTCAAAACAGGGTCAGCGCAGGAGAAATATTTGTTATTAATTTATGTACCAATTAAAAGCAAATATTTTAAACTATTACTGCAAACTAATAATATCATTCAGTGCCTTACCTTATAGTGTATAGGTTTTAAAAATGACTAGTGGAGGTAATAAAGTGAAAGTGTATTGGTACTAGCAGTTTATAACAATTTTTTTCCGCTGCGCTGCACACTTATTCACAGTTATTTCTGCGGTATTATTCCTTGCAAGCGAAGTGTATTATTAAAAGTTGTTTTATATGTTCTGCTGTTGAAATCTGCCACCTTTCTGCAAAAAACCATTTATATGTTGAAAACGAACATTTTATCTCGACAGATGTTATTGGCGCATATTTAAAATAGCGACAGCATATTTATTTGGGGCCCAAAACAATCCACTTTGCTCTATGGTAGGTCTGCTTCGCTGAATTGTGACAAATGCAGGATTGTTGTGTAAAACACTTTCTAGTTTTTTGTTTACGCGTTCAGCGAAGTGTCCTGTTTTTGGTAAACGTTCAAGTTGTTCTATAGCGAGAGGGATTCGTGAAATGCTTGAGTGTATAAATTCTAAACCATTTGGACATTGGGATCGACAATAGCTTCATCATTTGCAATACCAATTGGTCCTTTAGCATCCAACTAGTACCACTATTTTTATATCGTCAAATTTTCTGTATTAATACGATTCTGTGTTCAGCCAAATGCCACATCTGGTCAGTATAAACAGTGGAGATAGTGGCGTATTGGGTAAAAAGTTCGTGAAAAAAATCGATGACGTTATTTTAGAGGATATTCGAATGTCAATGCAACTACATAATTCACAAACAGTTTTATATTATTAAACGAAATTTAATTTATAATCGAACTAATTCCTTTAGATGCATATACGGTTTTTAAAAATTGTATGATTAATGAAAATTCACATGGCATAAACTTACATTTTCTTATCAGAGTTCCTGCAGACGGCACTGGTATGACTCGTTGATAATTTGGTGATTAATTTCATAAAAGTTTTGTATCTTGTCTTAAATAAATCGACAAATAATGCCAACTAACTGACTTTTTGTCAATTATTTAGTAATATAGCATGTCTCTATATTTTTATGTTAAATGTTTTACTATGTATCTGCACAGTAATGCAACTAAAAGTGTTATATACTAATTAACATGTTAACAAAGCAAACATTTAAGGTACAGTTGTGTTTTCCCTACCTTTTGTTTTGCTTTTACACAGCATTTATCGCAACAGATATTTTAACTGAAAATAGAACTATTTGTGATGTAAATATTTTTGTTTTTAATACCATCTCTTAGGAAAATGTATTAAACGTTGGAATTAACTTTAATTTCTTAAGGAGTATCTAGTTTTTAATATCTATGTTTTCGACCAGGCATAATTACGATTATCTCGCTTCTCTAGAGGCGTATATTATTAAGGTATTATATTTCAGTTTCGTTTTGAACAAGAATATTTATTCGTACTGTTGGTACGTGAGAAAGAAGCAATTGTAAGTACTTTTTTGTTTTTTTACTCTTTAGGGAAATTACTGAAGCTTATTGAAATTAAAACATCCGTAATTCATGTTTCGTAAAAGTCGGTAGTCTGTTAATTATTTAGTTGCTTTCTTAATAAATGTACAGCTGCATAGCATTTATTATCAATTTTAAATTTACATTTTTCTTTCAGTATTTCTCGTATAATTCTAAATCCCATCTGAAATAGTAAATACATATTATAAATGTTTCAGTAACTTCATTTTAATCAAATAATCCTTTTAATTAAAATGGAGAAGGTGTATCCTTTTCAATTCAGAATAAAGTTAGGTGTTTCTTTATGTAAATTTTGTCAATTTTGTAATCAAAGAAGTCATGATTGAAAGAGTCTTCCACTATATTTTTTAATAGTGCAACTATATTTCTCATTGTACAGAGAACGAAATGTTTATTATCATTTTGAAACCTAATAGCAATAAAAAATGATTAGAGCTTTATTAATGAAAAATGGTATGAAACACAAATGGCCTCCTCTTTCGACAACACACTCTTCTAAATGCTGTACAAAATTATCCATTACATTATGCAACATGTGCTCCGGTATTATCCGAATTTCTTTCTGTACTACTTTTGAGGTTATCAAGAGTTCTTGGCTTATTTTTATATGCTAAAGATAACCCAAAAAAAAAATTGTATAGTTAGATCGGGCGATCTCGCTGGCCACGGCAACTCCTCATCTCGTGAAATTAATCGTGCAGAAAAAACCTTCCGCAGGAATTCCATGGAAATTTTTGCCATATGACTTGTAGCGCCGTTTTAATAGAACCAAAATTCTTCAGGCCTAAATAAATTTTGTAATATATCCGCATATCTTAAGATGCAGTAATAGTTACAGTAACAGAATGGTCATTTTATTCGAGGGAGTTAAGGTTCAATAATTCTTGAGCTTGAAATTAAGCACCATTCCGAAACTTCGGGTGAATGAAATGGTCTTTGATAAATTTTGCATGGATATTCCATAGCCTTGTAATGGAAATTTTGCCTGTTAAGGTGGCCATTTAAGTGGAAATGCGGTTCCTCATCATCATCCATACAGATACGTTCCACGATATAAGCATATTCACTTAAGAAACGCGTACAACACTTAAGACGAGCAAGTTTATCATTGTCGGAAAATTCTTGGACAAGAGTCATTTTGTAAAGATGGAATTTTATTTTGTGTAGCATTCGCTGGACGCTTGTGCTTGATAAATCCAATATTGATGCGTGTTGTCTATAGAGCGGTGCGGACCTCGAATTACAGCCAGTCTCACCAGTTCTTGGTTTTCAATAGTGCATACCGATTTAGGAGCCCCCGCTTGTTTTCCGTCATACATTGATCCCCTTGAATGCCACATTTCAACCCATTTTTATAGTATAGTGAAGCACCCCAGTCCTGAGTTGCTTCATCGCGGATAAATTTCCTATATGTTTTACATAAAACTAAATTATTTCCTAGTATTTATCTCATTAAATTCCAAATTAATTATCACATAAAGGTTAAATCATTTTCTTATAATTTTGGCAGAAAAACGTATGTATCCAAACTATAGAGTCTAAATTATTCATCTAAGTAAAAGAACACACAGTATTCATTTAAATATTTTAAAACGTTGACAAAGGTGTATAAAATCTCAAGGCGTTCGCTAGCTGAGAACATGTAACATAAACAAACCGACGTAAACACGTAGGATTGGAAGAGATTTTACCAAGAATATGGTCGAAGGCTAATAAAGATAGTGTCATTATGTCACTTTACAACTTAAGTACCGTGTGTTCGAAGACCACAAATTAGTAACTAGCGTTTTGCTATCTTCATCAAACTTACAGACTTGAACAACGAATTCCCTCACGGGAAATCATATAAATACGCGAGACGGCGTAGAGTCGTGGTCACATCTTTGGCAACCACAGTGTTACTCTGGCTCTCCGGAGCCTGGAAGTCAAAGATAGACCGCTCTCTTGGCTTTCATAGCCGCCGTCACCGTCGTTGTCAGACCTTTGGCAACTATAGTGTTACGCTGGCCCCTCGGAGCCCGGAAGTCAAAGGAAAACCACTACTCCGGTTTTCATAACCGCCGTTAAGGTCAGAGAGCCCCGTTTAAATCACGTTCCACACATTTTGTGCAGAAATCTCTGTGGCCTGGTCTCTGTGACCGAGGACCTGTACACTGAGTACTAGTGCGTAAGCACCACCGACGCCACCGCCGACATGGAGACAAATAACACAGGCAAGAACCTGGGGGAGCAAATCCCGCGGAACTCTCCGTGTGTACACGAATAGGTAAGGATGGCATTAAATAATTTTTATATCGCGCTGCCATGATCTCCGTACGCGGACTCACTAAATTTCATTCAATTAAACCAATTTCTTTTGTTACGAATAAAATGGCAACGTTACAAGTACGACTCTATATGCTTGGTATTTCGCTGTTTTAAGAGGATTTGACCGGTGGTACCAAATGATTCACAGATATACCTTTTATAATGTATTTCTCAATACTGTTGTCATTAATAATTAGGATATTCAATATTAACTTAAATAAGATCAGGTGTCAGTAGTTGAAACTTTCGTTCATTTGTCCGTAGCATTATTAGGTTAGGTTTTAGAATAAGATGATGTAAATAATAAATAGGTTTCAGCTGAATCTGCAATATAACTTTATCAACTTTCACTCCTTGTATGAGGGACTCGAGCGATCAGCTGTTAGGTCGGTACGGCCAGATGTCGATTACACAACATGCTACTTCTTTTAAACCTCTGAGGTGTTGACCATAGGACCTTGTCTGTCGACAAAAGGTCCGGTACTGGACACCCCGTGGGCATCGTTTAATGTTTCATGACCACCGCCTACGTACGCGTGCCCTTGATGCAATTGACGTCTGCCAACTCTTTACAAAACACTACGAGGTAGTTCGTTTCACCTTGGTTTAAGCCTTGATGGCGGGGTGTATTCGACAAGCCTAACAATTAACAGTTGTCCCACCGAATATTAATTGGCAGTGTTATTTGTGTTTAGAGTACTGTTGTACTGCGGCATCGTGTCCACGCGTTAGTTAAAAGTATTATTATTTGCGTCTGTCCGCCTAGCTTGACAGAGGACGTTCGGGTCGTCCATACAAGAGAAGTTTTCTTGCACCCATGTGTAAGGTTTTACATATGTTACTTCCAGTACAGGGCGGAAGTTTCCGCCGCATGTAACAAGGTTTTATTGCAATGCAGGTTCATCATTACTAGATAAATTTAATGTTTTTCGTGTAGACAGTTGTTTACGTACCGAAATAAAAGCTGTTAAAATGTTATTTGAATTTCCTTGAATTATTCCTATTTTCAGGTACAAAAAGTGAATTTTACGCAAATTAGTAATAATAAATATAAATTCAAATCTTACTTAGATTAATCATTCTTCAAGACATATATCAGTGCAGTGCAAATTAAGGTTCATACTAATTGGTAAAAGTAGGTAATCAAATTAAATCAAATTAAAGCTCAGAAACGAAACAAAGTAATACCAAACTTTATAAACGTACCTGGGAGGTTACAATTACACAACAAATTTGGGGTCCTACCACTAAAATTAGACGATTACGAAAAGAAACAAGATATTCTTTGTTGAATAGAATACGAATTAATTTTGAAATGTTGAAACAAAACTCCAAAATTTTCGTTATTATATAAACACATCATAGATACCTTTTGCAAATTTACATTTTTACCATTGTTTGAAAAATAGACTCTTACCGTATATTAACCTTAAACTGCATTTTCATTACATATGTTTAGTCTCTGGATATACAAGATCCTTCATAGGATCCGGCCTTTTTCTTGTAAAATACTGCTTCACTTAATACCACTAGCTAGTTAGCTAGGTAATTATTTATGTTTTGTAGTCATAGTTTGTAGAAACTATATTTAAAGTACATCGAAATAAACTTTAAAAAATTACATTATCGCATCAGAAGAAATTTAACTCATAAATAACTGTTTAGTGACCCGTTAAAAATGTTACTCATTGTCTGATAGTAGAATTAGATGCTGAACTTTTTTGATTACTTTCTACTATCTCTTTTCATTTCAATGGAGAGTAACACAACACAAGAATTTATAACTAATGAAAAGTAGAGCGAATATGTTAAAAATAATAAGAGAATCAATTGTAACATACATTGAATAAAATGATCTATAATATAAAAAAATTAGGCACTGTAATGAGAATGTTCCTAATCAGCTTCTATTAACTTTTTTTACAAACCCATACAAATCACAGTTATTCTCGCCTTGATAAATTTACCCATAAAACGAATTATCCCGGTTACTACTAAGAGTCTATGATAAAAATCAGAATTTACAATTCTTCCTGTTTTATTGTATTTACTTGCATTTCCAGACACGGCGCAATCCAAAGCGTTTTATTACTGTACTGCAGGAATTCTCCACATTTCCCAGTTGTTACAATAGTCTAACAGATAAAATTCTTAAAGATTTATAATGTACACTTGTGTGCAAAAAATCTCGTAAACTTTTGAGCATGATTTTGACTTTTCAGCGTTTTCAGTTTTTTAGGGTAAATATAATATTTAAAACTGATAATTATTGTTGTATGTTGTACATGCTTGTACAGGATACACCAGATGTTATGTTACTTGAAGTTATAACCAGACCTGTGCTCATTATGAACTAGAAAACGTTTATTTCAAAATAAAATTAAAATATCTGATGTGACCAGCGCATAACTTTCTTTTACCAATATATATATCATCCTGATGTATGTATATAAATCAATCGATTTAATTCTTCACTTGGCTCAATTAAATTTTAATAGCGTGCCTTATAATGTAATTTTTAAATAAATATTATCGGCAAATTTGATACTGTCAGTAATAATTCATGTAATATACACTCCTCGTCAAAATGAACGCATAATTTTAAATTTACTGTAAGTTTGATGTTCAATATTTTCTGAACCATTTTCCCCGATATGGATGTTCTTTTTTTTGTATTGTGGAGTCATTCCTCAGAAATCTTACTATTCTACTGATTTTCATTCATAATACTTTTTTGTTCATATACCGGATGTTATATCGACACTGTTCTTTTTCCTGGAAATCTAAAACATCCTATGGAGAGTGCACCAGCGACCTCAGAAACTTCACACTTTAGTCTTATGTTTTCATTACATTTTCTTTTTTGAATCACCTTCTTGTCACTCTTATCAGAGGAGATACACATTTTTATATCCCTATATGTCTTTATCGACTCTGACCTGCTTTTTCATATTCCTCCCTGTTTTATTATGACGCTGCAACATTCTAGAAATGCTTGACTGAGCCACTTAAAATCGCTGAGCTAATTGAGTTTGATTATAATCTTCGTAAAGGGCAAGAATTATAACTCAATCAGGTTTCGAAAGATTATAATTTTCTCTTGAAATTGGCATCATTTGAAAAGAAAAACTCAAAATAAAGTGCAGAAAGCAAACCTGATACAAATTGTCTATTTGCCACATTTGTCTAATGGTCACAAATTGTGACATTAAATTTGAATGTTTTTTTACCAAAGCCTAGGACTGCGATTATTTTCATACGTGTGCATAAAAAGAGAAGTTAATAATAACATAGAGGGATATAAAAATGTGTATCTTCTTTAATAAGCGTGAAAAGAAGGTGATTCAAAAAAAGAAAATGTTAACAAAAGATAAGACTAAAGTGTCTATTATATTGGGAGTTTCTGAGGTCGCTAGTGCTCTCCACAGGGTCTTTTAAACATTATTATGAATGAAAATCCGTAGCATAGTAAGATTCCTACGGAATGACTGCACAATGCAAAAAAAAGGAACATCCAAATTGAGAAAATGGTTCAGAAAATATTGAACATGAAACTTACGGTAAATTTTAAATTATGCCTTAATTTTGACGATGAGTGTATTTTAATAATTTCATCTTATTGACATTGACATTTTTTGTAACTAAATTAGACATTTCAAATATCAAACTGTTAAATTTATCCTAACCCCATTTTATGGGGTCAAATGTGTAAAAAATGTCAGTTTACATCAGCCTTATTTAAGTACTTGGAAAATATATTTTATGGCTTGATATAGTAGACATGATTTATAATCATTCATCAAGAATATATTTTTTTTGTAAAGGCAAATACAAAAAAGTTTGGATCCCGTGGACCTCCTTCGGCTGGCAAAATTTTGCTCATCACCAAATTTATCATTGTCTTTGGCCTTTAGAACATATGTACCAAATTTGAAAGCTTTATCTCAAAAACTGTGGTTGCTTTCGCGATACTACAGACATTCCGACAGATTTTTTCCATAAAGATGTTTTTTCACTATAATTCGTCGAGATTCGTCCAGAAATACAATAAAAAAAAATTCCCGATATAATAAATTTTTTCTTCTTTCATTCATTATGTATCTTCTGCTGGTACCACATTCACCAAATTTAATGCGTCACCTAAAATTTTGTTGAAAATCTTATCTGCCAAATTTGGAAAGTCTCCCGTTAGTATTTTTTGATTTATCGTGGATGCACACACACGCACGCACGCACGCACCCACAGAAACGATTTGCAGTTTTAGTAATAAGAATAACAATTATAAAATGGTAAGTAACTAAGTAATGTTAGAATTAAATTTAAATTAGAAGCCAAGATATTTAATATATTTCTATCGTGAAATACGCATTAAAAACAATAGCAATTTTTTACATCATTTTTCATTTAGAATTTATTTATTTAGCAATATTTTTGACCCCTATTTAATGAAGACATTTTTAATGATAACTCGGCATCCATTAGACCAATTTGACTGAAAAATTAATCAAGACAGACTTCTGTAACGAAATATGCGATATCGCGCCAACAAATTTTGATCATAGATACATAGATACATATATACATACATTCACACATCTAAACATAACCTCAAACAGTTATGGTATAACAAAAATGTTAAGTCGAAAACTCATTTGAAATGAATAAATCGAAAATGGCTGAATAAACATACTTTGTCCGCTTCCCCCTGGACTGCATAACCATAACCAGGTCTTATGTATAGTCGGGTCGTTGTAAGATTGCAACTTTCATCTGAAAGAGTCAAAGCCATAAATGATTTTATTAATTTTATTCCTTTCAATCCTACGCTACAATTTTCCAATAAAGTAGTTGTAAATAAGCCTCTTAGGCGTACACTTTGCAAAACTGGTCTACTGACAATTGAACCGAATAAAATCATTTATGACCTTGACTCCTTGAAGAAAGATGCAATCTTACAGCGGTTCCACTATTGTATTAGTGCTGGTTGGAAATTAGCTGTTTATAACAAAACATTTATTCATGTTACTTATTAAATTATGTTAATGCTATTTCTTTCGTTCGGTGAACAGTATTTCATAATTGAAATTTTTCTGTTCTGTTTACACTTGTGCCATTCCCGCCTAATTACTTTTCAATAATAAATAAAAATGTATAAATTGCGTGTGTCTATTTTTACAAATGTTTAATAAAAATATGCTTCCAGCAAATTTTAATTAAAAAATAAGTTACGAAAATTACAGAAAAGGAAATTTCTGGGCTGATGTGAATTTCCCCTGCTCCCTTTACCAATAACTATTCAGACGTCTCCAATTTAATCAATTTGTCTCTCTGTTCACTCCCAGTATACTCCTCCCTTGAATGTCTGGAAGGTTTTCTATATATATATGTGTGTGTGTATGACAATTGAAAATGTTTTATGGTTCCACTGTTATCCTTGTAACATGTTCGATATCAGAAAATAAAATGTATTGGAATTATCCAGCCCCAGCCCAGCATAACAGCAGTTAAGCAATAAGAATGTTATTTTTTTCGAAGTTTGGCGTTTGAAATGATCACGTAGCTAAAACGAGTTATTATCCCTTATGCATGGTTACTTAAAAAATAGAAGAACCCACCGAAGTGAAGATTCGTGTAATTTGTTTAACAGTGTTTTTTTAAAAACCACATTCTTGAGGTTTCCTATGATCGTTCCATTAAATATATTAGTAAAGCTGGCAGAAATGTACGGCAGGACATAGGCGAACGCATCATAATAAGAATAATAAAGGAAATTACCTAGTAACAAAAGCAATCAACTGTTACAATTTATAACAATGTATGCACAACTTATCCTCTTAACTAGCTTGATGAACTAGCTTGATTATCACAAACTGGAAAAGATCTGTAAAAACTTGAGTGTGGTGAAAAAATATGCTTATATTTTGAGAACGACCTTTCGACATCTATTGATGTAATACAGGTGTACTTAAGATAGTCTTTGAACGCATTTAACGGATCTGGAGATGCACCATCAGTACCATCACAAATGTATTTTAATCTAGTAAACCCGGTGTCTTGCTTTAATACACGTGCAAATTTTTCTGTAACGGGCTGATTTTTTGCGTCACATATCGTGTAGCAGTCGATTTATTTCATCCACTATTAGGCCGCCACACACCAGCGGATGGCCCGACCGATTTGATGCGGCATGGGCTAAGTCAGCGGATAAAACTTTGCGTTAGTGTGACAAGCCGAGGTACATCAGTCCAATTCCCATATCGCACCGACTAAGTCTGCAAGTCTTAACTTGACAGTTCCAATGTGGTAGTTAGTGGCGACGCACGAGTTAAACCTTGAAATTTGTACCCTAAATAATAATGGCTTCAGATACGCGCTATATGGGAAAAGAATTTTTAACGAGCCGAGTAAAAACTGTTATAAGGTGATGAGTTTTGTACCACTAACGAGCGAACTTTAACTGACAGATCCAATCGGGAGGTCAAATCTTCGAACCGTATAAGTAAGGACGCATTTGGTATGGGCCGAGCCTGATTCGCCGATAAAATCCGTGCGGATCAAGTCGGTCCAATTTATCCGCTGGTGTGTGGGGGACTATTTGCAGTGACTTCGCTAACGACAACCCAGTGTTTTGTAAGTTTTTTATAGCGTCATGTAATCTTTTATAGTCTTTAAAGCTACTTTAACGGAAATATCCTCGTATGGCTTTTTTTAATAGCTGCAGCCTCGTCAGGATTGAATTGTAGTAGCACAACTTTTATTTGTTGTAAATATTCAGCATAATAAAAAGCTGCCTTCAACCATGTACCCCAATGGGTAAGAATCGGCTGTAGTGGTTCAGGAATACTGGAACACTTGCTGTGAAATGCACGAATATGTTTAGGACATTTAAGAAACACTTTTTTTTACTTGCTATTAATGCATCTACCTCTGGAAAACCTTGTCGAATAGTTTCTGACAGATATAAAGCATGCACATGCACTTTACACGTAAAATGTACCAACCTACAACCGTGCTTTTGAAGAGAACGGCCTAACAAACGCATCGGTCACAAACATCAACACTTGACTTGTTGACAGGTCAGCACCACCCGTGTAATTGTTTTGCCAGTACACTCAGTTAGTGTTTTGCTAGCTAGTAACAGTGAAAATGTCGGTTTAATAGGGTCTAGTACATGTACTATAACATTTACAATAGAATTTTTTTACAGTCTGTCGTCTCGTCAACATACAACCACAGCCATTTATTCTCGCGGCTCGCTTCGATATTTGTCCGCCCCTAAAACACCTGATGTCACACCATTAAACCGCCGCACGACTTGCCAGCTTTACACATTAGTCATTCGTGAGCACTCTATATCATCCATGTACAGTATGGTCTAATGTAAATGCTGTTATAGATTCAATCGAAATTATTGCTGGTTGCCATATGAGATCAATATTAAAATTGAACAGGTAACTCAAGACACTTGCCCCTGGCTTGGCCGGCTATTCACTAGGAATTGACCTATTATAACCCTAATCTGCACCAGTAATACGACCCATTTTTATAGTTGCAGCCATTTAACTTTAGATGATACTGTACATGGACGTGTACTTGACTTTAAAAGAAAATTGGCATTAGAAAAAAAATAGATAAGGTAATTAATCAAATTCTGAGGTATTACTTACGAAATATACAAGAAGTAGTGATAGATTGGTAGCTTGAGAGTGAGCTAAATAGAGACCTGTTAATCGATGGGCGGTTGTGGTGATACGTTCGAGAGCCTTCAGCTACAATGCATCAATTAATTCAAATTTTTGGAAGTCAGAAAAGCAACTGGGGACAGATGAGGGCATTGATTCCGGTCTTGCAATTGCTCTAAAGTCCTCAGCAAATCAGGGCAATTGCAAATCGCAAAACGCAGTAAAATCCAATGAATTTGCTTTTGTGGCTTAGACCTGTAGGGAAATGATAAAAGTAATGAAATAAAATTCGAGAATCTTGCGATTTCTAAGGACTTTGTGATCATGAGGTCGTCATCAGGAATTTTTTAATAATTACCAAATATAAAATATTGGGTGATATGGCGTAAATCAGAGGTGCGCGGTATATTTACATGTTTTTCCTTCACAAAATTTTTCATTTTCAATAATCTTACATGATTTATTTCAATTTTAATAGCCTTATTTTGTAAACTCCTCTTTGGTTTGTTTGAAGAGGGTTAGAGGCCGCAAAAAAGTACAGATATAAAATAATTCCATGCTGTTTGAAGAAGACTGAAAGTTTGGTGGGTGTAACACAAACACTAGCGGTTTTAGTAGTTTTTTCAAATCTGTTGAACGTTCTAAGGAACGTACTGACACACAATACTGCGATATCGTCGGCACTAATAGCATACGTAATCGCGAATCAACGATTGCACTCTTTCTGTAGACGCGAGTTACCTCACCATTATTAACATCCACTAACCGCACTATATTTAACAGAATCTACGTAATAATAAAATAAATAAAAAAATCTTTATACGCGCCATAGAGTTCTCCACCGTAGTCGTTTGCAGACTGAACAGAACGCTCAGGTAAATAATATAAAGTCAAGGCAATCGATGTCGCCATTGTCATCAAGGTTATGCGGCCTTCCCTACATATTACATAATTCTTGGCTACCGACGACCTCGCATGGTTGTGAGTTTTACACATAAAAAGTTTAATGTGTAAAGCGCTGCATAGGTTTTAACTTCTATATTTTACAAATTACTCCACTAAGCAAACACTATGCAGCACAGCGCAGTGCAGCACTTTTACTAGTAAAATATTTATCAGTTGAAACGTATCTGCCATTCCGTCATCTACATTTTAATAATAATATTAGATACAATTTTTAAGTTGGGAATAGAACAGCGTCTGATTTGTGCTGTGGAAAATAATCCCGTAACTTACAACAAAACATTATCAGAGTACAAAAACAATAATGCTAGATACTGAATAAGATTTACAGGAAACAACTACTCAGCAGACAATAGCCCCGACCTGCGTTGAATTAAACCTGCAAGTCTTGTTTGGTAGCTAAGATGATTTGTCAATTCCTCACTAGACATAGACTGGTGTCGAACTTGTTATGTTCTCGTCAGTATGCCATATATAATGGAAAAGACAAATAATAATGGCAATCCAAGTTAGCCTAAAGCAGACTAAACAAGATAGGCATAGTGAGTGATAAGTGTATGATAAGTGTATCCTTGCAGGTCGTTATCAGTTACTAAGACATTAATAATGTAAGAACATTTTCTATTTCTTTTTAGCAATAATAGGGCCAAAACTCGTATAGCAACTCGCGACCATGACATTTTATGAGGGCAGATTGTATGTGTACTGAACGCAGAAACACAATCAATGAACCATATTTGTTGCATGTCGTACCTACGTATCATATTCAGTGGAATGATTGTGTGCGATGCGATAGTGCACAGAATTTGACGGACCGTCCTATACGTCGGTACGTCGCACGTCGCTGTATTTGGTGGAATGTCAGTTTAAAACGAGAAGTCAGAAATTATCTTCTATTTTATTATTATGTCGTGTGTTGTTTGGTTTTAAAGCCGTCTCTAGGATGTCGCCCAGAATTCCTATATGTATACGTCGAAATAAATGATATTATTTCAGTCAGTAGAAATTTTGCCCTACAAAAGGTGGGGTAGAAACGATTTTGATATATGTTGTTTAGGTCACGACCCTGACGAAAAATCCAAGTTTTCGGCCTTGGAGGGGAAGCATCAGCCGCCATCTTGAAGGAAAGGTACAAGAAATTGTTTTTTTTCAATATAACTCCTCAACGGTTGATCTAACAACAAAATTTAAAGAAGACAAAATTCCTTAAATTTTTTTCTGTATAATTTTTTTTTGTACATGTTATATGTAACAAGGTTCAGCGGCGGAATGATGGACATATTCCAAGAAATCGTCAAACACCATTTTTGTTACTTTTTTTATTCTTTCTGGCTCTTCATTATATAATTATAATAATTTTGTGATCTGAAAGTAAACTCATTTCCAGACCATCATGAGGTAGAGTAAATGGAGCGTTTTTTTTATTGTGGTAACCCCAGTAGGCCTAATCCACAGTTATTACAGATGTATGCATAGTTGCGGATACAGATCACTGTAAACTGTAAAACAGATTCAAATTGATGTGAAGTATTTTTCAAATAGATCAGTCGTTAGATTTCTAGGTTCTGTCTGCTTTTCGGTAGGATTTGTGTGTGGATCGATAGATCGGTAGATCTACCGAAAAATTTGTAGGGTTAACAACACTGGTCACTGGCCCTGTGTATTTTTAACTGGGATTTTTATCAGGGTCCCGATCTAAACAACATATACCAAAATGGTTTCTAACCCACCTTTTGTTAGCCAAACAGCTTTTTTGGGCTCTACTTACTGGAGTATATGTCAAAGAATAAATTCAATTTTATTGACACTTCTTGAGGCCTTACAATGTTTTAACTAAAAAACTATCATTTGATTTTTTTGATATTGATTTTTTTAAAAGCAGATTCAGTACATTTTATTGTCCATATAAAATGTCACCAGAATAGTAAAAACTAAAAACTCATTCTATACATTTACCTTTACTACTACCTGTTATTAAATTGTCCTTACATTCCTGTCATTTAACTGTGAATGTGTGTGTTCTATGCGATCTGGGTGTATTAAAATATTAATATTATATTAGGATCATAAAGTTGAAAAGGACGAAACTTGTCTCCTGACTGGAAACTAAATATGTGGAAAAACTATTTCTATTTTACTAAGCAGAATATGTATTTTGCCTTCAGCTTTGATCAAATGTCTATAAATATTCAGAACTCTGCACGTTGCAGAATAAACAAAGTGGTATATTCAAATATTTGCAGAAGCTACCTGCATGCGGAAGAACAGCCCTAACTCATAAGAAATTCTATATTGTGAACCTCAATACCTCAGCATCACTGAATACAATATTTACATTTAACACATGAAAGTCCCGTTTTGAGGATAAAATATTTTGTATGTTCATGACTTTTTTCCAGATTGATTTTAATTTATAAAAATGATGCGTTGCGATGCCGGAATACGTGAATAACGTTTGTTTTTATTATTTCTCAAATTTCTAATTAATTAACGCAATATAAAATGTCCACTGTTCACTGTATGTATTCCTGGAATAGGTTGGAACCTTTGTTGCGAAGATAACACTGACGTAGTTTTCCACGAAACACCAAAACACTATATACTGCACTGGACGCGCGTTTCGCCAACCAAGTTGGCATCATCTGGGAGATGATTAAAACAGTTTTAGTATTAGTAGTATTCTTAAGGCAATATTAAGATTTGGAGCAAAATTTAGCATTGTTATTATTTTAAGGACATCACTTGGACTTTCTCTTTTTGCCCAAAAGTGCACCAATTGCAGATATTTTTAAAGACACAATAAAAACACCGGTAAACCAACAAATGTTTGACAAGCTAAATATTTCATTGTTTTCAAAGCCACCTTAGTTAGTTACTTCAACATTTAATGAGAATAGAATTGTATTTTCTTATTTTCTTTTAGCTGTAATTTTGTTTGTATTTATCGCACATTTTAATACGACATATGAATAAATTCCTTATTACTAGTACTAATAAATGGTACCACGGTACCAATATGATTCCATTTGAACAAATTGAGTTTTTTCCCCAAAAACCATTTTGATGAACTTTATTTGCTCATAAATCACGTAATTTAGTATTTTTGACGGGATTTCGATTTTTCTACCATTACTCGGGTAATTTAGAATAAATCGGAACCATCATGGCACACTTAAATCGAAAACTAAAAATTATATTATAAAAAATATTGACATTTGAAATGTCACTTATTTGATATCGTTGGATTCAGAAAATTATGCAGAATTTAAAAATGGAATAATATACAGAGTGTTCCATTTAAAAATCGAAAGTTAGTGTCACTTGCGGTGAAACCGGAAGAGAAAAAAAAAATCACTTGTATGTCAAAAAGTGCCACTTATTATGTATATAGTATATTCCAAATTTCAATCAATTATCTTAAAAACTAAAGGAGAAAAGGGGGTGTACCATGATTTAGTTACACCCGGTATACCTACAAGTTCATGCAGGACCATGTGCGTCTTTTAACTATACGTCTTGTTTTATTTCAAAAATAAATATATATTTTTTAAAAAGGTGTTTTAATATTTTTCTATCTTTAAAACATAACAAACCACAAAGATCAAGTGTAAATCGCATAGTACTTAGCTTTAGTTAGGAAAAAAATCAACAAGTGGTGTAAAATTTGTATTAACGAGGGCTAATGTTTTCAGGCTCACCAGTTGGCGCCTGGAGCCACTGGTCAAGTAAGGTTGTGTCAAACGTTATTGTAAGGCGGGGGGAAAAGTTTATAGTGTTTTATTATAATTATTTCGTACACCAGCAAATGAAAAACAGTGTTAATTGTGCCTCAGTGTTGTGCAGTTCCATTTTTTCGGAAACAAAAGGCGGAAATATGCTTCCAAGAGACAAAACTCGCCTAAAACAGTGGTTGATGGAGATAACTTTGTTCCTTCGAAACATTCGTGTGTTTGTAAGAAACATTTTTATCCTGACTATTATGCGTTACCAAAGGAGTTTACTACTGAAAATCATGAGTAATAATCATTCGTTGTTTTTATCATGCTCATTCATGATATAACCCTAACTTTAATGACATAGGACACTTCTGATAAGTACAATAATTTCCCTACGGAGCAAATAAATTACTACTTTCCCCTTATTCCATCATTGTGTTAAATGTTTTTCAGCTAATTTTTGTAAAAACTATCGTTAAAAGCCATAGTAAACATTAACGTTCAGTGACATTGACCTTTCCGTACACTAGCACCTCTCGTGGTGAATTCAAGCGCGTTAGCCGTCATTGAGAGTAATTAATTATCAATATTTGGTTCACATTCAGACGGGGTCGAAAATGCCGCCCTCAGGTTCGCCACCCCGGACAAGGGTCCTGGTTGTCCGCCTCTAAAGCGGGCCCTGGTATGACGTCACGTCTAATTTTAACAAGTATAAAAATATAACTTTTTGTTTTTTTGTCATACATTTTTCCGATAAAACTAGTTTACGTATTAACATTTTTATTAAATGAAAAAAATTCACTTTATGTTAAATTTCTGTTTTTCTGATATTTGTGAATGTTTCAGTAGGTGTTTACGATATAATATTGTCTGCATTAATATCGCAGACAGCTAAATAATTCTAGGAAACAACCACTCGTACTTAATGCACGACGAACTAGATAACGTTCCGTGGAACGTACACGCGAAAAGTACACGAAAAGATGATGTCGCCAATAGAGAACATTCCCAGATAGGTCAAGTTCGATTAGTAATTTAAACATGTTCCATGTAGAAATTATGAAAATAGATTTGAAAATTGCTGATATTTAGTAAGACTATTAGAATACATGAACTAATTTAAAAAAATCCGTCAAGTGCTAGCGGCCTATTCTATGAAAATATAACCTAAAAATTTGAAATGATAAAGAAATTCAGGAGACAATACTTTTGAATCCTGTAGTAGTTTTCGTTTTATAGCATGAAGTACTAATTTTTCGTTATACATTTTCTTACTTTTGGCAATTAAACCATACAGTTTTGTTAAATTTTAGATTAAACTGCAACAACTCTAAATAATCGATTGTATAATGCACGGTAATATATCATCAGTTTTTATATCGTATAATTGATTAATTTTTAAATGTTTTGCCACAAATATAATTATTGCGATTTATCACAAAGCCCACCTATGACAAATCTGTGAAATTTATTTTGATTTATTAACACTTTAAATTTCCGTTCTGTGTATTATTTCGTGTGGTATTAAAATTTCAATCTCTGCTGCATTTTTATTTTTCCAACACTTTAATATCCAATAAAACTGTTTTAATGAATTTTTGAATTATGTGTTTATGTGGTTTGTTGTAAGAAAACAAACGAAGAGATCGAATTTTATATAGCATCGTTAAAATCATAAAATTCGTCTAATACGTAATGCCAAAGGAGCCAGAAAGGGTATACAGGAAGAACAGAGACCCGCACCCCAAACATTTTTGTCAAATAAGGCAAAATGTATTTAAATGTTCTGCAAAAGTATGGATGTATTTTTACTTTCTTATACCTAATATATAGTATAGTGATTTATTATTTATTATCGTGATTTTTTTTACTTCGAGATTTTGATTGATATATACGTTTTGAACCCTCCTGAATCCATTCTGCCTATTTTCCAAATGATATCTGTCGGTGCGTGTATGTGTGCGCGTATGTGCGTCCGTGCGTGCGTGCGTGTGTGCGTGCGTGCGTGAGTATGTGCGTGTGTGTGGATGTGCGTATGTGTGTGTCTGACAGTTGGCAGCTGCCAAAAAGGCGGCAATTTTGATGCCAAAATCATATTTAGCACCTTTGAAAACGTTGGTAGTGATATATAGTTTTACACATATAAGAAAGCTTTTCTTGCAAATTTAGGAATTTTACAATTTGCGGTGACAGTTGGCAGCTGTCAAAAAGGCTATTTCGATGTCAAAATCATATTTAATCACTCTCGAAAACGTTGGTAGGATATAGTTTTACACATAGAAAATGCTTTTTACAAATTTTGGAATATTACAATTTGTGGTTTGACAGTTGGCAGCTGCCAAAAAGGCTATTTTGATATTAAAATCATGTTTAGTACCCGTGGAAACATAGATTACGATGAATTAGGCAAAAAAATGGACTAACAAAATTGCAATTTTTTTGTTTAAAAAACGGTGATTTTTACGATATCTATAGCTAAAAATGTCCCGTAGCTAGAAATTGACGGAATAGCCGTAATTTTTTATGCCCAGATTTGGTTTAAGCACATCAAAATACATAAGGAAACATGGTTTGATTTAAAGTACAGTAGGTTTTTTAATGTGCCTGTGTTATTAGTGCTCGTTGTTGGTGGTGTACCGTCTTTGGGTTTGTGGAGCATTAATATATCTTCGTTTTGGAAGGATTTCAAGTAGTTTGATGCATTAGCGTCTCCTTGGATGAAAATGTAAGTTATTTCACACTAGTTTCTGAAATCATATATAGTAGCAACTTTCTCTAACTTGTAGTTGCCGTTAATCTAAAACACCTACTGGTTTTACCACTGGACAACAGTGTCGTTTTCGACGAGTCATCAAAGTTGACACAGTACTCTCTCTTGGAGGTAAATACCCTTAAATAATTAGGTAAATCATTTCATCACGTTAGTGGTTTCGTATTTTAAGGCACCTATATGGTATTTTAGGGTTCTACTGGATCCTACTGGATTCTAGTGGATTCTACTAGATTTTACCGGATTCTACCCGGATTTTACTCGGATTCTACCTGAATACAATCTTCTTTTGAGTACTTGGATTCTTCTAGAATACCTAGTCTTTCCTTGATCTCGGCTTTACCAACCAGCCCTGGCAAAGCTTGCGAATATATTGTTCTCACATACAGGGAGTACAATGTGGCCAAGACGGTGTGATTCCTGAACTTCTGACGAGCTGTGGATCACAAATAAGCCATCTTTTTAATATACAGGGGTCATTTTACCTAATATTACCATTTGCCATTATTACATATTTATCGTTATAAGTGTTATACGTTCACAGACAATTTCTGGTGTAATTCGCTTAGTTGAAGCGGCCTCATTTTTGCTGATAATATTTTCTTGCCTGGTGTGATTACTATACCCCCCCTTTGTGCACAAACAGCGGCTCTAATAATTTTATGCTGTCGGTTGCTGCATACTAAGTGAAGAAATAGGTACGCATGTTATCTTATTAGCGATTTTCATTAAATATTAAATATCTTTATACACTTTTACACAATATATAGATCTGCCAATAAATATTACTGCTTAATAACCTCAAACTACGAGGTTTTCTTCACCATAAAACCACCCGAATTCACTCCCAATTTTCCCGGCTATAATATAGAGAGCTAGCTGAGTGTGCCATTCGCTACCCAGCGCCTACGAGTAGCACACTATAATAAATCTCTTTTGTTACTACGTTTTTGGGGGTGAACAGCCCAGACCCTATATTAAACACATTACGCTTACGAAGTGAAGCGTAAAAACATCAAATATTAAAGGTAATAACTTGAGCAGTGATTATTGCGACTGTGAATACCGCCTGTGACCAGTGTTCCAATGTGATCTGCGACCTACACTGCGATTGAGCACTGGCCGAGGCAACGATTCTGCACAGCACTATGTACTATACCGATACTGCATTCGAACTGTCTCAACTAGTTCTTTTTAAAATTATGACATTGTCTCGTATGCTCCTCCCCCTCCCAGCAAGTGTCCTGACGCAATCGTTAACTTTCGTTCGGACCTCGTATTCAGACGGGCAACTACTAAACTGCGCATACCGCTAGTCGTATATCTAATGGGTTGGCTCGATCTGTGTTATAGCAAAATCAATTTTTTAATAATTTTTATTAATGACGGGCAGTACAGCTATAGCAAAACATGTCACAACCAGCTAAGGACAACTAATAATTAACATAAATAAAACACTATCAAACAAAGTGAAAACTTAATACCTACAATAGTGCATCAAATGTTAAACATGTCCGTTATTTTATAAACAAAGTTTCTACCGTTGCATAAATGACTACCTCACATTTTCAAATATGTCATAGCTAATTACCCATTTCACCAACAATTGGGCTTCTAAGTTATTTGGTCGTTCCTTTTATATATGATTTTTTAGTGTCCCCTATAAAAAAAGTCGAAATCTAGGATATTGAGCAGGCAACTCTACTGCTTCTCTATAGCCAATAATACATCGATTTAGGAAAATGTTCTAGTGTACGTGATTTTTGTGACCCCTTAAAAATAAGTCACAAAGGGTTAAATCAGGATACCAAATAGGCCACTTTACTACTCTACAACCTATCCATCGGTTTGGGAATGTGTCATTTAAGTAATTTCTGACCACAAGTCCCATATTATTGAGAACAAATATTGTTATTGGGAGAAAGTACTTCTATTATCGCAGTGACTTTTTGGGATAACAAATCCGGATAATTTTCCATTGTGAAAGTTTCGTTAATAAAAAATTGCTTAGTGAAGTAATTATATTACTACTCGCTCAAACATTCAGTTTCTGCTGTCGCTGAGTGCGATCTTCCATTAACTAATGAGGATTAACCTTGGCGCAATAACGGCAGTTATGTCTATTGCCTGATCTATGTTACATAAAAGTAGCTTAGTCAAAATTACAAAATTTTGATTCTGTTTCCTTATATATCCCTCATAATCTCGCATAATTGCAATCGCCTATCAAAATCCTCCTGCGTAAGCTCTTGCACTAAACGTACCTTATATGGACGCTCCATCTCCTCTTTAAGTATTCTGAGAACAGATCTCTGAGATTTGCCATAATCTCATTTCAGATCTCCGGTGGATATCTGAGGATTTTCCCTCACAGCCAACAAGACATTTAGTGCCGCATTGCCATCTGTAATGACTTTTTTGTTCCGCCTGATTTTGTTTATATGAATAGTAATGTTATTTTATCGACAACTATATCCCAAAATTTAAGATAATTCTCTGGGTAAATTTAACTCATAATTCGAAAATTACAGTTACACATTTTTACAACTTAGAGAAATTTAATTTTTTAAGTGCAATATTCGTACAGCACCGGAGTCTCAGATATTTACAATGTACTAATACAGTTTGCCACAACAAATATGTATTTAAATAAAATAAACATATATTTTCGTTCCGTAATATGTTTCGATATATAAATTATTATTTTAACTGATGAAAAAGGATGTTGATTCCAACGCTGTATTGTCTACATAGTATTTTTTATGATTTAGGACAATGTAGTGTTTTTACAAAATCGTGTTTCAAAAAATGTTTCTAATATTTACTCAAGTAGTGTACCAGGTGGGCCGAAGTCAGTCGAGCTTTTATTGTTTTCATGGCATTGTATACATATAATATTAAATATATTACTATTCGCAATCGATTAAAATCTGCAGCGACCTAGCACTACTACGTGTAATGAGGATGGTGATTTTAAACTAATTTAAAATAATAATGTGTTATAGTAATAAATAATAATTTAATCAATATACATATGTATATGAACATTATTATATGGCTTCATGGTCGAGTGGTAAGGACACTGACCCTGACCCCTGGAGTCCCGGGTTCTATCCCCGGTCGAGGAGCTAGGATTTTTCTAAACCAGAAATTAATCCTAGCATACTCCAAGTTGAGTGTATGTCCATTGTCTCTAAATGTGTAGCCCTCTCCCACACAAGATATCTTGAAGTACCCTCCAGGGACACAGGGGTTGTATTGCCTGTGGTTAATTATTATATAGATTAGGATGTACTTCTGGCCCCGTAATCCTTTACAAAGAGAAATGATAGTAATAACATGTTTCCTATTCCTGAATTTACGGCACATAGTATGTATGAGGTATTTAGAGAATGTATATATACTAGTACATTTTTATATAGACAGTGCATAGACTAGAAAGGTGAAATTATGTTATAGTGACATTGACTGTTAGTGATATTCATTTCATGTTTATTGTACATCATAAAAAAATACTTGTTTTATTCGCCATGGTTTTTGTCAATATTAAATGAAGGTTAACTAGTTTACTATCAAGGTGTATTGGCATAATAAATATAATGTTACAATACTTTAATGCAATCAAATATTTATTAGATCATAGAATATACCAAAGAATATTTTTTAGGAACATTTAATTTCCAGCAATTATGTAATGCCAATATATTATTTAAATCCGATCCTGCATTATATTGACTCCTGTTAAATATCATCTGAGCTCATTCTTGGTGGTCATGAATCAGTCTCCTCAACATCCTTAACACCTAGTTAGAAGATTAAATTAGTATAATAATCTGAGATCACTAATATTATGAATTTTCGTGCACAAACGGACACGTGCAGTCTGTGAGACTGGACACACAACTGGTACTTCTAAGAATCGAGAAAAATGAAATTCTGACAAATTTTCTTAAAATTTAACATATACTAAACTTAAAGATTTATTCTTTTTCATTAAGTAATACATTAACAAACACATATTTTCAGAACAATATGACAGAAGGAGGTGGCGCAGCTGATACAGAAATTTGTTAATGAGATATTTGAAACACAGAACATTGGAACAGTACTTGAAATAAATTTCAACATGTTTGGATAGGATATGAACAAATTTCAATAGCGGACCCGCCATACCGATTTACAATGCATAATACGATAACGTAAAAAGGCACGTGCCTTCTAACAGGTTGCACCGACCTGATTATAGTTAAGGCTACGTTAGCACTCCCTTCGTCGCCAAGATTATCAACATAAAACCTTAAATTGTTAAAATTTTTCTATTGATAAGAAAAAAATTGAAACAAATAATTCATCTTAAATACCATATAGATTAAATATACAAAATTACAGGTAATATTGATGCATTTTTTTATTTTAAAAAATACGTATCTATATTTTATTTGGTATCATTTAATGATATTAAATAATTTTATTTCCTATTAATAAAAAATATGTACTATGCGGAGTGGGAAACGTTTAACAACGCTCCAGTTGCTGCAGTTAGTGTTAAACGCATTGCCCCCGTTATACTTAAGCATGTCAGTCTGTGTACCTGGCATAATTATAGTTCATTTCAAGCTTATTTGCAACATAAAAAATGCGAACTTCTTTGACGGTGATAAAGGGATTAAAGAAGCTGACGTTTTTATGTGCAAATTTTGAATTAAACTATACAAGTTGAATTTGAAAACAATTTATTCAACGTCATGACGCCTTCGCTGGACACTGTAGGTGATTCTTTTTTCAATGAATGTTGTAGAATGAACAGTTGCAAAAAAATTTCAAATATCATTTCTCATTTTTGAGAAAAAGTGTTAAGAACTCAGTCTTTGATAACTTTTGATCTTCTGAATAATAAATTTTAAATAATACGATTATTATCAAGCTGGGTGGAAATTGAAAATGGCTTTTATGGACTTTACCCGCATCTTAAGAAAATATTTTACCCATAACTTAAAGAAAACATTTTAAATTGTGCCTTTTCAAAAGTATTTCCTCTTTTTGTTTAATATGTAAATATATATATTTTTTAAGTTAAAGATGATGCAATTTTAAGTGCTCTTATCTCTGCTTTTATATTACATTTACACCAAAATTAATAATATTGTTTTTTATTTTTATTATTATTATAAAATATATAATAGAAACCGCAAATTCAGCTCTATTACACACAATTTATTTCACAATAAAATTTCTATCCGGTGTTCTGTGACTCTTTCTTATCTGTTTCCAATCAACAAATCAAATTAAATTAAAATAATTAACACATTTACTTGAACATAAAGCATACAGTTATTTATTTAACGTAGATAGGTTGATCCCATATGAGTAATTATTCATGATAAAGGAAACAGAAAAATTCTCATAAAATTCCTTTATTAATGTGACCGGTTTCGTGAACAAATTAATTACTTCACATCATCAGACACAGGACTACAATAGAAAATGTGTGGTGGTTACATACATACATAAATAAATGTTAATAAGTTAGTAAAACTTAAAAAACAGGAATACAGAAGACAATTATTTCAATATTTTTTTTAAAATTAGTAAAAACTTGTTAATAAAAAAATGTTTGATAAAATTTGTACCAGAAAGATTGAAATTATTTAAATTAATCAGGATTACGTTAGTTTAAAAATTATAATATAGAAAATGTAAAATTTAAATAATTGAAATGTGTAAAAGGGAAATTATTTTTATATAATACTTACATTTTTATAAATATAAAACCAGGGTAGTCAAATTAGAATTAAAATAGTTTTGCAACATGTCAAATTATAAGTAAATGTAAGATATAAATTCTTGTTAGTATCTAATTAACTTTTTTAATAAAATTTCTAAAATTTAACGTGCTTCTTTTAAACACATGCATATACTACAATTGTTAAAATCTAATAAGGGATAAATATTTTTTTAAAAAGAAATAGATTAAAAATAGTGCCCTCTAACGGACTCTATAAGAACTAACGTACAATAAAATTAAAATTAAGTTAGAAAACTATGTGTGCACTAGGTTTCTTTTTTTACAATAGTGGAGTTAATTATATTTCGACTGCAGATGGTGATAGCGGTGAAATTATATTTGAACGTGGTGGAAAAATAACTTCTAAGAAATTGAGGTTATAATGTCGAGCACGTGGGACAGATTTCAGTAGAAAAAATTACAATAATATAAATTAAATTAGATAACCACAGAAAGTCAATGAAGATTGAAATTGGATCTGTGAGTTCAGAGATAATGTGTTGGGATCTCTTGAATCTTTCAGGATTTCTAAACTTTCAAGGTTATTAATCAAATTTCCTCTTTTTCCTAAATGTAATATTTTAAAGAGTATTATCAAATGTATGGTTGCTATCTGCAAGATGTTTGGCAAAATGGGGAGAAACCTGATGAAGAGGTAATACACCGGACGTGTTCCTTTAACCGTGTTTTAAAATTTCTATATGTACCTTAATATATGTGCCGTTGCATGTGTTACACGAAAGTTTGTAAACCCCCATCTATCTAGTGGGTCTATTTGGTCTTTACCATTGACAAACAACTTTTCTATAGAGTTAGTTGATTTAAAGGAGATGTGAAAAATATTTTTAAAGCAGTTAGAAATTTTATATGAAACAGGGCCTATGAACGTAAGAGAACGGTATGGAATCTCAGTTATGGAACTTCTCTGTTATGTTATTTATGTACACTGTATTTGGGACATATTTATTTAATCTTTTTGTTTAGTAAGGTATCAAGTTAGAGTAGTGTTATGGATATGAGTAGCTGCTATTTGTTTAATAACTCGAAAGTTCCTGATTGTAATTATTTAGAGATAAAGGTACTTTTAATAATCTATTAATATAATAATTAAAAGCTGCCACCCTATGTGAAAAGGGATGCAGGGAAGTAGTATCAATAACTACACCAGTGTGTGTAGGTTTTCTATAGATATTAAAATAATGTTTGTTATCTTCTAATGTTATGTTTAAATCTAAAAAATTTAGTGAACGGTTATTATTTTGTATTTCTAATGTGAATTCAATTGTTATTGTGAATAGAGTTGACGTAATTTTAAAAAAATTGGTAATAGGTTTGGGGGACCCGCGACCAAAGAATTAGGATATCATCAACATAACGGTAATAATATTTTATATACTGGGTGGGTGCGGGTTGTTCTTTAAAATGTGAGTTGATTCCAAGTAATGCATAAAAATATCTGCCAAAATAGGAGATAAAGGACTTCCCATTACTAGACCGGTCTTTTGTACAAAGGTGTCATTATTGAAATTAAAAGTTTTGTTCTAAGCAAATTGTTAATAAATAAGATATATCCTCAATATTATTATCTGAGTAATCACTGTCAAACAATTTTTCATTAACAAGGTGATTACCTCTCTCTCCGGTATATTGGTAAAAAGGTTAGATACGTCCAATGATATTAACATATCCTCATTATTTATATTTATAGGATTGATTTTATTAATTAGCTCAATACTATTTTTAACGATATAGGAGAAGTGTCCTGAATATAAGTCTTTTAAAACTTTATTTAACCACTTTGACAACTTGTATGGGGTGAGTTGTTATAAGCTACCACTGGTCTAATAGGGATGTCTGGAAAATATATTAGATTTATGAATTTTTAAGAGGCCAAATAATCCTTGGAATCATTGTGTAGTCCGGGTTTAAGTCTTTTAACATTTTTTTATCGAAAAAACTATTGTAATTATTCAAAGAAATTTTGACTTTATTAATGAATGTTGAAATGTTGATGTTAGATTTTATAAAATTATTATCTGTAATAAATTGCTGTACTTTATTATTATAATTCAGCTCTATTCATAACAATGAGACAGTTACCTTTTATCAGCTTTAGTGACTACCAGATCGTTATCTCTAATTTTTGTTTTTTATATTACGTACTATTGTATTGTAATTATTATTATTATAAGAATTAAAGTTTCTATTGTCGTTTCCATTTTTCTTTTCATTTTTTAGGATATTTTTAACTTCATTTCTAATGTTTTCTCTCTGTGATATATCTAATGATTGTATAATAGTTTCTGTTTCCACTGCTAAAAGTTCTAGATTTTTTTGCTTTTATTATTTATTAACGGGTTAAATTTAAAGCCTTTATTTAGTAATGATGATTCTGTATCAGTAAAATTTGCGTTGGAATAGTTTATAAAAGAGTTATGAAAATTGTGTGTATTTAAGTTATTAGAATTAATGTTATTTTGATCATTGAAGAGAGAATTTCTTTGATTTTTTATGATTGTTAATCTATCTAATTTATTGTTAAGTTTTTTTTATTTGTCGGTATTCCAACGCATCTTTAGTTTTATGAGTTTCAGTTAAGAAATGATTGAAAGTATGAAAACTCCAAATCTCACCCATTCGGTCATACATAGTTTTCAATTTAACATCTATGTGGTAAATTTTGGTATATCCAAGTCTAATTTCATCTTTGAGTAGAGATCTTCTTAAATTACGAAGTCCTCTGGAACTTGTGTTGGATAAATTGCTTCTGTTGATTTTTATGTATATATATTTAGGTTGTAAATCACGTTGTAGACATTTTTTCTCTAAATAATTACAATCAGGAACTTTCGGTTATTAAACAAATAGCAGCTACTCATAACTATAACACTACTCTAATTGATACCTTACTAACAAAAAGATTAAATAAATATGTCCAAAATACAGTGTACATAAATACATACAGAGAAGTTCCATCTGAGATTCCATACCGTTCTCTTACGTTCATAGGCCCTGTTTCATATAAAATTTCTAACTGCTTTAAAAATATTTTTCACATCTCCTTTAAATCAACTAACTCTATAGAAAAGTTGTTTGTCAATGGTAAAGATCAAATAGACCCACTAGATAGATGTGGGGTTTACAAACTTTCGTGTAACACATGCATCGGCACATATATTGGTTGCACATATAGAAATTTTAAAACACGGTTAAAAGAACACGTCCGGTGTATTACCTCTTCATCCAGGTTTCTCCTATTTTGCCAAACATCTTGCAGATAGCAACCATACATTTGATAATACTCTTAAAATATTACATTTAGGAAAAGAGGAAATTTGATTAATAACCTTGAAAGTTTAGAAATCCTGAAAGATTCAAGAGATCCCAACACATTATCTCTGAACTCACAGATCCAATTTCAATCTTCATTGACTTTCTCTGTGGTTATCTAATTTAATTTATATTATTGTAATTTTTTCTACTGAAATCTGTCCCACGTGCTCGACATTATAACCTCAATTTCTTAGAAGTTATTTTTCCACCACGTTCAAATATAATTTCACCGCTATCACCATCTGCAGTCGAAATATAATTAACTCCACTATTGTGAAAAAAGAAACCTAGTGCACACGATAGTTTTCTAACTTAATTTTAATTTTATTGTACGTTAGTTCTTATAGAGTCCGTTAGAGGGCACTATTTTTAATCTATTTCTTTTTAAAAAATATTTATCCTTATTAGATTTTAACTATTGTAGTATATGTATGTGTTTAAAAGAAGCACGTTAAATTTTAGAAATTTTATTAAAAAAGTTAATTAGATACTAACAGAATTTATATCTTACATTTACTTATAATTTGACATGTTGCAAAACTATTTTAATTCTAATTTGACTACCCTGGTTTTATATTTATAAAAATGTAAGTAAACAAAAAAAAAACAAAAAAAAATCAATCAACTATTTAAAAATGTAAGTATTATATAAAAATAATTTCCTTTTCTACACATTTCAATTATTTAAATTTTACATTTTCTATATTATAATTTTTAAACCAACGTAATCCTGATTAATTTAAATAATTTCAATCTTTCTGGTACAAAATTTTATCAAACATTTTTTATTAACAAGTTTTTACTAATTTTAAAAAAATATTGAAATAATAGTCTTCTGTATTCCCTGCTTTTTAAGTTTTACTAACTTATTAACATTTATTTATGTATGTATGTAACCACCGCAATTTTCATTGTAGTCTTGTGTCTGATGATGTGAAGTAATTAATTTGTTCACGAAACCGGTCACATTAATAAAGGAATTTTATGAGAATTTTTCTGTTTCCTTTATCATGAGTTATTTATTTTTTGTTCTGCTACCGTTAATATAAATTTATTTTGTTTTTGCAAAAGTCTGCAACTGCAACTCCATATTACCGTAGTGTTTCATTTGTAAGTATGTAACCTTCAAACCTTATTTCCTCGTGTATACAGTATACAAACTAAAAGATTTCCATTTTAAATGCTGCATGTGGCTCACAGCCACGCAGTACGCACACTTGGAAGAAAATTCCTAGGATGCTTTTAATCATAAAAAATAACATGACCAGTAAATCGCCACATTTATCAAGATTTATTTGTCAATATACGTCCTTGTTAATCGTTATTAGTGGTAAACTGATCTATGCTAAACATACATACAGGGCGTTAATTAAGTACGTGTACAAACTTTAAGCGATAATTCCTTGTATGATTTTAAGACAAAAAGTTTATATAAACATATATCCTAAACGTCTAGGATTTCGAGATATAGGGTGAAGTGTTTTTTTAATGCCTTTAAATTTTACTTATAAAGTTTTAAGGATATTTAATTCAAAATCATCCCCACTTTAAGCACGCCAAATTTTTTTACGACACTGACTAAGTTTGGGAATAAAATCTAATTCAGTATTTCGTTCTTAAACTCTTCGCTCTCTTGATCTTTTTCATTATCTTGTACGGTTTAAAAAGTTATTTGGCAGAAATAAAATTATGCTTTGTTTAGAATAAATTTATTCAAATTCAGCACCTACGTATAATACTTTTAATAGTACTCCTGTAACAACACGTTATTAACTTTTGAAACAATTTATAGAGGTCTAATTAAAACTAGAATTAAGGTAAGAAAAATGCAACAAAGGTACAGTTAGTAGTACATGGTAGTCTGTTAAGAGGGAATTCTCTTAGAATAACAAAATAGACCTTGATAAACAATATTAATTCATTTATTTATAACGTAAACAGCTTGATAGTTGTCAAGAACTTGTTAGAAACGTGTTCTTTTTATAGTTTTTTTGATGAGTGGAAGTAACTACGGATTTATTGAATTCTCTCTCAGTTAAAATGGTTGAATTCACAAACTCTGAAATGACAAACATGCCAGTTTGTGTGTGGAATGACTCATGATAACGCTCGTGCAGCAAGACGAATGTATCAAGAAAGATATCCTTAACGTGCGTCGTATGCCCAACAAACAAATTTTTATTAATAATCACTCCCGACTTTGCGATACGGGTAGTTTTAAGGGCTACTGCTCTTGTAGGAAGGCCCAGAACAGCAAGGATAGTTCAGATAAAGGAAGCTGTTCTTAATGAAATTGAACAAAATCCAAAACCTAGTAGTATACGAAAAATTGCAGCTCAATTAAACACTACACATTTATTAGTATGTAAAATGTTAAGAGAACAGCAACGTTATCCCTATCACATACAACGTGTACTCATTCCTCAGAGAGATAGCTTTTGCACTTGGATATAAAATAAATTAGTAATAATTAAATAGAAGGTTTTTCTCCCAGTAGTTTTCAGTAAATGTTTACGTTGGATTTGTAAAGGATTTTCTTATTGGGCCCTATTTTCTGCCTCCCAAGCTTAATGGTAACCAATACCGACAATTTATAGGGTATGTCCTACCGATCTCTTAGAAAATGCCGCGAGAAGGAAAAGACGTCGAATTTGGTTTATCCATAATTGTTCTCCACCACACTTAGCCTAGTTGCACATGAGTATTTAGATCAAAATTATGCTCTAGATTTTGGGGGCACCTAAAATCATTAGTCTATAGAACTCTAGTTCAGGGCGAAGAAGATCTAAGAAACCGAACACAATAGCATTGTAAGAAATACTCTTGGTATTTTTGAGCGGGTCCGACATTCGATGATAAGGCTTATGCGCCTTATCATCGAATGTATTGAAGTTGGGGGTTCTCATTTCCAGCAGTTACTCAAAGATAATTGTTGTACCTTTGTTAAATTCTTTTTTACATTACGGTCATTTTAGTTTTAATTAGGACCCTGAAGATTATATTGTTTCATGGGTACTGTTTAAAGTATACATATGTGCTGAATTTGAACAAATTATCCTTAAAACAAAGCATAATTTTATTTTTTACCAAATAATTTCTAAACCGTAAAAGTTTGTACGAAGTCAATTGAAATCGTATAAAAACTAAAAGCCTGCAAAAACCGTCGGCATCTCTTTATTGTACATGGGCGGAGGTAAATAGAAATGCTTGTCATAAGAAAATGTTATACTTGTTTGAAAATTGTATTAATTTTTATTATTTTTTGTTTATTAGATAGGCTATTTTTGTTCATTTCGCCAATAAAATATTTTTGAAATATTATATCAGTTTTAGATATAAAGTCTAAATATTTAAATTTATTGGGTTTTTAGTTTTAAAGTTAACCTATACTATATTGAAATATGTTATTGCTCTGCTAGGACCAACGAGAAGGTATGAACATATCCTTGCCAGGATGAGGGAATGGGACAGGTTAGATTAGCGAGGGGCAAGGATGTTATATAGTAAAAATAAAAGTTTCTTCTAAAATAAAAATAAAAATGTAAGTTTCTTAACCAAAGCAAAGAATTAGTACCACAAAAATAAATATTTGTTTAGATGAAACATAAATAAAAGCAAAATTAAAATATGTCTAGAATAAAGTAACTTAAATTAAAATTTCTTGTCAACTAAATAAAATATATTCCAAGAAATGTAACAATAAAAAAGTAAACTTCATACCTAATATAATATCTAAATATTTTGTTCTGAAAATATATATGTATATTAAAAAAGTTAAAGGCTAAAAGTTGACGCGGTCCGAATCTTCACTTTCTGAAGAGGAATCATTACCAGGTTGAATTATAATCGGCGCATCTAGATACACTATATGCCTGTTTAGTTTACGATATTCTCTGATTTTTTCCAAATAATCTACCCGAAGTGCTACTATACGTCGTGATTCCATAATTACCATACGACTGTCAAGTTTTTTATGTTTAAAACCGCATTCTAATAAAACATTTCGTAGTGTATCTAAAGAACTATAATTATAATCAGGATAATCGCTTAATTTTTCTCGAATCATTTTTAACATAGGAACTATATTTTTTTCATACATATTATAAATTATACGCCGTATTACATCTTTGGTAACATCATCAATATTTTTTTAATTTCATATTTTTCCGTTTCCTATTTGTACCGTGATCTATAACATCTCCTTTTTTAATTACACGATAAATTGTTGATTTTGATATTTTAGTTAATTCGTTAATACGTTCTATTATTTCTCTCTCACATTTTTCACGATTTTCGCTTTTTAAACGTTCATATATATTTAAAATAATGCGTTGACTTTGTACGTGTAAATCTTTATTTTGAAACTCTAAATTTATTTCGTCTTCCTCGACAATAACAGGCTCAACTATTTCGGGATTTTCGGGCGTTATTATATTATCTTCTGTTTCAAATGGTCTCCAGAAAGCCATGGTAAATTAGTAAATACCTAATACAATATCTTAAATACCTTTTATGTAGTAATAAATATTTACCAATATGAACACTAAGTATAAACCGAACCACCTTGATATTATAATAGGTATTTCTGCACTGCACTGGACAAATGTAATAAATAAATAGGTAACATCCGAGTCCACGTTGACTCCTGACTGATATAAACTCAAACACCCACCGACCAATCGGATTGACGAATATCCTGATCCCAGCCAATCGTCGCCCATCGTCCTCAAAACATAGCCAATGCCGGCACATCTCACAAGTTTCCGTAATTGCGGAGAAACGATTTAATGAGTTTTTTTTTATATTAGTGGGCCTGTCCGTTTTATTATCTTTAAACACGTGCAGTCGTAGATGGTTCGTTCAGGCTGATTACATTGCCAGTCTCGGACTCGCCTGCACAATTTCAACTACCATTTGATTCTCGATACCATTGCTAAATACATAGGACAAAATATCAAGTTAATTGCGCACAGTCCTGTGCTTTAACAATGACCAATTTCAATTGACTTCGTATAAACTATACAAGATAATGAAAAACATCAAGAGAGCGAAAGGTTTAAGAAGAAATTAGTAAATTAGATATTATTCTCAAACTTAGTAAGTGTTGTCGTAAATAGAATTCGGGATGCTTAAAGGGGGATGATCCCAAAAAAATTAGGACCCTGTAGATTATTTCAAAAGTTAATAACATTGTTTCATGAGTACTCTTAAATATATTATACATCTGGAATTTGAATTAATTATCCTTAAAATTGTATAAGAAACATTAAAACAAAATTATGAAAATAAAAAAGTTTATCACTCTATATCTCAAAAACCTGGACATTTAGGACATATGTTTATATGAACTTATTGTCTTAAAAATATGCAATGAATTACCACTTAAAGTTTCTTCACGTATTTAATTAACACCCTATATTTTACAATAGTATCAATCAAATTTGTAATATTGAAATGATAGTTAATTTAATTTTTAAAAACGCTTATTTGTAAAAGTGGAAAAATTAAATCGTAGAAAAATAATTAAATTTTAAGTAGCAATCGATAGCATATGTTCTGTAACAAATCTAGAATATGGCTTATTCCGCACGAGTGGAAAATTTGACATCCACGCCGAAAGGAAAGGGGGATGATTCACGAATGCGGTGTAGTCATTCCAAACGTATTACAGAATATACCTTTCTGTGACTATAAATTTTAATAATTGTGAGAGTATGTTTTATTAAAACACTCTTAGTTTGTAACTGTCAACAAAACAAAAAATCAATTGATGGACGAGAGTGACAACCTGTATTACTCAGTTAGATATTTGATCATAAGTGTCACCGTCATATAATAATTGTTTTAAAAAATTTTGTTCAGTTTAAATAATAATAATAAAAAAATGTCTTATTTTATGGTAAAATTAGAATATTACACCAGTTAAAAATTATTTGCTACTGAAATGCAGTGTTTATTTATTACTTAATTAGTTAATATCCCATACTTTGTTTAATAACCAGTAGATGTCGCTACTAGTACTCATTCTATAATAAGTGTCAGAATCTTACTATTCTGTAATTAAAAATTGTGTCGGAATGCTTATATTCTAAAGTAGTCGTAGGAACAATTGTTTTTTATTCATACTATCAAGTGATTGAAACATATAGGTGCAAAAAAGTGTGTAAAAGACTTTGGTTTCTTTTTCCCAAAAAATTTACTTCGTAGGAATAAAATTCTGGGGTAACCGTTTAAAATATCCATACAAAATCGTTGGAGGTTTTGCAGTATTGTTATTCCAATAAATTAGTTTTAAAAGCTCTAGAAAATCATTAATAATTACAGTCACAACAAGTAACTATTTACTGTATTTCGTATAATCAGAATGTATAAAGCATTACGAACTGATATTTACACAACGAAGACACATTCACATTACCTTCTATTTATCCTTGCTCTGATATCGCAAATCATTAATTGTTTATCCGTCTACACGAATTTCATCTACGCTTCAAATAACTACATATACAGGGTGGAGCAATAGTGCGTCGGACCTCGATATCTTGAGTTTTACGATAGCTAGAAATTTTTTAAAAAATTGCAAGTAAACTAGATAAAAAAGTATATAACTGGAAATTATTTTCGAACATACAGGGCGAGCCAAAACGAAATTACAGGACCAAGTGCCTTTTTTTTTAAATAGAATGCTATGTATATCAGTACATTTTTTGAAGCCTCTTTCTAGGCTCTATTCTTTTCTATATTATTATTGGCTATCTCCCAACCACTTTGATGTAATGAATTTTTTTGTTGAAATAATGCCATCTGCAGATGGATATTAAAAAAATCACCACAGTCACAATTATGGGTTTTAAGAAAAACTTATGTGATTACCAGTTACGAGACATCTAATTAATATTTTTGAATCATTTTCATTTCCTAAAAATGTACAGAGTGGCCAAAAATTAGTATTCAATTAAGAACTTCTTGAATTGAATTTTCTCAATTTTTTCAAATGGAACACCCTGTATATTTTTCAACGATGTGATGTAAAAATGAAAAACGAACATTTTTTGTAAGTACTTCCTTATGGCTAATTGCAACCATTTTCGTTTTATTGAGCAATAATTACAACATTCAAAAATAAACTTAAAAAAGAGGTTTCCTCAAATAACTCAGTAGAAAAAATTATAATAAATGTTCCACATGTTGGCCATTTTGATTGACACACATCTCTGTAGTTAAATTTTTTCATTAACATTTTATTTTTAAACTCAGTTAAATACGTTTGTAAAAATATATGACAATATCTAATGTAACTAAGTTTAGATAAATATGGACTCTATGTATTTAATTGTAACCTTGAATACTTTTCAAGAATCTATTGTAAGATTTAATTCCAAATCATGCATCCTCTATATATAGCGAATGGACCCATATATAGATACATGAAAATTATTTGTTTAAAGTCGCCATATGAATTATACTATTTATGTTACTATACTATATTTATGTTTTGGACTGACACTCGAAATATACTGCTTTAGTTAATCTCCGAGTCTGGTTTATAACCAGTTTTTTATTATTTAATTATTTCCACAAAAGCGAACATTGACCTTGTTTCTTTTGTTAATAGTTTAATGTGTTCGATTAGTTTTGCACGAAGGTTGTTTGCTGGCTTCTCTTTTTATTTTATTTATATGTACATTGGCAAATGTTGAAGCCCAAATTTTCATATCACTTGAACTTATTTATTAAGTATAAAGAATATCTAAATTTGTATTTTCTGCCATTTGTCATATTTGAAACATTTTAAACCATCATATTTCATCCGTGAGAAATGCATATTTTAAAATTTTTAGTATAATTTTAAATATTTTTAATTAAATGTCATGTTACGCTAAATTTATTTTGGAAAAACATTTTATTGGCTCAGTTCTAATATAAATCTATCGAAAATATGACCAGAAACATTTCTCGTCTGAAAATATTTTAGAAATAATTTACATTTGTAAATTTAAAAGGGGGAGAACAAATATATTAAAAAACTACTTAACCCAGATATGCCTAAATGCCTAAAAAAACTTATAGTAGTGAAAATCAAATTTTTGGCAATATATTAAGAAAACAGCAATAACGATAAATTGTTTAAAGTACAAATATAGTTATTTGTATATTTAAACAATTTTTATT